>OX183130.1:30029464-30629464 GCA_945261195.1 Cryptosula pallasiana
TAATTACTCAATTAACAATTATACTAACTAACTAATAATAATCACTAACAAACAACTAATAACTAACTAACAAACAAATACTAATAATAGTACTTTAGTTTAGTAGTAATAAAAACACACACTCACTCAGTAAGTAACAGCACTGTAACTAACTAATACTATAATTATTATTATTATAATAATTGATTAAATATTTAATATTATATATATTACAATATATACATTATTATTACTTATTATTCTCACTCACCCATTAATTAACTAACAAATAACATCATTATTTATTAACATAATAATTAATTAACAACAAAAATTATTAAATAATTATTATAAATAATAATAATTAATAATAATTTAATTATTATCAATTATTTTTAATAGTAGTAGAGTAGTAGTATTACTACTACTTAACTACTACTATTGTCACTACTACTCACTACTAACAAGAGCACTACTATTACTACCACTACTACTACTACCTATAATAATAATAACTACCTACTAAAATAAGGCTTGCTAAAGCACGACTAACAACAACAACAACTACTACTACTACTTTCTAATAATAATACCACCTTGATTTAAAGTAGGCTGTTGCACATCATTAAATCCATAGCAAGCAAACTCCTCAGCGAGTAATTTCGCAGTCGTCATGGTCTACAAAGATGTATTTTAACTAAACGTTTGATACTCCACGCACATTGATTATTATTCTTGATATTATAATTATTATGAATTGAATGATCTAAGACAGCAATGATATGGCGAGTGATAAGTTTCCCGCCATAATCGAGCTTCCGATTTTTTAACAGCGGGCGGTCCAACGAAATAGTTGATAAATTTTAGTCTGTCTGATCTAGTAAAGGACTATCTTCACGAAGTTGTCTTCCTTTTGTCAGAACCGCGTCTGACGGCATTGTTATCAAAGAGGGTATGGAAAGAGAGCATACGGTACGCTGACAGTTCATCCTTTTGACGTTTCATCCGAAAAACTCACCACACCTCTTTTATTGAGCGTAATGTTTTCTTGTTTCTGAGCGATTCATCTATATCTTTTTCTCGGCGCCTTCGGCAGGACACTATGCCTCATAATCTACAAGCCACATTGCCGATATGTCTGTCAAGGTTGGACAATCTTGCAGAAATTTCGAGTTCAGTGTCACAATGGTTCTATGTTAGTAATTAAATAAATATTTTTACCATGACCTTTTCATGACATCTTTTTTGCAAGTTTGATGCAGTGTATAGGTGCTTGGAATAAGATTATTTTTACTGTCTGTTACAATGAAAAGGTTCTATTTGACATTTTGCACATACATGTGCAGGTGAGCAGTGGCTGTTGCGATGGCACGAACTGAGGTTTCACTTGTTGCAACGCTAAATTGTCTCTTTGTCTAATAAGTGTAATACCATTTTTATTATGTGTTTTTTCATTTATTCACTTTTTTAATCTTAGTTTTGCCAATATTTATCTATTATGTGGTTAGAGTATCAAATTTGGCCAAATGCACACTTGTAGCACTTTTTTATGCACCATGTTCATTTACATTATCCCTGCCATTACAACCACTTTTTCTGATGACTGCATTTCATCCATCTTTATTACGGAATTTTCGTTGTTTTGCAAACTTTTTTTTTAAATATATATCCCTATATACATCTATATATAAATATGTATAAATACAGCAATAATACAATCAAATACAGCAATAATACAATCAAATACAGCAATAATACAATCAAATACAGCAACAATACAATCTTTCTAATAGGACAGAATATAATTTGTTCGTAAGAGCTTTGTTACATTACTTCAACCTTGATACAATAGTGGTAACTGTGTAAAGTGTGAAATAGCTAAAATCTTCAGATGACGATGAAATGTAGATATTTGGCATGTTTGTAGTAAACTATAAATTAACACCCTGACAAGACCACACATCTAATTGGTGCGATAAAATGTGTGTACAGCAGTATTTATTTCACACAAAGATACATTCACTGATTTTTTTGACGTTTATGTTAATCGATGTATGCGCATTCAGGTAACCTTGCATAAATAACATTGAATTAATAAATTACATTTATTAGTGAATTGCAAAAACAAACACATGGTACTGCTCTGTTTACAGCTCTGCAAGACCAGTGATGATCATTTTATTTGTGAGCAAGAGTAGATTTTCAACGTTTCTACATATACATGCAGTATGTTTATAACACTCAACTCTTAAGACACCTCTACTGAACATAGTTTATAAGATTGTATCAGAATTCTGCATATATATCTAAGGCTGCAAGATTACCGGCTACTGTTATTGATCAAGAAAAATAAATACTCCAGAACAACATTTTTCACTCGCAGGATACAGGAGCACAAGCTAATCATGCATACATGGCAAAAAAGGCTATAAAAAGTTATAAAGTTAGCTCAACGTAAACTGTATTGAGAAGAAAACTTTCTATATGCTTTCTTCTCTTCAAAATCTACAAAAGATACATAAAAGGCTTTATAAATTGGACAATGTGTGACAACAGCAGATAACAGAAATGTATATATAGGCACATGTTTAGTGTTCAATGTTGGCTTGAATTGAATATGAGTATTCTAAACATTTGCGAGACACTGGTCATCAAAGTACAAACAAATCAATTTTATAAGCATTCACAGTTTATACTTCTGTAAACGATTTATCATGACACAATTACTTCGGAATTTTAGATTTGGTCAATACGCTTTTTGTGACTCCATTGCACACGAAATCTTATTTGGGTAAAAGTGAAGACAGTTTTATGTAGGAGTTATCGCTTGGTTGTGGCCTGTTCGCCAACACCGATTTCATGTATGTTAGCATAAGGCTGAGCTGTAAGTTCCCATGTGTATGGGTGTTGCCATAAAAAAACAAAACTATAGAATTTTTAGTGGCCAGTTGTGTGGTAACAACCCCATCTAAACTTTTGCTTGAACTTTTCACACTGGCAATTTTTTCAATCTCTTCTTGAGTTATCGAATAGTTATATATTTTCAATCGTGATTAAGCATGTCCCGCTGCTTCGCTTTCCACTAAAAAAACAATTAATGCTTATTAAAACAAATAGCCAGATCCTCGATAAGCATCATGAAAATTCTCAAAAAAATAGATGTTAGTCACAGTTATGTTTAACAATTGTTGTAGGTTTGTATTTATTTTGCTTTTTAGTCAACTCATTTAATCACGAAGCTGAGCTACTCAAACCTAGCTTAATACATGAATGTCTATTAAATTTGGAGATGTGTTCTCAAGCTTTTGTTCGATTCTTCACTGCCCATAAATTTTTAAAGACTTTTTCCATTTTTGTTCATTTCATTGCCCCTTTGTTTAATAAGGGAATGCCGGGCATTGCACAGTTTTTATCAATGCAGAAACTTTGTAAAGTAGTGTAAAAAGAACATTTTCTTTCTGTATGTAAACAATTAATTTGTGTGCAAATTGGCTATGTGCCAATGAGCCTAGGCGTCTGCCTAGGTATATAGTATTAATTAGTGTGTCTTAGCAAAATAAGTTGAGAATTGTGTTTGGCATGTTGCTGTTGTGAATCGTTTTAGGAACAGAAGAATCGACGAAAGCGCGTCATTGTCTCATAATGGTTTCTTCGTGAGGAATGCCTCTCTGCATTATTACAAAAAGAGCAAATTTTTAATCCCGTTGAAATGTCAAATGATGGTTTAAACCCTAAGCACAGCTATATTAGAATGATGAGCATAATTTTTACGTCGATTTTGGCGTAGGCATAAAAAAAACTTAGCCAGCAGCATTGACATCTGCATTCTGTGATATTACTATACAAACTTAATTTAACTGCTCTTTTGATTTGGTATATTGGTAATAAGCTGATTATTTGAAATACAATAATTAACCGTTTTGTTTGATGTGGCAAGTTTTCATATATGCATAATGATTTTCAAGCCATTATGTCTCACATACGTAGGTAACCAATAAAATATAACAATAACTTATATTGGTTGGGAGCTGCTCTGTGTTTTTCTTTTCCGTGATACAAAGAAGTAAACAGAGCTCTATTTAGATACATAATTGAAAATAGGTGCTATCATATAACAATCATTTGAAAGTAACAAAACACTTTCTACTAAAGTGTTTTAGTGAAAATGAAAGAAACCTGACAGACGAAGCAACACGATTAAGGATACACAAATATGGAAACTTTGCAACATCCTGTGCAATTGGATTTAGATGTATATGATAAGTGGTGAACCTGATTTAATTAAGTACAAAGAGTTGTTTCCTTATTGAGTAGACAATCCCCAATTGCTTTGTTGTTAGACTATATATTTCTAAAAAAGCAATATTGGCAATACCTGAATAGAAGCCACTCAAAGCCGTTGAAATTTGAATAAACCGGAAAAAACCAACAGTTTTATGCAAAAATATATTTCCAAGTGATACTTAAAACAAACACAGGTGAAGTCAATGAAGATGCCATTTCAAATCAATAAAAGTGCATCAAGCAACAAAGAGGCTGACCTTGAATTATCACACTTTCATTATAAACTTATTAGCCCAAAGTAGCAAGGGGAGAGTTGTGTCATCGAGGAATTACATGAGGTCACTTGGTAATCAGCGGTAGATGTAGCAATCAAGCGCTCGCTAAAATTATTGACAAGAGAGGATAAATTTCAATAGTATTGGATCTACCTTTTCTATGTAACGAGTATTTTGTGTTTCATACAACTTGATCAGTTATTGAATGCTTGTAAAATAAATATAAAACTACATTGTCACTTATTATTTTAAGAACGATCAGTATTTATTAGTGAATATATAGATGATAACTATATTTACATTACAATATATAATACAGTACAAAATTATATGTCCTACATAGTAGTGTGTATATATACTTATATTTATTAGTTTGTTATATATTTTCTTTATTTTTTTCACTTATATATTGAAGCTCAATAAGTTATCTTTGATCTAAGCTGTTATAATTTTTTTAAAACCTCAAGTGTGTAATGTATGCAAAAATTATGTAGATGAATATAACATTTTTTTTTTGTAATTTATACTGTAAATTATAAATAATTATTAAACAATGTTTGATAAGCACATTGGTGAATCAGCAGACATAATGGTCTCACTCGACCAATCATTGCATGCACAATAAAATCGTTACATAGATTAGCTAAATAAGAGCCCAGTTTGTTCATTACCCTTGTGGTAGATTTCAGTGCACTCTAGGTGTAAACAGGTAGTTTACACTAGAAACCTTGCGAAGCAATGCACTAGACTTCTGCCCACAGCATTTGGTTAATAGCTGTTGGGTAGGAAGTCCTACTGTGCCGGTAGCATAGTAAGCAGGGCCGGTATTGACCCCTGCAGGGTCGGTAGTGACCTCTACCGACCCGGTACAGCTGTACTGGGCCGGCACAAGATGGCCGCCTTAGCGGAGGATCTGTAAAGATGTCCAGAAACTTAGTCAAGGTCGTAAACAGGAAGTGCTTACCCCTAAAGTACCAACTTAGTGGACCTAATTCTATATACAGCCTGGGAACCCTGTAGGAGCCGTCATTGGACAATTAGGAGAAAGGACTCCGCCCTTAGCCACTTGGCACCTCCTTGTATTATCTTGCATTGCATTGTGATTGGTTAAGTATTTATATAATTAATGTCATTGGTTGAATTACTTCCTGTGCATTGTCTCTTATATGTTTTGTGTTCTTTAGCTCTCCTATAAAAGGAGAGCTCCTACTGTTACTCTGTGCATTCATTACAATGAGCCATAGCATGTATTCTTATATTGCTAAACACCTAGAGGAATAATTACCCTCAGGACTGCTTTGTAATAAAGCCACTATAGCAAACACTACTCGGTACTGTTTGTCTGAGCCATGGGCTCTTGCCTTACCGGGTAATTCGGTTGCCCTATACAGTTGTCACTGTCGGTCAGTACAGTGTCCCCTCTGGAGAGAGGTAGAATACTCGAGACTAGTGGATGTCCGTGGTAACAGACCGGAATCCATTACATTGGTGGCAGCGGTGGGATAAACGGTACCTTCCCACGCTGTGCTCTTTCACGCTACCCTCTGGCCCTGCGAATGCACTGCAGGCCAGCTACCACTGAGGAAGGAGAAGTGATCTACCGGGTGTAGATCTGGAGAGAGGAGGAGAAATTGATCTACCGAAGTAGTAGATCTGAAGAAGCAATTGACACAAGATACTACCGGATTTCTCTGCAGGTTCGTTTGAGTGCGCTCCGAACTGCAGCAGCTATCCCGGCACAGTATCCACTACTAAAGGCTGTCTGCATCAACCGTAGAGCTTGCTCCGTTTGCAGCAGTCCAGTACAGACGCTACCGTATCTTCTACAGGCTCGTAGAGTTCGCTCCGCCCTGGACATAGAGATACCGGCACTGTACAGAAGAATGAGAGAGTCGTGTATCCGCTATACAGACTCAGCTACCAGAGGTTATTCAGCTTGGAGTGCTACTCAGCTGGTAACAGTGACCCCGGCACTGTATCCATTTACAGTGTCACTACACTACTGCCTGTAGGCCCGTAGAGCTTCGCTCCGCCCTGCAGCAGTACAAGAAGTTTCGTAACGGTTGTTACAAGCGACGGAGTGCCAGATACTGCCACAGTATCCATTGGACCAACCCCTAGATCTGCTAAAGCCACTGGAAACACAGCTACCGACCCGGATCTAACCTATACCGGCCCGGGATCCAGTTGTACTGACCATTTCTTAGATTTGAGTTGAGATCACTCCTCTATCTGCAAAGAATGGCCAACCAGAGAGCACGCAGCGCTGGTCGAGCACCCGCTGGCAACCCAGAAGCTACAGCCATTGATAGATTGACCGAAGCATTGACGGCTATGATGAGGCCCAACCAAGACAATGCACCAGCTAGACTAAAGGCTCCGAAGTTCGACGGCGAAGGAGACGTCGAGTACTTCATCAGCCGATTCATTGAGGTGGCCGAGATGAATGAGTGGCCAGAGAACACGGCCATGTTATACCTAAGGGATGCATTACGAGGTAAAGCATTGGACTGTGGAAAGCCTCCACAACTGCAGGGTATCTTTGCTGCACTACGAGCACGTTTTGGGCTAACACCCAGGGAAGCTATGTCCCGGCTGACCAGCCTACGCCGCCAACACAAGACGTCGCTCCAAGAGCATGCAAGTGAAGTAGAGCGCCTAGTGCGCGTTGCGTATGCAGATCTACCTCACCGACCCATGCAGAGGATGATGCTGGATATCTTCAGCACCACGGTTGGAAATGCTTACCTGCAAAGGCACTTGTTGGCCATGCAGCCCATTGACATTGCTGAAGCAGTCAGGGCCGGCAACGAGTATATGCAGATAAAGACACCGTTTGAAGAGCGCCAGGCTCATGTACGGATGTTGGAAGAGGATGCCGACGAGGAGGAAGAGGAATGGATGAGGACGGTTGCCAAGGGCCCGTCTCAACGTGTCTCCACCGCTACTGCCGTACAGCAGACACACCACACCCCTACACCTGCCATACCGGATCCTATGACAACAGTCATGGACAGCCTAAAGCTACTAACAGAAGAGCTACGGTCGCTGAGAGCAGCAAGACAGGCGGCTCCCGCTCCACAGTTGGAGGCAGAGCCTGCCACACGCTGCTGGGGCTGCGGACAACCAGGTCACATGATGAGTACCTGCCCCCGAACTCAGCATGCAGCTCACTTTGCAAACAACCCTAGACAGACGGGAAACGGCCGGCGCCCGCAGTAGCGCCACCGGCAGCTGACTGCAGCTGGGCAAGCCGGACCACACCCACAACCCCTTATAGTCCTGGAACTCTGAAGAAGAGTGGACAACCTCCCAAGGTACAACCGACAGCAACCAACCACAGCTGGACAAGCCAAACAACTCCTGATGCCCCGTACAGTCCTGGAACTCTGAAGAAGAGTGGACAACCCCCCAAGAGAGCGTCAATACTCGCTGACTGCAGCTGGACAACTCCTGACACCCCGTACAGTCCTGGAACTCTGAAGAAGAGTGGACAACCCCCCAAGAGAGCACAGACGCCCGCTGAGGACAGCCGGACAGCTCGACAAGCCCCCATTAGTCCTGTAACTCTGAAGAAGAGTGGACAACCCCCCAGGAGAACACAGACTGACAGTAGCCGGATTGCTCGTCAACCCCCTTACAGTCCTGTAACTCTGAAGAAGAGTGGACAACCCCCCAGGAGCACACAAATGGCAGCGCCACCGCTGGAGCGACCTTACCAGGCCAGCTACTTCCTGGCTGGAAGGTTAGCCGGTAGACCAGCCTCCCTGTTGATTGACACAGGCTGCACAACCAACTTGCTGTCGAAACATCTGTACCAGCAATTGCCACAGTCAGTGAAAGACACGCTGCAACGCAGCGAGGCACATGGACTCATGGCTGACGGGTCAAGGATTCCCTTTTACGGTACCCTGCAAGTAAACTTGCAGCTTCGTAAACTGAGGACGAGCGTAAACTTCGTCATTAGTGACATCAATGAAGATGCCATAATTGGCATGCCGTTTCTCACCTTACACGAGTGTGCCCTACGGTTTCCAGACTCCCATGTCATCATTGACGGACATGTGCTACCTTGCACGGACAAGCACGGGCGGCCACTTAATGACAGTGTCCGTCTAGCGCAAGCAGAGCTGACGGAGAACACCCCTTACACCGCTGAAGAAGAGGACGTCCCCACACAACCACCCGCTGTAGAGAGAACTACAGGTGGAATGTACCAGGCTGTGAAGAGCCCCCCGCCACAGGTAGATGGCAGAAGATTTGAGCCGGATCGGACAACAGCTGTAGGAGCTATAGGCAAAACAGTGTTTTCCCCCCCAATGGCTACACCCATGCGGTGGAGAGAGGAGACCCCCACGGCTGGAAAGAGGCAGCCACCCTTCAGCCATCCAACCCCTACAAAGAAAAGTAGACTACCCCGAGGAGCTCCCCGACAACCTCCAGTGAACAGAATCACTGTAGCTGACCGTCTAAAGATGTTGGAGAAGTGGCCAAAACCTCCCAGTACTCGAACCCTTCCTGTTAAGCCGGGCAGAGTGAGACAAAGTTGTAAACAACTCTGCAGCACAGACCAGCCACTCGTACCTAGCAGTAACAGTGACAGGACCATCCCCCAACTAGCCATGGCGGCTGATCAATGCATAGAGCTTGAGGACCAAAAGGCAGATTTGCTGCAGGATGCAGGCCTTGATAATTGTCCATCAGCCAACTGTGCAGACACAGAAGTACTGGAAGCGATGCCAACGGCAGAGCTGTATACCAAGGTAGAGAAGGTCAAGCTAGCAGAGAAAGAGAATGAGGGTGAGCAATTAAATGCAGCATTTTCAAAATGGAACTGCACACCACGAGATCCGTTAGCACTACGGAGTGGCGGCCCGCCTAGCTATGCTAAACCTGTACCTCTAGACTCACCATGCGCTGGTGACAGTAGAGTATGCGCTCTCCCACAAGTTGGGACTGCTGGCACCCTCATAAGGGCAGTAGATAAGAAAGAGCGGGAGATCAAGTGCCCACCGCTTGATGCTGCCTGCCTGCCGGCCCGGGATGACTCCCTACCGGCTCGGGGTCCTCCAGAGATTCAGTCAGGGAAGACTGAGAAGTTACAAGGCAGTAGTTACCCTTGTAGAGCTTACCGAAAGAGAAAGCCTGTGGTGGCAGCTAAGGGTGAACGTCCCACGACGTCTTCACCACCAACCTTAGTGCCACACAGCACAGTGCACCACACCCCGGCACGGGATGTTGCTTGCACCCCCACGGTACAGTGGGAAGAGGAGAGAAGGCGCTGGCTTTCCTTAGAAAAGGAACGGCGGTCTCCTAAAGTTGAGATAAGGAAGGTTCTGCCAGCACTAGAACTTCCAGGGCCACTGCTCGCACCCATACATGCCGCTATGGTACAGCAAGCCCCGCTGCACTATAGGCAGCCCATTGACATGTTGCATAAAACTGGTAATGCACATGTTGCTGTAGACGCGCGCTCACAAATGAACGTGACGCCCATGCTTACCATACGATTGGTACAAGCATCAAGCCCTCCCGTGGAGGAAGAAAAGGAGCTGATTACTAGCTTCCCCTATGATCCAGGAGGAGTTGAGTTATGGGAGGTCACCTGCAAGGGCGACCTTCTCTGGAGAGAGGTGCTATGTCATCTCATGGCATAGTACCTGACTTTATATATAATCAAATATATAATCTGGGTACGGGTGTTACCCCCACACATATCTGCTCTTGATATTTTGTTATTAAAGCCAGGCTATGACTTTAATGGAGAGAGGTATGTGGTAGATTTCAGTGCACTCTAGGTGTAAACAGGTAGTTTACACTAGAAACCTTGCGAAGCAATGCACTAGACTTCTGCCCACAGCATTTGGTTAATAGCTGTTGGGTAGGAAGTCCTACTGTGCCGGTAGCATAGTAAGCAGGGCCGGTATTGACCCCTGCAGGGTCGGTAGTGACCTCTACCGACCCGGTACAGCTGTACTGGGCCGGCACAAGATGGCCGCCTTAGCGGAGGATCTGTAAAGATGTCCAGAAACTTAGTCAAGGTCGTAAACAGGAAGTGCTTACCCCTAAAGTACCAACTTAGTGGACCTAATTCTATATACAGCCTGGGAACCCTGTAGGAGCCGTCATTGGACAATTAGGAGAAAGGACTCCGCCCTTAGCCACTTGGCACCTCCTTGTATTATCTTGCATTGCATTGTGATTGGTTAAGTATTTATATAATTAATGTCATTGGTTGAATTACTTCCTGTGCATTGTCTCTTATATGTTTTGTGTTCTTTAGCTCTCCTATAAAAGGAGAGCTCCTACTGTTACTCTGTGCATTCATTACAATGAGCCATAGCATGTATTCTTATATTGCTAAACACCTAGATGAATAATTACCCTCAGGACTGCTTTGTAATAAAGCCACTATAGCAAACACTACTCGGTACTGTTTGTCTGAGCCATGGGCTCTTGCCTTACCGGGTAATTCGGTTGCCCTATACAGTTGTCACTGTCGGTCAGCACAGTGTCCCCTCTGGAGAGAGGTAGAATACTCGAGACTAGTGGATGTCCGTGGTAACAGACCGGAATCCATTACACCCTTACCCTCATTCACTGATGATATTAGTCGACATAATCTGTGTGCGACCTGTTCAAAAACAAAAACATTATGGGCAATTTTCTATTAAATAAAACCAAAATTGGCAGCGAATTAAATCAATTTACACAGAAAGCAGCTGCTCAAAATAAAACAGGGAAGAACCCCATTACAATTTCAAGTCATACAAGTTTGTGCGAAAGTAATTTTTGGTGGCCTTAGGTGCCAAATGACTGTGTTTAGCAGTAAACAAATTGATTGATTTGAAGTGAGAAGCCAATTTTTTTGAGAAATAAAATGAAATGTTTGACTCCTACTGGCTCTAGCATCCTCTTATGTACAATAGTGCACTAATAGAGCCATGCTCTATCATCTCAAATAAAAAAAATTGTGGCAAGACTTGATACTTTTACACATTAGGAAAATTTAGTAATAAAATAGCATTATGTGATAGCTTTTTTGGCATTTACGACCAAATTCACCCCCAAAAATTTGCACTTTTGAAAAATAACTGGGGCTTTGAAAGAAAGCTGAATGTGTTTTCCTCCAATGACACCAATTTGGCTGGCTTAAAGGGAATCTCTGATGTATACAATAATATATCAGGTTAAAGGGCTCGGTTCACTGAACACAGTCATGCTACTGCCTTAGAACCTAACCCTAACCATAAAGAGTAAAAGGCTGTCAAAGTCAGAAAAAAAAGGTACTATTTAGGTACTAAAGTAGGTTGTCCTCTCTTACCCCTAGGTACTATCTATAATTAGAATTCCATATGAGCAACCTTTTGCGGTTAGGTTATGCACTCATATGTATGCTGTCACAGCAATTAAAAACCATTCATTGTTCATCGTCAGTCATCGTCGCGCAAGTAATAGTGTTAGTTATTTTCATTGCGCAACGCCTTCACTTATCAAATCACGCTAGTTGGATAAACATGGACATGAGCAGTGACAGTGAAAAAACGTCAACAGATGGTAGCTACATAGATGAGCTGGACAACACAAATGACAACATAATCATTGGATATGCTGGAGAGCCTGAAGTGAGTGATATATAACTTTTGACCTATCAGCATTGCACTGTTCCCATTTAAAAATATGTTCTTATGCACATGCACAAATCAATTCTAGAAATTTACATGATGCTATTATACTATGTATGTAGAAATTTGCAATAACTTTTGTGGAAATACATTACATAGAGAAGTTCATGTTGATGGATGTTAACACTCTAGTAATTCCTTGATAGATAATTTTACATGAGGCTTGTTGCATACAAAATACTTTATGATTGTGGAAGACAATAATGAAATTGATGCAGTCAGTAATACAACATGTTACAATTACATAACAAAGTATACAGCCAATCCTAAACATATGAGCATTTCTTTATCAAATGCTGCTATGTGGAATTCGACAGACTTGCATCATGCATGTATGTTTTTCCCGATTCCTCAATCTGCAAACTCTGCTTAATAGTAGATTTTGAATCACTCCGCTGCTCTTTCGCCAAATCTAAAAAAATAATTGTTGCCAGTTTTAGCACAGATCAGCATTTCAAAAAGACTAACTGTCAATAGCAGTGCTATATATTGAGCCACATTTTTTAGAAATCGCAGCTTTTTACAGTATCTGAAGTTAAAATACTACAATTTGGTTATTTTAGGAGGATTCTGAAGAAAGTAACAGTGAATCAGATGAAGAACCTGACGGAAGAGGAGATGTGACTGAATGGTGCACATGCGGTCATTGCACCAACGAAGACAATTTTCGTCAGCGATTGTGTTGCAAGGAAATGGAGGAGTGTAGTGCTAGACGCAGAGAAGCCACTACCCACTATGGACTGGCAGAAAAGTACCAATGCATATGTGCACACCAAGGCTTCCAACGAGTCTGTCTGCAATGGGAAGTCTTGGAGAATGCATGGTTAGCATACAAGCAACAGTATGGAGCTAGAGCTTATCAAAGCAATGAAATACACAAACGATATCGGCACATTGCATACCGCCAGTTAGCACGTTTTCTATTTGGAATAGTTGGACAACAGAACCGCTCACCATTACCATCGTGTGCAGTGAATGCTATTAGAACACAATTTCCCGCAGAAGATGGAACATACACCGGCTACAATCCAGTTTAGGTTACATTGAGTACATATTATACCTTGATCTATGTTGCTGCTTCAGAAGTTCAACATCAACTGGTCTTTCAGCCATATCAACGAGTTTGGGCATTCTTTCCTGTGCAAGCTCGTCTTCTTCAAATTCAAAAGCTTTCTCGATAAGGACATTGACATATTCTGCAAAAGTTCCATCTTTTTTATTAGACACTTTTGGTAACAAATTTTGCAATTAAATTCATGCTCTTTTACAAAAATATGTTTGTCATCGAAACAAAATTTTGAGGTGCAACTGTATGAAAACAGTCAGGAGTAATAGTAAAGAAGTAAAGTTCAACTGTTTGGTTTGGTTGAGTAAGGGAAATGTCGCATACCGTATGAGGCAGGCTTTGAGACAGTCTTTATTGAAGGCTCCCCTTTTTTGAACTTTGGATAAGTAACAACCAACCGTTTTGCACCTGCTCTCTCGGCATTGTAATTTGTATTTGGATGTGCCTGTCAGTTATGAGATTTTCGACATCAAGTTTCCATGTTGACAAAACTTCAGCTAAGCATTTTAGAAGTCCAGTCATTTCCATGGCATTAGAATTACCTGTAGTCTAAAATGAGACATGTAATTGTGAACAACTTTTCGAAAAAATTGAGCTTGCTGAACTAACGATCAAAAATGGTCATAGGCAATGTTAAAACAGTAAAAATTTTTCAGACAGCTGGCATGGGGCGTGTAACTGTTATTTTCGGCTGTTCAAAAATCTAACACCAGATCTTGCTGCTCAAAGCAGTTGCAATTTTTGGTTGCTGTTGGCTGGTTGACTAGGTACAAATCTAGTACAGGCTTGCCCTTCTGAACCAACTGCCTCATCCAAAAACTATGAACTGACCAACTAATTGCCAAATGATTATGAGACTCCAGTACAACATAAAAGCAACAACGATATAAAGGTCTTATGCCAAATGCAGCACTGTGTGACCATAGATGTAATTAATATGCAATTGAACAATGAATACTACCCATTACTTTTACTTGATATATTGACGCCTCTGCATGAACCTCTATTGAGGCCAACTGAACATTGCTGCTACTAAATGCATACCTGAGTCTGTTTCATTGTCAGTATTTTCTGGGTGTGAGTGTCAAGTAGGCTGTAGCAGCCATATTTAGCACTATGGCCCATCGAGTCACATCTAGCATCTCCAGCAAGTGTGAGCACTCGGCTTTCATGTTTGATGGCTGCTACTTGGCTCTGTTGCTCCTTCTCCCAAACTGCCCTAACCGCTTTCATCAGGTATAACTTCTGATGTCGAAAAAAAGTGCTGTCGTTTGGAACGTGTATATAGGCAAGGCGAAGAATTCTAAAACACCAAAGCACTTTCAGTGGAATATTTTTCTTGAGAAGGTTTAGGAACAATGTCAACAGTATGAACTGCGGTATTAAAAGTTACACCTACACTTTCATAGTAACATATGATGCATTTGATTAAAAAAATCATCTGCTTTTGACAAAATAGTTTTAGTTGGCGATCATTGTACCTGAGTATTTTGGTAGCAAGGCCTCCACTAAACAGTATAACACAGCTAAGTAGGTAATTGATGTCGTATATTCTGTTTGTAGTCTGTGAAGTGGATCGCTGATACTTTTGGCCACAGTTATTGCATTCTATGCTTACGCTGAGTGCTGCTCCTTGTATAGTTTTATCCACAGTTAGATTCTCTGTAAAATTAACAGTGCAGATAAAACTTAGTGTGGGCAATGTGTGTGTCTCGAGAAGCACACCAATGAAAAGTAAAATACATACATTTGGACAGATTCAATCTGGACATTGTTTTAATCGAATAATTAAAAAACCTAATGTTTAAAAAAATATGTGTTTGATCGATCGAGTTTAAGATTTAACACTGTTAGCTTTTATTTGTCCAGTCACCACTGGACATACGATATTTTAGTTGTTTTGAGTGAAAGATTGTGAGCATTTTTAACTAGTTCATGATTCAGCATACCTTTCTCGCCACAATTTCTGCAGTTGCTCAAGGCCCATAACAGAAAAGACCAAGTTACTATAAACTTTGACTCCGTCCAAGGCTTGCTTTCATCAAATCTGAGTGGAAAGATGAATAAATGTAGAATAAATGTACCTTGTCCTGCATTCAATAATAAGAGATGCCGCCGACTCTTTGGTTTATGGTGATTTGCGTTGTTCTATGCAATGTAAATGGTACATAAACAATTATGTATTACCTTCAAGCTATGGCAACAAAACTCATTCCACATTGTTTGATACAGTACTGTGGCCAGTACACAAATAAAAGCTTGAGAAGCTATCATTTCGCAACAAATCTTACGTTATGTTTTGTGATAGCAGGGTGTCCTCCAGTTCTTTGTCCATATTGCTATCAGCCGCTGCATACTCTGAAAATGAAGCATTGGGGTCATAAATAGAGGCAGGCGTTGCTGGACTTGGTACTTCTTCCGCAAATGCTTCTGCCAGTAAGTCCGATTCCTCACTCGTTGTACGGCACCTTTTGATAGGTGATGTCGGCCAATCATCCTCAATCACCCTATACGAAGATATATATAAATATATATATATATACATATATATATATATATATATATATATATATATATATATATATATATATATATATATATATATATATATATATATATATAGCAATCAAACTGATAGTGAGCGAAGTAAATTGGGCACAATCAAAAAATTGTTCTTTAGTTCATATATGAAAAGCAGCGGTACACATTTGGAAAGTGGCCAAATTTTATTTTATCTGTTTCACAGGGAGTATCACAAGCAATGCATTATGTTTATCGCTCATATTTGCAATGTATCTCACACAGCGATAACGTATTCATTTTTATGCAGTTTTCAACAGAAATTGTACCTTGAAGCACAAGAGGCAGTATCATCTTGTCTCACTTGTCCAACTTCTTTGTTGTATATTGTTGGCAAAGCATGATGCTGTATACGAAGTCTGTAAAAATTTTAAATACTGTAACCATCGCTGTTATTAAAATTTTTTGAAAACCTCACTACTTTTAGGAAAGAACAAGCAAAGTCATTCAAGTTTCCACAAGTTTAGACAGTGGTTGTTTTACTATCATGAAAATGTAATGTAATAATCTTACCTTGTTGGAGCACTCAGTCTTCTATTTTCCTTCCAAGCAGCGAAGTTACTGAAGCTTTCAACTGAGAAATGTTTGTAACACTAACCAGCAGATTTTTTAATAACAAGGTGTGGAACACATTGTTGAACAAATATGTCCCACTGCTGTGCTATAGCATAGGCCTTTGGCCATAAATACACAGCTTCTCTGCTTCCACAAAGTATGCATTTTCTCTCAACCATATTTTGTTATAGTGTCGTATATTGAGAGATTGAGTTGGTTATGAAAAAAGAATGACACTACAGTGCAGTTCTCACACTTATATATAGGCACTCAGTGGATTTAGGTTATTTATAGTTTGGGTGAGTCAACAGGACATAGGCTGACACAAATATATTGTGCAACAATCAATGTACTCGGCGCGTGCACTGAGCGCGGTTTGTTGATTAGGCTTGTAACCACAGCAATACTTTGCTGCCAACAAAAAGGCATGATGTGGGGACAACTCTTAAGATGAGTGGTGGTTATTATTGGATAATAACTTTTATTAGGTTTGTTGGACAAACAACTCCTATTTACAGCTGCATTCGCCATAAAATTTGCTGCAGATTGATATATTATTGTATACATAAGAGATTCCCTTTAAAGTCATTGTTGAATATCTTGGCTTAGTTTGTACTAATAAAACCCGCCAGAATTATTGGACAATTTCCTTATTAGCGATTGTAGAGTATAATATATATGTAACAATAAAACTTTATCATGTGACTACCTTCTAATCTAACTCCTTGGCTGGTGTCATCGCAATCAGAAAGGTAAGCTACTGCAACACTGCACTATGAGAACGGGAAGTTGTCTTTACAATAAAGGAAGTGTGAAATGGCAGTCTGAGCCAATCAGGTAGCTTGTGCAGCAAGGAGACTAATATGCTCATAAATCAACACAAATTGTTGTGTCAGCAATTTTTTTCATGAGTAACCTGGAAACAGTCCAACTAGCACATCGTTGATGACATACAGCATTTTCCTCTAGAGATCAACCATCTGGCACAGGTACTTTCTTTTACGTTATTGTGTTATCATCTATTTCATACATTGTCGTTAAAAATGGGAAGCAAAAAACAAAGCAAAATAGTTGGTGAATATTAAGTTGTTTTTAAGCCAATTGCTTTTGTCATTTTTTAGTCAAGTATGCAGCAGCGTATTGACAGACAAATAACTTGTTGAAAGTTAATTAGGCCGCATTATCCTGTAATGTAAATGCTTATATTTCCATGGTGTATGATACACAGTTCTTGGTAATCAATTGGTAGAAGACTCTAGATATGGCACAGCAGTGTATGCATAGTTTGGTAATGGGTTCTCGGCAGAGCAGTTTCACTTTAGCGATGCAACCGGAAGTAGCTTAGTCGATCGTTGAACTTATCATTAAAAATCACGACTAGCTTGACTATTATTCTGATGTGAGGAAATTTGAGCAAATAATATGACAAAAATGATGTTGTTGAGAAAGCTCAAAGAATCAATAAAGCTTTTGGAAGTTATTTTTTGAAACGAAATTGGTTTATTCAGTTGAAAAAAAATAATTAAATATCATGTTCACGGGTAGAACCATAGTTTAGTATTTCGGGTTTAATTGAGCTTGCCAACGTAAGCTAATGAAAGCTCGCTCTTGAACAATTACTGTTGTTTGCTTTCACAGTGCCGTTGTAGTGTTACAATTTATGTTGATGGCGCATCGTCAGTATTATATACCCCTTACTTATCAGCAGCCGTGAATAAAAAATGCTCCTTCAGTAATTGTTAAAATGAAGTAACTTTCGTTTTAATAGTATTGTTGGTGGAAAGCGAACTTCCGGTTTCTTAAATAATAGCTCCGCACCGAAATCGGCCAGGAGCCCATTGTAAGGCTAATACACAATAATATATTGATGATATAGCCAACATGAATGTTGTTTAGCAGTCTAACTAAAAATCATAATTGCTGTTAGGCTTTTGTTGCAGTCCGACAAATTCAACCTTACAATATTATGTTTTTTAATTCTAGAGATGCCAAAAGTATACAATTACACAACATGCTATAGCTGTAGCCAAGTCCTACATAAGGATGATCAACTTCAGTGTAATTTATGCCGCAAAAAGTGGCATACTAGATGCATAGATGTAAATATATCTACACACACAGGGTTTTACTGGTGTGCAAAATGCTCAGGAACAGCGAATGAATTCAGATATCTGGAAGGATTGAGAAGGTTTGTCAAAAACCTTCACTAAAATAATTTAATGTAAACCATGAAGTGAATGTCAATTTATCTTCACAGTGTTGAATACAAAGTGTTTTTCAATGCCGGCGTGATCAGCTACTGATATAAACTTAACATATTAGTTTGAGTTTGGATTATGAATGGATCCAAGTTCTTGAAAGATGGCTTGTTTGCTAGCCAGCTGATGGATTTGCACCAACCATGGATATCACAAAACTCTTAGCTTCTACGTTCACATTAGATAAAGACTAATTATTCTGCACTATTTAGATTAAAAACAAGGAAATGGGATAAGGCTGCAGCAGAGGTAGATTTACTACTCCACAACAGTCGATGCAATTACACTACAAAAGAGCAACAAAATAACGGTAAGCAAATCAAAAGTAATCGTAATGTAAGCTTATATAGTGAGGTGGCGCAGCTAAAACGTTGTGGACTCTTTTCTCGCCTCTACAAAATGTCTATGTGTTTTAAATTGCCATCATGATAAGTTATTAAGGTATTTGCCCATGTTTTTTATATGTGAAAGTTCAAACTTTGCATTCCACACATCCAATGAAGTTGTCATCACTTCATAATAATATTGCCATCAGTGGACCTGTGAAGGTGTAACTGTTGCTGATTAAATCATGTAAACTAACAGCATGCACACACTGCTGCAGGCTTAGGGAGGGGATTGAGGCGATATGCTAAGGTATCAAGCATAAGGACACAAACTACAGTAAGCTAATGTTATTTCAACTATCACAATAACAGAAAAATCCGCAAGGAAAGCAATGGGTAGACTGTTCGTGACAACGTATTGGTCTTTCATTCCACTAAAATCTCCCAAATTTTCGTCTCTAATAGATAACATTTGTTCTAATTTTTCTCTGAGGATAGCGGTTTAAGGGCCCATTCACAAGGAAAAGGACGCATTTATGACCTAACTTGACATTTCTAATTTATTGACTTGCCATGTTAGCAAACTAGCACCAGCAATCAACTATACATCTGTATATTTTTTGCTAACAAAGTTTAATCTTACAATCAATAACATTTGTTCCAATCTTTTAAATTAACATTTGCAGCAATTCGAATCATAATTGTATATTCATCATTATAGTCAATGCAGTATTGCAACATATAGTAATGTTCTCTGGCTACACCAATAAAAAAACGGTATCAAACAATTTGAGTATTGAAAGATCATACATCAAAATTCAATAAGCAAACGATAGAACTGGTTCCACCACAGTTCACCTAGTGATTACCACCTTTGACGTAGTATAATAACAGATTAACAGCTGCCAGGAAGCCAAAAACATGTTGTAACTGTTTTTGTGGTCAAATATATTTGTTTTTACAAATAGAATAAGTCTAAAATATGATATAATTACTATTATCATTACATATAGATTCAACATTAACAAAATGCCAATCTTATGCCAGAGTACTGGCACTGGAAGTGACAGTGGTCAAACACAATAATAGACCAATAAAGCTGACGCTTGTAACTAGCAATAATAAGCCAATAATAAGCCAACGCTTGCACAACCTAATGCTACATGTACATCTACCGATTACCTACCGATTTGTCCTTACCGATTGGAGATGACGTCAAGGAGTTTCCCCTATTTTTTTCTCCAATTGCCATTCTCACGCAATACCGGTGAAACTCGCTACATTTTTTCCATAGTTAGCCATAAAGTGATTTAAAACAACAAAGACGGGACGCTAAAAAACGATTCTTCATCTAAAAATAATTGTACTGGAGAAACAGTTTTGTTGGAAACATTAAAACCACGAACGGTGATATGATTGGTCCAATCACAAAATATCTACCGATTTTTTGACCATGAGCAAAACCTACCGATAGCCTCAAATAAAATGCTACCGATTATTTCATTACGTCACACAGGAAACGGATGCAAGGAAATCCTCAATCGGTAAGGCAAATCGGGAGCTAATCGGTAGATGTACATGGGGTATAACCGAGTTTTTTGTGTACCAGTCAGCTTCTGTTGCATTTATACTATAGACACGCTAGCAAGAGTAAAACTCCACAACATTGTTATCAATACATAGCCACTTGGAAACTATCAATTAAAATGAATTTAGTCTCAAATCTATGACAGAGCTTCTTATTTATAATTGAAGATGAATCAGGTAGTGCAAATGCACCCCGTGCTTGACTATGGAAAGGTCTAAATAAACAATGTCAAAGATTCATGTTTCCTTCAAGTATAAAACTTTTGTAGAGAAAACATCTTATAATACAGTAAAAAGTGCTCAAAGTATCCACCTATGACAAAACACACAAGTAATTGTACACTGAATACAACTAATTATTGTATTTGCTCAGCTTGAAATAAAAACATCAAACAAATATCATAAGAACAAGTAGTTGCTCGACTCCAGATAAGAATATTTTGAAATTTTCACTTTTGCTTTTGTAAATTAAACATGCAAACACTTGTTTTACTGGATAACCAAGAATGTTTTTGTTTACCCAGAAATCTGCAAGATATCTATGAAATTTTTAAAATGGCTTGATATAAGGAAACTTGACACTCACCTTCCGATTCAAGTACAAAATGATGGCAATGACATCTTCAGATGCCTAAGCTATGATTTATATGGAACGGAGAATCACCATCTAAAGTTGAGATATCTGACAGCTATCGAGCTTGTTTTACACAAGTCTCTATATGACTACAGATGCAAGTACGGCTAAGTACATTACTGGCTCAAGTTAGAAAAATTACGAAATGAAATTTAAATACAGATATGACTAGGAAGTTTGTTAGATCAATACATTCAGTAAAATTATATTGTTTTACAGTACTTACATAGGCAAGCATGAAGCTGGCCAGGCAGACATAGAAGAACTATTCAATGGCATTGTCACTGTGCAGGTCCAACCGCACATCTCTGCCTCCTATGCAATGAGCTCAGTGGTGCAGAAGCCAATCCACCACTTTTGTCCCCGGGATTCTATCCTGCAAAGTGGTGAAACCTTTGGCAACTGGACAGCACATGGTCGTGAGGTAATGACCTTGAAGGAAATACAAATTATGTGGACATCTACAAAGTTGGAGATCCCAATTAATCCTACACACCCTGTCTACTTGACAGAGATAAAGGTAAACTATGTCATGTAACAAAACTTGGAAATATGTTAGTTTTTGTGTTTTCACAATCAAAAGAACTTAAAATTCAAGTCTCCCTAGCAAATAAACACTATGGCTTTTTGAAAATTTAACTGCTTTTTGTGTTATCATACGAGTATGATGTTAACGATGATGTAATAGCAGATTTAACGACAGCAAAAAATAAAACAACGGACTCCACCAAATCAGCCTCAGAAAATTTAAACCCTGCCGGTTTGCAAAAGAAATTTAAAACGAAAACTGTTCAAAGGGTCCTCCATCTATGCAAGCAACCACGGATTAACGGCAACAACTTGGCTTGATGTCTTATTAGTAGTTCTTTTTGGGAAAAAGTATCTCTTGCACGCAAACATGCAAATTGGTTTGGAAGCGCACAACTACGCACAAGTTTGCAGGTACCTCATCGGAAATACACAAATTTAAATGAAATTCTGTGGATTAATAAAAATCAACGTTCAGTGTACATTACCGTGGTGATTTATACTTGGAACTTCCGGTTTGTTAACAATAGTCGAATGCCATCGCAATATCATGTCTGTAGCACTACCAATAAAGCAGATACCGCAAAATCAAGACCGATAGCGCAGCAAAAGCATAAAAGTATTGGCATCTCAATAACCGCACCTAAAGGTATTGGTATTGGACAGCTGACAAGGTATTGGCTAAGCACTAATTTGAACAAGTAAATTTAAGAGTTTCATGAAGTTTTAAGCATAAAATAAACTTCTAAAAATTATTATTTAGTGCTTTTCAAATTTTGTCTCGGTAAAATAGCAAGTATTTCAATTATACCCATTATCATTGTTGTGAAAAACGATGCAAGAAATGTAAACTCGGTAATGCCTTTTTTATCTCAGATTTCAATAAAACCATACTAATTTTATTGTTGGATTAATTTTTAACTTGAAAATATTTTAATAAAAAGATGCATCCGTTTTTTGTTTTTGATCATGAAACATTGTCACGTGAAACTCGTTATGTACATGAGCGGCCTTACTAGAACTGAAAAGAAATTGGTGACTTGAAAAAAACATCTCCAAAAGATATAATAAGAATTTGTTGCAATCTCATTTTTCGCAATCCCAAAAGTCTCTGTACAATGCCAATATCTGGGAAGTCTGGCTTCTATGCCAACAAGTCAAATTTTTAAAAACCCTCATTATAGCTCTACATAACTTGTTGCCTTTTGGGGACAAAACAGTGTTTAGGACAGTAATTGCCTTACTGACGAGAGGCAGTAATGCCGTACAAGTTTTTGAATACCTTTCATTTTAAAGAATTAATTAAATCTCAACAAAATTGGGTGTTTTAAGCCCGTTACCAATATTATGAGGTTATGTGCTTGCACATGTGCCAAAATGTATAAACCTTAAAAAATTTAATAGGTTGAAAGTTGAACTAGAGTTATTTTTAATTAAAACAGTCTCCTTTCAACTAGTTTCTTTCTCTTTTACCAAGGTTCCATCTAAGGTCCAACAACCGACGGTTGCCCAGAAGCATGGCGAACCTGATGCTCACAGAGATGAGCAGCAAACCATTGAGGTGTGTAGCAAACATCTGATTTTATCGCCAAATCATAAAAATAAAGAAAATAAAGCTCAATCTCTGTGCCTAAACTAATAAAGCTATGTATATTTTAGATGGATCACAATACTCTCTTGACAGAGACACTTCCACCACTAGTTCCAAGTGACCACTCATACTGCCAAATTGATCAGCTGGTATGTTGAAAACCTATGCATGACGGCTTGGGTTGCCAGAGGAATGACCATAATAATTGTTACCTAATAGTAGCTCATTGTCTACTAATTCATTTGGTTTTGGGGAGTATTAAATAGGTATGAAAAGTTGGAGCAGAGTGATTTTGAATATTTAATATCAATAACGTTTGTATTATTGTTTCAGGAATCAGATTGACTTGAAATAGCTTTTAGCAAAAATACTCGATTTATACTACTAATTTCATACAAAAAAAAGTGATTTACTAAAGTGAAGTTTAAATAGCAGGATCGCAGTTTCATTGCAGAAACCATGGAAAACTTCTTGCAAAAAAAACCTTTTCAAATATATCTATAATCGATTATTCTGGCATCAAGGCTTTATCGTCTTAGCGAGTGTTTGGTTTCAAAAAAAGTAAATAATGTAACAAATAACCAACTTTGTCTTAGCATGAAGTTTGTTCACAAGGAGACGGCCATCTCAGGTCCGGCACCCGCAACCTCTGGCTCACCAGTCTGAGCACGAGTAGATATAGTGCTGATATAGCTGATCACAGCGGTAAACAATGTTATACATGTGCACCGTTCTATTTGTATGTAGACTGGACAATTCCCTCCAATCTTCGTGGATGCGGACCCTGAAGAAAGGTAATAAGTCTGTAATTATATATATTAGCCACCACCTTACCTAGCAGGTTTGTAACAATGCACACACATACAGATGTAAAGCACACATTAGCCAACCATGAACCACTGTACTGGAGGAAACATATTTTTGACAGAACTATAGTTGAACTTTGCTGAGCTGTTTCATGCACTAAAGTTAGCTTGGATTTTCAGTCTAATTAGCCCCAATAACTAATTTTATTCTTTAACATTTGTTTCAAAAGAAATAACATGTTAAATAACGCTATTAAGGAAAAAAATGAAAACCTGGCATGCTTGTAAAGTGCTTGCTTATAATATTACTGTTAAATATATGACATACATATTAAAGAATCACAAATAATTTCACAGTTCCGAAGATGAGACAGCGAAAAATGCTTTTCCAGCAATGGAACACGAGAATGAGGAATGTAAGAGTGCTATCACAGTGATAAGTGGAGCTTCCAAGAGAAGCAAACCCATAGCTGTAGACAAGGTGCACGGCTATGCATATAACAAAAAGAGGACTAGCAAAAAAGTAAGTTGTAATGACCGGAACTACAACGTTGACAATGGTATGGCCAACCCAAATATTTTTGGAGATTGGAAAAGCACAAACTGTCATGGTATTTCTACCTGAATGCGACAGACTAAAAAATGCACAAACTTTAATTTTTAACTTGTTATGTTTGAAATCTTTGCATTTATGGATGACATGATGAACAAACCGCAGTTCACATTAATACGCCTTTTCCACACCGAAGGTGGAAGTCTAACCAAAACTTTTTAGGACTACAAAATTTGGCGGCAAAATGCATTAAAACAACTTACATGTAGATGAAATCTGGCATACATGTCCTGCAGCATTAAAGATTGGCTTTCGAGAAATGCTACATTGACAAGTCATTTCTCGAATTAGAAAATGTGAAATTAATCATGTTTGTATCGATGTGGAAAATAGTACTACAAAATGAAGTATAAGGTTTCATTCCGACACATTACCTACATAACAAAGTGATATTGTGTGGGTTACCCAATGGTTTGTGTCATGCAGATTTGTAAAATTAGTAAGATGAAATTTGGGTAATAGAAAAATGCATGTTGGATTTCCCTGAAAGGTTAAATGAAGAAGTCGAGCCAGGAAGACATTTTCTATGTTGCAGAATTTGACAACATGGATATGCTCTAAATATCCAAACTGTACAGTCACCATCATCCAAAATGACGATGGAGATTTCCTACCACCAACTAAATCACACAGTCATCCAGGCAATACAAGAATCCATCATGACAGAATTTATAGAAGAGATGTAAGTAGCTATACCAAGTGTGCCGAGCCATCATTAACAAATAGGGGTGTGACTGGGGTTATCCACCCCCCCCCCCCTTATAGGGGGTGCTGATGCACATCCAACCGGAAACGCTCAAAAGTTTTATATAGAGCACAATGCACAAATACGGAGTTGTGATGTTTCAACTAGAAAAAACAGGCTATCATCACAATGTGATTGATATAATTGAACAACCCAGGGCATAGCAGATTACGCGTACAAAAGTTTTTAATTACACCAGTGAAGCTATAGAGCATAAAGACGATGCTTTCAGCGATTATATACGATCGTTGGTACAGTAGTTAATAAACGCGATGAGACACCAACGATAATTTATATAACGCATCGCAACAATTATGTGTAAATGGATTGTCTGGTATCTGTGGGGAAAATAATAATAATACAAGTAATCATTAGCATCTACCTACACCTCTATGAAGCTGTTATTATAAATGACGATAAGAATTTAATGTGGTGATAATTATTTATAATAATAAAACCAATTATTCATTTCTTTTATTATAACTTATTTATTAATATAACAAATATAATAAGTTATTATTGTTATTATGTATTGTTATAAAATTATATGAAGAATCACATTAATAATTATTATTATAGTAATAACAATTCAATAATAACCATTAATAATTACAATAGCAATCATAAGCAGTACAATCATAATAATAAATGATTATAATAAATAAAATTAAAAAAAAAGTTAAATAACTGTATAAAAAATAGTTATAATAGTGATAACACGGGCATCAGATGCTTGTCAAAAAAAGTAACGGAGACAATGCGCCCGTTACTAAATGTGTGGGTAATGACCTAGCGTCTTCACTCAGTTTCAATGAATCGGGTTTGTGATATTGAGAGTTAGCTCTCTTTGAACTTTTCACAACCAACCGGATATTGCTATCGGCTATCGCTACGAATAGTTTTTATTACAGGACGCATCGGCTCTGTTACTTTTTCGGCGAGCCCCGGAGGTCCGTGGATAACAATTATAATAAATATAAAAAATAACAAATAATACAAATCTTTGTTGTTGCAGGTAGATTTGATGCTGCTGTCTTTAAAAATAGTCTAAAGTATTTTTAGGGACATGTCATTATAGTATACAATTGACAGCATGGAAGCTATCAGGAAAAAACTGTAACGAGTCTGCATGAAGTAACTATATTTTATACTACGAACAATGGTAACTTTCGGTTGGATTTAGAAAGTTCAAAGAGAGATAACTCTTAATGTCACAACTCCTTTGGCTGATGTACTATGTAATAAACAGTCAAACGATATTTTATGCCCATTTAGGAATCAATGTTTCATCAGAGATCAATTTGTTGAGCTGATCATGCAAATACTCAGTTGTGATGTTGAGTGATGAAAGTAAATAAAAACAACATAGAGAACTACTAACTGGTAAACAAACCTTACCGAAACAAATAAACCAAATAAACTGCCTGAGCAGGAATTATTGTTTCCAATTCGGTCAACCTAAAAATTATGTTAATGGGTAACTTTCAACAGCATCTGCGATTATAATTTCCAAGCAGGCACAGCCGCTCTTGCGGAATAATTAATTTGAGTAAAAATCAATCTTACTGCAAACGCTTTGGTTTGAAAACAATCAGCCATAATCAGCCTGCCATCTGCAACATGAGGCATTTCGTATGTGTTAAACGTTCATGTTCAATCCTCAATGGCCGTTTTCAGTCCTCGGATTATCGGGCCACTGATAAACGATTTTTTCCATTGCACATCAATGCTCATTTTCGCATTTGCAAGTTGAGTACCGAAAGCAAATAAAAATTTACGTGTTGATTTTCTGAAGCGTTGTGTCATCAAATGAATTTTCTTTGCGGCATGGTTTGTCTCATAAGCCATTTACAATAAAATCCATTTTTATTATTTAGACTATAAAATATTTATAAATCTAAACACATGGTCAAATAAAAAACAACAAAATACAATTTATTAGGACTAGCTACCAAAAATACTATAACTAAATAATAATAATATAAATTTTAGAATTATTTTGCAGAACTACCGATTGTAGTGAAATGAAAAAGGCTCATTTTGTTGGTTCAATTTTTCAATATCTAACCGAGTTTGAATCTGAAAGCTTGCACAGTGCTATCGTGCTAATCCGATTGTCTAGTTTCTTGGCTAAATACTGGATATCTGATAAAAAAAATAAATTGTGGGCGAAAAATAATTGTTGTTTTCTGAACAGCAAACAGTGCTTAGAATCTGTTTTCTAGCACTTGATTGCATTGTGTTATATGAATGAAATATAAAGAGGAGACTCTAAGAAGTTTTGTGTAAGCGCTGGTTTTAATAATTTGCTGTGCAAAATGATCCTTTGAGCGTTTACACGCATTGATTAAAAGATTTTGTTTGTGCTGCCACAGTACCTAACTAAACACAAATAAAATGTTATCAGATTTCAAAGTAATATTTCAACTAAATATTTTAATGGATTAAAAAATTATGTCAAAATTTTTGCGATATTTTCATTCAGATAAAACAGCTGGCACAGTCTCAACCTCTGCTGCACCCAGATAATGTTCCGCGAACACTGAGAGACCAAGCTGACAACGTGACTCTGCAAGCAAGGAAACTTGAAAATGTCAAACGCAGTGTTTACAGAAAACGCCACAATCAGCTGTGCAGCAGCAACTTCAACCCCAGCAACCTTCAGTTTGAGGTAAAAAGCTATCAATTCTAGGTCGAACAGCCAACTATTATTTTGTGTGAAAAGCACGAGCCTTATTAATTAACAATGGTGTAATGCAGATACCAAAGTACATCAAAGATGTATTTCTGTGTGAGGATGTGAGAGTTGGCGACTCACGTCACATCGTTCTAACCACGCCAAAACAGATGGAGATTCTGGCTACCCGCAAGCAATGGTAAGCCAAAAATGATCTAACTAATAAATGACAATACAAGCAACCCCAACAAACCTGCATAACACAATGTGAGTTTTTGTTACAAAGTTCACTCACAATTGGCTGGCTACTAAAGATGCTGTGTCATGTCAAAAAGCTCGTTGCGGAAGCGAGCTTTGGTTAATTTCCATCTATGGTATAAGCGTAATCGATGCTGACTGGTATGCAAAGCTTTTTTACACTCTACACAACAACTTACATATGGCCATAGAGAAGAGTTGCAAAAATTTGGTTCGTTGCATAGAAGGAGGGTTTCTCAAGAATAAGCATTGTGCAGCGACTTTTAGAGTGTCAAAGATTAGGCTTGTAATTTTACTTCCGGACTTTCCAAGTTGTTTTAGCTCAGCCACCTTTTTAATTTATTGTTGGTAAATCTTATACTATGTAAACACTGGTGATTTATGTTGAAAGACAAATATACCAAAAATTAAACAAAGTTCACAGTTGAAAAACTCAATTTCTAGTTAGCTATGATTAAAAAATTAAGATCGTCTTAATTTTGAGGTTATTTGTGAAGAAACCAAAAAAAATTAGCTTTTCTGGTATTTTTTTTATCAACTGCAACACCAATTCTGAATTAAAAATTATAAGATTTAAAAAAATTTAAAAAAATTGAAACAAAATAAGATGAACATAATCATTATGAAAAGCAATTAAAAGCAAATACGAGTTCACTTTTGACTATTTCTAGAAATTTGGTATTGGATATATAGCACTCCTTTACCAAAGAAAAGACTAACCTATTCCAAAAAATCATTTGCACAAGGAGTCTGAGACGGGTAACCTGATCAAATAAATACTGTTGAGCTTAAAAAAATTTCACAATATTAATTTTTTCAAGCAATTCGGTTGTGTCTAGATACCTTCTTTTAAAGGGCTTAAGAAGCCTTATTTTGATGGAATATAACTTGATTTAAACATCTTCAAGCTGTAAGCTGTTAAAAAACTTCTGTGGAGTTGCCCTCTCGTCCGAAGGTTAATTTCTATGGATGCATCATTGCTGACCTAGACACAGTTTTCTTATAAAGACGCACAAGTTATATATATCTAAAAAGCGAGTTTTTAAAAATTTAATTTTTTTATAGAAGAGGGCCTTCCAGATATTAGCATTGTGCAGAGCAGAGACTTTTGTGATTGCAAAAATAAAGATTCCAACAATTGTAAAATTGTTGGAGGTGTTTCTCTTAAAGGGCCTAGGATGCCTAATTTGAAGAGGATTTGATTTAATTTGAACTTTTGGAGGTTGAAATGAGTTTAGAAAAATTGTCTGGAGTTGCCCTCTCACCACTCTCACCAGCAAGACAATTCCTATAGACGCAGTCAGCATTCATCAAGACGCAATCTTTTCCCGAAGACGCAACAAGTTACATAAAGCTATAGAGCGAGTTTTCAAAATTTTGGCTTGATTGCATAGAAGTAGGGCCTCCTAAATATTGGTAATGTGCAGAGACGTTTTTGATTGCAAAAAATGATATTGCAACAAATTTAAATTTTTTTGGAGCTGTTTTTCCCAAGTCAGCAATTTGTTTTATCTTTGATAAGCTCGCTATTATTTATCCACCGGCGTTCACGTGATAACGCTTGATCAAAATCCAAAAAATTAACGGAAGATTTTCATCAAAATAATAATTGTCAAGTGAAAAATTAATCAAACAATAACGTTAGTAAGTTTTATCATAATACTAGGTGAAAAAAAACAGCCGAAATTGTATTTCCGACGTTGTTTTTTCACAACAACGATAACAATTAAATCTGAAATAACGGCTATCTTTTCAAGAAAAAAATTAAAAAGCACTGAATAATAATAATTAAGATTTTTAAAAGGTAGTTTTAAACTGAAAACGTAACAATATAATATCATAACACAGATAATCCATTCTGTCGACAGCGTTGTCATAGATTTCCATAGACCTCTACATACCTATTGCACTTTTGTTGCCACAAGTGAGTTTTTTCAATACTTTTAAAATGCTTGTTGAGAAAACAACTCCACACACAAAGTGCGTCTTGCAAAGCCCGTCCTAAGCCCTTTAAGTACACACCAGTCCTTATAATGTTTTGTGATCAAAGACAAAGAATTTAATGCAGGTTTTTATTAAAAAATTATCAGGTTAAAATTAATTGAACAATAAGTTTAGTACGCCTTTGTAATAATACATGGAACAGGTTGATCCTACTGGACATTACATATGGATTAAGGGTCAATGATAACAATTCGGAAAGAAATCAAAAACAATAGAGGCAATTTCAAAAATCAACATACTGAGGATTTAGGGTGCAAATAGCTCTTAATTAGGAATGCAACACCAAAGGGTTGAGTGTCGTGAAACTTCGCTTTTATGCACTATTTAAAAAACCTTGACATGAAAACAATAGGTCTACACACCCTTTTCAGCTACTTCCATCAGGTAATAGTTACAGATAATAACAACTTACAAAAACAATCGAGTAACCAATAACAATAACGGACAACATGAAGAGAGAAGATAATGCTTAAAATTTGACTGAACTCGTGGCATTGTTAGCAAGGCATTGCAGCACAAATATCAACACAAATGAAAAATAATTATTTATCTATAGATTGAGACACCAAACATATGTATCCAACAGTGCTAATGTATGTTGCAGGTATTCTGATGGAACATTTAAGGTGGTTCCTAAGCCCTTTCTCCAATTATACACCATTAACGGATTTGTAAGGCAAGGCCAGGCAAAAAAACAAATTCCTTTGCTGTACTGCGTTATGAGCAGTAGACGCTCAGAAGATTACAAACAGGTAAGAATTACAGTAAAGGTAGGGCGTTGTCATAAAGTCCACAAGTTCGCTGCATAATTTTACTTCGTAGGTATTGAGAACAGTAAAGAACATGCTTCCAGCCAGGAAATTAAGGAAGGTGATGCTGGACTTTGAGCAAGGTAAGCAAGACAGTAAATAGGGCTAGGTGGGATCTCACAAACCATATGGCCCCTGTTGTAAATAACCGTGGGATTAATTATAAAATATTTAGTTCCTTTGCACAACTCTTTTAAAGAAGCTAGACATGACAAACACGAAGATGGTGGAAAGTAAAATATCGTATATTCAATAATATGCTGCAAGCAGCCTTCCAAACAGGCCACCATTGCTGGGTTGCATGGCAACATCCCATTTTTTATAAGCTATAACGAATCGTTGGCCCTGTATTTGAATTGATTTGAGTGATTTCTGATGGTGAAGTATTCAGTAAATATCAAGCATGAGTAATCATTGAAATATCATTTTTTATGTGAAAATATGCCCTGCTACAAAAAACACCTTGCTAATCAATCCAATGTGAATCTACTGACAAACCAGACACCAGTCAATTTGAGCAAACTAAGACACTTCATTCGCAGAAACAACATCCAATATCTTTGTTTTTTTGTTTTTAATAATGCATCGAATGAGATAAATGTTGAAGCTGTATCTGTATTAGGAAGATTTTCTTAGCAAGTGGAAAAGTTCATTTGCAAATAACTTAAAAAAAATCATCCTCCGTTGGTGTGAACTGTAAGAATTATCAGCAAAATGAAAATTTCGGAGAAACCTACGACTATATAATTTTCATGTAATAAAAAAATAGAAGCAATAATGAAATACATTAGTACATGTACCTGATAGATTTTAATTACATTAGTCTTTAGGACTCCATCTAACACTCTTCAGTTACCGCATCATAATTTATTTTGGATTTAACAATGTTTATCAACAAAACATTTTGCCTTTTGACATAGATTTAGCTAAGAAGATAACTCAAGAGTTGAACATCCGCGTATTTATATTTGAGTGATGATCAAGTCATACTGGTACACTTTTGCAAACAGTACATTGCACAATCTCCTGTTATGACAAACTTTTTAATATGTTATAAACGTTTTACCAAACAACAATTGTTTTTAATCGTCAACTAATTTGATCAAAAAACATTACTAACTATAAGGATGGGAAAAATATTATGAATCAATAATAAAAATATGATAGATATTCATAAAATTTATTCAAAATAAGTTTTACTACGTTGAATACATCACTATTCCCACCAGAGGCAATCGTCTGCAGCATTTATGCGCCGAAATCACATGCATTTACAATTATCAAAAATTATCTTCACTGTCATACTTTTAGCTGCTTGGAGTGCATTTAGAGTTCAGTTTCCAGAAGCAGCATTACATGGCTGTCACTTCCATCACCGGCAAAGAATAATGAGGCAGGCAAAGAAAATTCGAGGTAAATTGTTTTTATGTTTCGATTTTTTGACAAAAACATGTGCATAAATAGAAGAATGAGAGCACGAGTGCCACACTAGAGCGACTGTAGTTATCACCACGAATGTCCCATTGTAGGATGGAGTTCTTATTACAAGCGCCACCGCGAGTCGGCGAGTTTGGTAGACAAAGTTATGGCTCTAGCATTTCTGCCAGCTGGCCGTATTGAGGAGGGTCTGAGCTGGGTTGGTGAAGGTGCCACTAATGAAGCGGCTGTCAAAATGCTGCAGTGGTACAAAAAGTACTGGGTAGAGAGATGGGGGCCAAGTGCATACTCTGTATTTGACATGAATGTGCGCACCAACAACGACATGGAAGGTGAATGTTTAGATGTGTACATTAAGCATGAAAATACCAGTCAATGTATGTAAAGTATGGCATGTTATTTTTAAAACATTTTATTCATTTAGAGAGCTCCAAACAAAATGATACACAGAGTATAAATTTAATCTCTATTTTTGACAAAAAAAATCTGTTGCGTTTTGGTTGGCTATGCTATATATACACCCACAGCAATAAAAGTATGACCTAGGCGTTTTAGCCTTCAAGCCTCTTACCACAGTGCGACGTTATTAGCCTGTATGGGCCTTTATACCAATCATATTTAAATACTTTCATCTGTGTAGCAGCAGTGATTTTAAACATCAGTTTTATCTGATTGCTATACCAACCAGTATTTGGAACTCACTTTAGGCTGTTTCATTTTTTGTTATATTTATTATTATAATAATAATAGTAAAATATATTATTTTATTATTACTAAATTTTCGTTCTTTAGCTAGTAAGACGTATAACTGTTGTAAGAGAAGACAACTCAATAAATTTATTTTCCTTGATGGCTACATATTTTGCCAGATTTGCGTGTGACCAGCTTGGAGAATGCTTAAAAACTAGCAGAGTTCTTTGCGTTCGCCAACGCTCTATGTTCCGGTGGTTCTATATTCCGGTGGGTCTATGTTCTCGCGATTTCGGTGAATTATTTTTCATAGAAGAGGACTATTGTTGAGCGGCTTTTACATTTAAATACAATGAAGTTCCAAAGGATTGCATTGTTTGATTTGGTTCTTGGTTTGAAAAAATTTAATGATAGTAGTTTCGTGATTATATATACTTTTGTTAGTAATAAAAGCAATGAAAAAAACAAAACTTCATTATAAAATAATTTAGTAATAGTTTATTGCGAAAGGTAGCGTCCATTTTTAATAGTGCTCTACAGTAGCAATTTTTCTATAAAAAGTAATCCACCGAAACATAGAGCCAAAATCACCGGAACATAGACCCACCGAAATATAGAGCCACTGGAACATAGAGCTAGACGACCCTTTGCGTTCACTTAGCTAAACGCGCATTATGGCTCAGGCTATTTTCTTCCTGTATATATAAGTAAGTTGTCGCAGTAGTGACTGCAATTTGCTGTCGTCATGTGTCCTCTTTCAAATTGAGCGGGGAGAGAGCATGGGAGGAAAAACGTAAAGCGGTGCGAAGGTAGAGCAAAGTAGAAGGCGAGAAATAAAGCATGGTAGGGGAAATAGCGGGGCAGGTGAAAAATGAGGTGGGGTAGAGTGGACTTTGTGGAGGGAGGGGAGAGCAGGGTGAAAATGATAATGGTAATACAGCCAGTTTACAGATACATAAAACAGGCAACAGAGTTGATTATTTAGTCACTAGGCCAACTTTAATCTGCATTGCCAACTCGTCTGAAGGGGTTGGTGACATGTAGACTTTGATTTCTGTGCTTTGGTGGTGGCCAGTGTCCTTCCAGAGGACAATGCTCAATCACTATAGTCTTTCGCAACTGAATGCCAAATTCGTGCTTTGCTTTATTGGTCAAAACCATTTACGGTTTATTTTTGTTTTAACACAATAAAGATAGCAGTTATTTTTCTAATTTTTCTATTAGTATTAATTTCCAGCATGCATATTATAGGGTGGCACAACAAACTCAACAAGATGGCAAGCGGAAAACTAACTTTTCACAGGTTAATCTTGCTGCTCAAAGAAGACAGCAGAGATGCCCTTGACCATGCAGCTGCTATGAAGAATGGCATATCAAACCGCAGATTCAATGCCAAGTATTTAAAGTCGCAAAAGGCACTGGAAACAGCATTTGACAGCTACAAACAGTCAAATGATTTCAAGAGATTGCTGCGGTTCATTATTAGCAGAGAAGAGATGCAAGGTATAGATGAGACAAGTTATACCAGTGACAATGAGGTATGTTACAAATAAATAAACGATAAAACTAAAATGGGCTGCTTTAAAACTTTCTCGAATACTCATTAGCAAAAATGCTGGAATTTCATATAATCTACCTCCGCTTGTCAACTGCATTCGTTTTTAGAAACACGGTGATCCATAACAGCGATCGATTTTTGCACATAATATCAAGTAGTTGAAAAAGCAAACGACATATATTTGCAACAATTGAAGATTAGCAATCATTAATTGAAATAAATTATAATATTATTGTGTTTGCAATAAGAAAAAAAACAAAGAAGCAGTTTAATGCATTAAATGAACAAACCAAAATCTAATGTTGCCCATTATTGGCTAAAGAGGAAGACTACTTTAGATTGAAAAATACTTTTTCAAAAACAGAGTCTGAGAGACAGTCGATACAAAGTTTAATCAGACAAGCAAAAAATCTACAATCTATAACTTTTGCTTTTCTTTTCACCAGATGGAAAGAGCTGTTGATTGCTGATCAATAAATAATAGGGAGCATTCCAACATTGCTATGTAATTGTGAGTGGAGATGCGTGATGGACAAAATGTGGGAAAAGAGTGTTGGATAATGGTAAATAATGTCTGGTGGAAAGAAGAAGGGCAGGGTGGAGGGAGAGAAGAGGGAGAGAAGAGGAGATGGGTGGGGCAAACAAAGAGAAACACAAGCCTCCCCATATATGATAAACCTTATCAATCTGATTACGGAATAAAAAATTGTCCATCAACAAAAAAGAAATGTCACTCACATGTATATATGTTACAGAGTTCGCCCTCTTCTCCTGGCCAGGGGTCACCAACAAAACCCACGGCAATAGAAGGTAATTGTGACACAAACAAAGGTACTTGGACTACAAAACACGAATCAAACTCAGTGGTGGTAACTGAGAGACCACTGAAACGGATACACAATGTAAATATCTACAAATCTGATGTGGACACTGTGAAAAATGATGAATTCTTGACCGATGCTGTAAGTTTACATACTAATCACAAGTTCCAATTTAAAATATCACTAGCGTTTGACTATCACAAAAAGTGAAGCTTTTGTGTACCGACCTATCTCCATACATGGTGTACAGCTCACAGATGGTCTTGCAAACACCCGAGTGTGTGCTTGTTTAATCTTAGCGATGTTGGAAACTCACAACGAAGTCAAACACTATGAATGTGTGGTTAAAGACAGCCTAATCACAAGCACATTCACTTTGTGAGAATTCAGAGCGCGGGAACTCTAAGAAATAATTAAGGTGTAATGTAATGGGGACTGCGCTGGTAAGAGTACTACGCCAACAGTTGTTATAGCTTCCGAGGACCAACTTGATAAATCTTTTTGGTTGTTTCTTTGAAAAACTACTCCTGTTTTACATCAGAGTTATCTCCTTTAGAGAAGACAGCTCAGTCGAAGCAATTGTTACGCCAGTAAATATAACATATAGCTGCTTACGGTAAGAATAATTAAAAATTAGTAAGGTCTTCTAGGGCTGTGCAAACATTTTTTTTTCTTAGAACAAACATTTTGGTGTGAGCATCGTGAGACAAATGCTTTAATTTTAGTTGGAATAACTTAAAAAGCTGATTGATTATTAAACGTTCCTAGTTTTTACAGAGAAACCAATTCAACACTATTATAGTGTTGAGTATATATAATATATATATTTAACTGCGCTACCGCGATTTCCTCGTCTTTTTTAGGACCAAATGACATTTGACAAAGATCATCGCAGTCCCCATTGCATTAAAATTTAAGCTGGGATATGAATCACAAATGCACTATGTCGTGGAAATGTCACAAGTTAGAACATTTTCAAACTATTTTCACGTCAGCCAATGATTGGCTTGATGATCTCTAGGATGGACCGACTCCATAAATTTTGAGCATAGCAAGATATAGACAACCCTGCGAGGCATATGTAGATGGCCTTGAAAGACCAGGGTAAAAGCAGTTGGATGATACATTCGGCGATTACCAACAATTTTTGATGTTCACACATCTTACTTGACCTGACAACAAATACATGCACGTAAACTTTGCAAACAAAATTTTAACCAAACCTGCTACCACTTTAGGTTATAGACGTGTCAATCGCGATGGCAATATCAGCGTCCAGAAGTCCATTAAAGGCTATGAAGATTCATGAAGAGCCTACAGAAACAGACACACACATGTATGAGTACATCTTTAATCCATGCCACGATGCCAGGATACAACACTTCAGGTGTATGGTATGTATACCATAGTATGTAACATATCTAAAAAAATATCAGACATGCTACAAATGGAGTTATAAAATTTGGGAGATGGACAGTAACATCCCATTTTTTATATGTTATATTATTTCATCAAGTAATTTACCAAGTCATCAGGAAACAAACATAGCATGTGTCCAAGGTTACCAGGGGATGGTCATAAAGTGCAGAGTAAATATTTCTCATCTACTAATGTCAAATTTAAAGAAGAGGGACCAAACTATATTTCAAAATCTAAAGGCAGTATACTGCATGTTGCAGCAGTTCAAGTGTTGTAAAAGTCTGTATAAAACATCACATCTTTAGATCTACTTTGGTTTGTTTAAAGACAATGCAAAAGCTGTGTGAGTGAAAAAATATTGTTGAGAGTCAAGTTGTAGTGAGACAGAAATCTAGCAACATATGTTGTTTGTCTATTCAAATAACTGAACAAAATTTACAATGAGCAGCGAGTTCTTAAGAAAAGGTTGTGGAGTGTTGAACAGAAAACCAAACTGAGATATGGTGTTAAATGTAAATCCATATTTTAATGTTTAAATATTTGGTTTTGAGTGCCACATCACTCTATAATGGAATGGAATAAAAACTTTCTAGTGAGGGCATATCAGTTCTTGTATAATATTATAATAACTCAAATTATTGTTTACTATGAATATATATTTGAGCAGTAAGCTATTAAATACTACTTATTTAGCTCATAGCTCAAGTAGTGGCAAGCCATGTATAATTATGAAATCATAACGCGTTATAATGGATAATAAGAAAATGTAGATTAAAAACAAAAAAACCTTTATTACATCTTGTTTTCAACTATAATCTGCAGTTAATGGTAATAGTTTATTCCATTTTTAGCAGTATACATGACCACTGGCAAAATACCTTTGGAGTCATAAATGATCATAAAATAATTTAATATAATTGGTCCGCAACAAAAAAATCACAATCTCATAACCCCTATTTTGATTCTGAAAGAAGAAAACTCCAAACTTACAAAAACCAATTTTCGCAAAAAAAGCATTGGAGAAAACTGGCCACTTTCAAGCTATTTGCAGTCACATAATGCTGATGGTTTTTGGTTAACAACTTGCAAAGTGAACAAGTACAAAGGGAGAGCAGTACAGATGTAAATAGAGCCAATTAGAAAAAAAAAATTTCAACGGGATTTCAGATTCATCGACTGACTCTCAATTTTTTAAACTCCTAATACATTTTTTATTCTTGGTCAGATTTATTTCAATTAAAAATTCCAATAATTTAATAAAATGAGACTAATTCAAATTTGTGAAAATAAGCAAGCGATCAAAGATTAGTCACTAACAAATGACTACTTCCACAAAGCTTATTGTTGGCTCATTTGTTTTTAGATCATTGAGAGAAAGAACAAAAGAGTGAACGTGTTGGACTCACTGCCAACCTCAAGGGACATGATCAACAACATGAAGAAGTAAGTGCCGTATTTATTGAAATATTATTATGTTTTGTATGAGCCTGCTTACGAAAGTTGGAGGTTGTGTCTGATTTTACCAAAATCCTCATAAACTTGTCAAAAAAAGCTGATTATTTTGAGTTGTAAATATTTCTGTTGGCTATTCTCTGTTATATGATGGTTTTTAATCAGGACAATTATTACGGTCAATCAACTGCAGAAAACACAACATACTTCTTTGACTGTTTGAACCTAGCCCATACACTAACACCCCCTAGCCCAATGGCCAGCCACATAAACCATTGCACCAATTAGGCATGTTTAAAAGAACAGCTATGCTGGTGAATAGCACCTCTGTCCTGGAACACAGGACTCACCTATGGCCGCCTAGTTGCTATACAAGTGATATTTTTTTCGGCCATTATTTTTGCATATGGATTTCTGTTGCTAGGGCAACTTTCATAGTTGATCAATCATATAAGAGTGCTTTTTTGTAGTTGCAAGAAACAATTAAGCTCGATTGATCATGAAAATTGTCCAAGCAACATAAAATCTGCAACTCTTAAATAAAAGAATTGTTATTTGTGTTTCATAGAGTATAAATTTATACATTTTCTAACCAACCAAAAAATTAAAAATAATATGAGAGCTCTAAGACCACAGGATCATAAAAATAAATATATTACATTATAAATATATATTGTGGCTACAAACAGCAGCCCAAGTAAGCATTCTAAAAGGTAGACTGCTCACAGAAAACATTAAGAGGTGAATGCTGCTTACTTCTGTATTTGTGTATATGGATTGAATCTCGATATGAGAGATAAATCACTTGATGACCATTTCAACCATTCAAGGCTTTCAGTGTATAACATGCACTATCTGTCACCAGGTAGTGCACCAATGGTAGAAAAGCAGCAACTACCAAGAGTTCACTGACTAATTATATATCAATTTTTACTAGATTGTAAATAGCTATATTTGGAGCCTAAACCATTGCTAAAAAAATAACTAACCAAAAAGAACTTGGATCACAGGAACATGAAACTTAACAGTTACTCCGGTCAAGAGTTAAACTTGAATTTTCCCATTATTCCCTTATCACCACATCTGCCTGGTGTTTTTTTTTAAAGAATGAAGCTTTCAAAACAAATAATTATCCTTTCGTGCTTAAGATGGCTATATCACTGTAGTAGTCCAATCACAGTGCAGTGAATTGTAATTCAGATGATTTTTAATCTAATTATTTCATGGATGGATATCAGTATTTTGATTATTAGCTTGCGAAACCAATGATTATAAAAGAGTCGATTGTTTTGTTCAAGAGAGTGGTGTGAGTCGAATTCATTTTGGAGTGCCTACCAATTCAGCGATACAACCTACAAAACGTATCCACAGCATGACGGAACTTCCTGTGGTGCTCATGTCATCAAGGTAAGTGAAATGCTTGCATAAACAAAGCTCACCATCGGGTATCGTAATTGAAGGTTGCAAGCTTGGTTTTAGAAATATAAATAACTGTCATCAAATAAATCAGCATTTTTTTCTAGCCGTAGACATGGGTTTTCATGCAAATCTATCAACTCTTTGAGAAGATACAGCTTATAATAAATTTGTTTCTGAGTCTGGCATCTGGATAAAAAACTGCCGTTTTGCTGACATCACGAGAACCACTGCAGCGATAATGTATGTGGCAAGTATGTTTATAAATCTTTTAATGACAAGTGGGTCCGCGAAAATGTTAGCGGTTCTTTTACGGGAGCCCTCAGCGTAAAACAGCTTCAGCTCAGCTCCACTGGTAAGACTAAGTTTAGTAACGTTGTTGGAGCATGCCTAATGACTGCCAGAGAAATACTGAAGTTATCGATACCCAAGTTACCAGTATCCGGTTGTTCGCTGCATTAGTGACCATCAATTACTTTCATATAAAATTATTTAATTTATTATTATGGCATGACAGATTCGGATGATAGTGACAATAGCGCCCCTGTACCTGAACCACAATGAGTGCAACCATATTGTTTTGAGCCAGAAGGACAGCCATGCGATGATGAAAGGATGCCCCCCACCCCCCCCCCCCCCCCCATTTGATGCACATAATAATAATGATTATAATATATTAATAATGATAGTAGAAGAGAGGTAATATTCTTGATGATGATGATTATTATTAATTATAAATAAATAATTTATTAATAATAATGACAGCAACAACAACCTAATAAAACTACTACTACTAGTACTATCTGTAACAATGATAATTATAACAGTTGGTGTTGTAATAGTGGTTTAGATGATGATATTAATATTATTTTTTAATCACAACATATGACCTTGAAATTAGCAATTTTCAACTTTTGCTGCAGGTTTAATACAAAACTATAGATATTTCATAGACATGCATCACAATTTCCCAAGAGCCAGGGCTAAGATAGAATGCTTGCACAGTTCTATGAGTTGTTGCACCAGGTTGATTGGACCTGGAATTGTCTTTTCACACTGTTGTTCATGAGAAAACAACTTTTGAATATTGTCATCACACGATGAGAAGTGCATTGTCACTGCGAAGGCAACTTGTAGTTGTCGTTCCCGTGACGTAAAAAAATTGACAACTTTTTTTCGAAAATTGTTTCACAGAAGTAATGGTTTTAGCCAAACATTTCATGCTGTATCTTCTCTGTCAGCTAATAGATTTGCATAAAAATCCATGACCATATGTAAAAAATTATGGTGATTCATTTGCTGACAGTTATTTGTGTTTTGAAAACCACCAAGCTTACAACCTTCAAGTGCAATTTATGGTACTGAAATAATCCAGTAGGAAAATAAATGAACTAGACAATAAATATAGGGTAATTGGTTTCTTGGAGGAAAATAAAAAAGTAATCAAATCTATTAAGCGAGTTATAGTAAGACCAGTTTTTTAATAGGTGCTATTACCTGCAATAATTAACAGAGTGATCTGTAGGTTCGAATTAATCCCTGCAGTTTCCAGCATTTGAGAAACATGTTTTTATGTTCGAGTGACTTTTTATGTGGAGACACATCATGTGCATAGTAAGCATTGCAATTTATTGGTTCTGAAACATTATTTAATGTATTATAAAACCATATAAATAGAAGCTGCTAGAAAAAAATTGTAGGGGGGGAATAACTCATGTTTGTTGCACGAATTGATGAGAAACATACTAAGAGATAAGTGACTTGAAGTTATTTTGTTATATACAATGATGAAAAAAATTGTTTGTGTGACAGGGTGAGTATTTGTCTGTAATTTAATTGCCATACATGCTCATGCTACCCGCAGAGAAAAATTAAAATTGCTGTGAAAACAAGAATATCATGTATAATCAGGGTTTAAATTTGTCATTTGTTTTCAAACTGCAGATATTTGTAGTGCCGATGTTTTTTTCAAAATTGTAAGTGGGTGCAAGTGGAGACAAATCAAAGAAAGTAACATGTTGCAAATACCAGATGACTTGAGAGTCAAAGCAAATCTATAGTGGTCTACGACTCACATTATTTTCTTCCGGTATGCATAGAGTGCAACACTTCTTAATAACATTGTATTTGCAAGTTAATTGTCTAAACAGAGACTGCAATGTGCATTTGCTGGCTGGATCAATGAATGGCTGATATTATTTATATTTGGGGACCACATTGGTGAATGGAAAACGCATCGGTCCAGGAATTTACATTTAATTACACACCAGAAAGAAATTAAATCTTTTGATCTGGATTGGTTTGTGAAAATGTCAAATTCCCGTGCATTGTGGTGAGAGTGATTATTTTCAAATTTGTAAGCCTTTAATCGATGAAACTTATAAATGTCGTTGATCATTAACTGGTACTGATGGGGTGGTGTTATAGTAAGTAGCAGATATTGATAGTGAGTCAAAGAAGAGACGGCTTTACACTTGTCTGGTTGGTGACTTTTATTTCGAAGCGAGTAATTCTTTATTGACTATGATAATAACAATTATTTTTTATTATTTTAAACAAAATGTCTGCTTTTTATAATGATGATCAATTTATTTACAACATATTATTATTGTGAATGATAATCATAATAATAAATAATAAGCAATCTATATAGTTAATAATAATATTAATTAAAAGTGGTGATAAAAATAACACTGGGAATAAAATGCTTTGAAATAAACGTTATACACTAAATAATGTATTAACTTGGGGTTCTGGATCAGCAGTATTTGTGACCTATAAATATGCCTCGCTAATCAATTATATTTTTTAGTGGGGATGGTATTTTGCGATCTACTAAAATATAGCTACTGACCCAATTGCATTAAATAAATTGTGAGAAATATAATTTACTTCATTCATTGTATGGATTGATCCTGGGACAAATACACCTAGTGTGTTCCTCTGTCATCTTTTAAATTGAGAGGGGAGAGGGAGATGGAGAAAAAAGGGGCAGCGGTGGAACATGAGAGAGGTCAAGCAAGGTAGAGGGTGGAAGTAGAGCGGGACAGGCGATAGTGGAAAGGAGGAGAGCAGGGGGGAATAGAGCGGGACTTTGAATTTGAATATGATGAGTAATGCTGCTAATTAAATATATATTAATTACAACAAAATAAATCTGCTCTACCTGCTGTACTGTTAAATGTAATGCCAATAAAACTATTGATGGTAGAGTTTCTTTAATGACTGATATGTATATTACTACAACTTAACTTTACGGCAAAATGTGGCTACCTGTATAATAATCACATACAAGGGTTGGTTTACAATTCACTTGCAGTGGTATCATGAAAAGAGTCAGTAACCATCATTATAAATTACTTAGCAAAGCTTAGACAATCAGTAAGTCTATTAATACATGAAAGCTGATGTATGTACAAGTATATATAGATGCATAATACGCTTCATGTACTTGTGATATAAAATTAAAAGCATTATCATCTTTCAGTATGCCAAACAGTTCATAAATGTGGTAGACGGTCAACGAAAGCCAGCGATGTTTGGTCTCTCATCAAGAACAGAGGAAATGAAATTTCGAGAGCAAGTGGCCCACGATATTGGCACATTTAAGGTATTTTGGAAAAAATCAAGTAACTAACTGATGGGATAAATACCACGTGAATGTGACAATGTGGCATATGATATGATAAGTAGTGAATGAATAAATAAATCAGCTTGAAATGTGATCATTGTAGCAGCAAGATCAACCACAAATGAGCCAGACACTTGCTAAACCTCAACAGGTATGTTTTTATGGAGCCAAAAAACTCCATGAATAGTTATGAACTTTCATAAGAGAAAACAAAATTTATTGGTATAAAAACAAAACTTTCTCAACTATTTCAATTTAAGGTGTGATTAAAAATCCATGAACTTGGGTTAATTATTTCATTTACTTGTGCAGGCAATAATCCTCAACCTAACTGCGCCAGTGAGAGTGAGAATGAGTAATGAAGAAACTCGAAAGAGGCAAAAAGAAGTAGACAGAAGGCAGAGCCAAGTAAGACTTGCACGCCATGCTTGGTGCTCCATATGATAGATCACTGCTAGTAGCTGAAAACAGCTGATAATGATAATACATTGGTTGAATGTACGATAGTTAATTGTGTGCAAGGTACTTGTATGTTACGTAGTTAAATGTACTTGTATGTTATGTAGTTAAGCGTATGTCAAGTAGTTAACTTCATGTAAGACAGTTAACTGTATGTAAGATAGGTGACTTATGTAAGGTGGTTAACGTATGTGAGGTATATAGTGTATGTAACTTATAATCTATGATGAGGAAATTATGCATATGGCAATTAACTATTTGCAGAGCATACAACAGCGTGAACCAAAATAACTTTGTTGCCACATTAGCTTTGGTAAGGATGAACATGTATGTGAAGCAATGCACATGACGCCTACCCATATGAAACCAAGAACACCAGCTGTGTTTTGGTTAGCATTGTAAAAATTTAGGGGCAAAATTATTAAAATTCATTAAACATTCGACAATAGACATTTTAAAAACTTTTTAGAATATTTAATTTATGAAATAATTTAATAACAGCTATATGAACGATTGTGTGCTAGTCTTAGCTCCAAACAACAACAAACGCATAGTCTTGTAAGCGCAATTTGTTTAAACTTGTGAATGTATTTGTAGAAAAAAAAGGAAAAGATTTGGAAGCTCAAAATGCAATAAAACTATACAGAGATTGGGCATAAAAGTACAGTTAACGTACAGTAAACGGTACTACACTGATTGAGATAAAAAGTTTGGTGTAGGGGACTTTTCAGGTGCCTTAACATAAATCATCAAAAAACTGATAACAACCATCAGATTCTCCAATGTCTTGCGCAATCACTAAAAATTACTCTCAATTACATAACACCATGGCACCAGACACTCTTCGGAAATCTAAGCAATCAGTGCCCGGTAGCTTAACACTTCTTCGCTAGCCAAAGAAAGTGCAGCAGAATACTGAGATGTTAGAGAAATGGAGACAACGATTTTACAGCAATAAATATGAATTCTTTTCAGTTAGCGATCAAACAAGGGTGTGCAAAACAAGCAACCACAAGGCTTGTGGTGGATTGACTTGAAATTTGTGGCGGGTAGAGAAAGGGCATTGGAGAACCTGATGGTCACAATAACTTTTTATGGCAGCCCACAACCAAACCAGTAATATTGTCGACATTAAAAAAAGTTCATGGGTAAGAATCATTCAACTCAGAAAATTGATTTTGGTTTGTAGCAATTGCAAGAATTTAATAAGGCATTAGACAGAGAGAACGAAGAACAGATGGTTTTAGATAATCCATGGACAGCATCAGTTGTTGCTCACGCTCTACAAAACCAGGTAGAAATTTTCCTTTGGTTTTTCATATACTAAGTATTTTTTTGTTGATTAAATCAGTTAAAGCTGGGATATATGAGCACTAAATGGTATTTTACACTGTTTTTTTGTTGTTGTCAAGACTTGAGATATCTGATACTTTAAACACCGTTTAAAGGAACTTTTCAATTTTGGGATTGTTTCTCAAGAATATGTAACTTACAATTCATTGCCCAAAACTAAGCATCTTGTACAGTTGAGGTATATCATATATGATTCACGAACCATTTCAAGGCTTCATAAAACTACACGAGCCTGTCACAGCACATTATCGTTTTAATCAATGAATTTTTGTAAAAGAAAAGGATAGATGTGAACAAAAAATAATTCTATGTATTCATTTCTATAGTCAACTCTGAAGTCATTAATGGTTGAAAGCATGGAGCCAAATGCTGCAGAAATTATAAACCAGAAGGAATGGCGGCAGATGACCAATGGCCACGAAAGGTTTTTCTGCACAGCAGCGATAGAATCACCGAACAACGTGGTAAACTGACTTGAAGTGAACATGATAATCAATTTCTAAGAGCATTGCATCAATTATTACTGGCATATATGCATTGCTGCAACCCACTTAGTAACTGGATTACACGACATTTACAGAGACAACGGCTGATAGAAACCTGTTTTAATTTGGCAACCAGAGAGTTGAAAAAGATGCCTGGAGAATGGTTTTACTCCACTTTCTTGCCCAAGGTAAAATACTTAAAAAACAACGAAAGTTGTGAGCTGATTCACTTGAGTGCATTTTAAAAAAACTTATGAAAACAATTTCCACAGGTTATAATACATGGCATAAAACTAGCGGACAACTGCAGTTACCAAGAAGCAGCAAATACTTATATCAAGAGGGTGAAATCTTGGCTATTATAAGGTAAGAAATAGGTTTTAGTGAAAAATAAAAAACATGCAAAAATTGTAATATCACTATAATAATAGGCTAAAAGGTGTCAAACACCACCACCTAATCCAGGCTTGGTACTAAGTTGATAAGTCCCTCCAATAATTTTCTCCGACATAACGTGAGAAAGCGAGTTTAAAATGAACTATAAAAAATTCAATCACAGACCTAAACTGATAACAATCCAAGTTGAATAACTGGATCACATAACATGTATTCTACCATTGACTATTTACCAACTACCACACCAGGATAATTTATATATTTTATCTGAGTTTTATAAACACATTTATGAATCCTCACACCTGCAAAGTTTTATGCCTTTTCTTACCGGTTGATTTTACAAACCCCTTCAATTAATTTACAATGATTAACACCGTTGAGTATCAAATGTAGATAAGTTGCCCATTATTATCATCGCAGCTTATTTTTTGCCTCTATATAAAAAATATTACAGAGGAAAAAACTTCATTGCTTTGAGAACTACATCTGCAAAGGTGAATTATCTCTTTGTGATGTTATTACAGGTTTCCAAAGACACTATTGGAGCAAGTATCTCGATAAGGACATAACATATGACTAGTTTACTCAAGCTTTTCCTTTTTTTTTATTTTAGAGACTATATATCTTAGGTTATTGTTATGCAATTTATCTCGTTATAGTTTTTGTTTTTATTATCACTTTTGGATAAAATGATGAACTTGATGTTTATGTTTGAATTCAAGTGTTTGTCTTCTCTCATCAGTGTGAAAGCAGACACTACATTCAGGCAATATTCCAAATCCGTACAATTAAACTGAACAATGTGGAATAAACTAATTACTCAAAATAAAACTTGTGAATAAAAGGGTAAATCAGAATTATTTGAACAATATATGAAAATGGTAGTAAAACATGATGTTATCAAGTTGAGGTAATAATAGTTTCGTGTATTTAATTGTACACTTGTCAAATAAAATTGTGATGATACATTCATTTGATACATATATATACACAAGTGTATTATCAACATTACATACATACATACATAAATGTATAAAATGTAGGTAAAATGTACATACATGCATACATAGAAGATCACAATACAAAGATATCATCGACCATACCATCCACCTTATTATAACTGTTCTATCTTTTCTTACAGCAACTATTATTATGTTGCTATCCTAATGATCATTATTATATTTTTTACCATCAATCAAAATAATTTCTTATCAACAATCACCACAACAACCGCCCTCACCATGAAATGCACCACAGGTTGGATGATTCGCTTTGTAATTTGTATAGTAATTTTTTTTACGTTGCTACTTTTTTCACGAGCCTCACTCTTATCAAGCAGAATGTTTCTATGTCATATAGAGACTGTGAACTCTCTCAAAAGAAGAACATTTCGACAATTTGCATACCCCACGTAATTTGGTTATAGAACTGAGGTTAGCAATACGAACTGTCAATAGTATGAAACGTAATTTGTGTGAACTGTTGGTGAATCTTTATGACAAAGTCAACCTAAACAAAATGTATAAACAATGGTTAGATTCGGAAATTCATTGTGTTGAGACATAAACATTGCATGCTGTATTGCTGTTTGTAGAGATTGAGAGAAGAGTTAACTTCTGCCGTGCATGCGTTAGGAAATCGCACCTCCACCAATTGCAGTGGACTGCTGTATAAGTGTTTCATGTTTGTGAACATGTTTTTGTTGACACAGGATTTGCTCACGGTGCCTTCTCATGACATTGAAGCTTCGCTTAGACTCACACACCTTACCCGAGCTAGACAAAATGTCAACCCAAACTTTAGTGCTGCAGGCAGTTTTAGATTAGCACATATTATTACTTTTTTCCATATATGCCTATTGTAATAAATGAAGTAGTATGAATGTTTCATTTATAGCTCATATGTGTTTAACTGATTTATACTTGTTTTCATCTTTCTTTATTGAAAAAAGGAAAGATGTTGCATTGTGAACAATGAACAATGAACAATGTGTATAATATTTGATCAGTCGGTGTTGCTGCTATGCTTCCGCTACTATATAATATACTGCGTGCGCCATTGTTAATTACATTTGATATAGAATAGAACAAATTGAATCAGTATTAGATAAGTCTGTTATATTCAATGTGTTGATGTGAAATAAAACACTAGGTTGAATGTCCACACAAACTTACTACTGGGGAAGTCATAATATGATCACACAATAAAACAATAACTTGAAAGCAGATGAAGTTTAATTAATGGGCCACTTATCATGGAATTCATAATTTACCATTTACCAACTCCTACTGCATGATAATTTATATCTTTAAGTCGAATTTCAAATTTATCTTATCAATCTTGGCAAATACAAATTTAGTTCTCTTGCCTTTCTTACTAGCCGATTTCCCAGCCCGTTCAACTAATCTAAAATAATATTTATTTGGGGGCATCTGAATTGGATAAGTTGCTCATCATTACTATCACAAATATATTTGTGCCTTAACATAAAATATATTACATTGCTCTGAGAAGCACATCACTGAAGGTCAGTTTTATCTCACAAGTGAATGTGGATACCTGAAACTATAAGTAAAAAATTCCATTTAATCAGTTGCATTTTTTTCATTTCCATACTTATTCAGGTTACCTCACCTCGCCATAGCTCAGGCTTTTGTAGGATTCTGATAGTAAAAATTGTAATATTATAATAATATACGACAATAATATCTATTGTTGTATATAATAATAATAACAACTATTATCATCATTATTTTATTATATATGACAACAACAATACAATTGTTATAGTTGTAATCATTATAATAATTCGTAGTAGCAGCAGCAGTAAAAACGATCGCTGATGATGAATTAATAATAACAAAAATAATTATCATTAATAACGTAGTAGACAAATTTATTATTAACCGACAGTCTGTTTGAGTTTCAATCAATCAAGAAGATAATTTATTTATTCTTAGTTACTACTACTTAACTATTATTATTACTACTACTGCGAGTAATAATAATGATAATCATCAATCAATAGCATTATTATTATTATTATAATTATCAACTGTTGTTGCTGTCCTTTTTACCTAATTACCTAATAATCATTAATTAATTATAATAATAATCATCGATCATGGATGAAACAAACACAACAACAATAATAATCGTCATTATCATGGTCGTTCAGTGGAGTTGGTATGAATGAATGGTGGTAATAAATAATAATAATAAGTAAGTAGTAATAAGTAGTAGTAGTTAGTAGTAGATAGATAGATAATAATAATTATTATCACACACACACGCACGCACGCACGCACGCACGCCCGCACGCACGCACGCACGCACGCACGCACGCACGCACGCACGCACGCACGCACGCACGCACGCACGCACGCACGCACGCACGCACACACACACACACAGCGAGCACAACTCTCATTATATTATCTAATCGTAACTAACCAGTACCAGAACAACAGCCGTTTATTTATTAACAATAATATATTATTATTTTATGGAGTTACAGTGGCAGCAAGGAGTTTGATCCTTGGTACCAGCAATCATCATCTTCTTCTATTAATTATCTCGTTTCTTTCATAGGCGAAGTGTGCGAACAACCTTGGCGTAGCAACCTCTTTTTGTTCTATAGTAAAATAGTTCCTTCGTTCAATATATACCACTCTTTGACGCTCCTTACACCACCCTTATCGAGCGACAACAGCGGTGAAAATTAATGCTATGTCAATTACAAGACTGTACACAAGAAGTGCAAAGATAGTGTTGTCGTCACGCACGTGTATTAGGAACTAAGGTTAAAAAGATGAAATGTCCCGAGGATGAAACGGGAAAAGGATGAACCGTCAGTGAATCGAGCATACACTCACGCGATTTCCCTGACAAAGAGAAATTGTCTGCTCCTGTTTCTGGTTCACCGAATGCAAGTACCGTATATTGTAGTGTATTGAATAACCCATGTTTTATGATAGATCAAGCATAAGCAAACAAAATTTTGCGTTAAAAGTTCCTACAGCTTCTATCAAATTAATCTGTGCTATTTGCATTGATGTATTATTAGACACAGGCAACAAAAAAACAAACATAATATAGACAAACTATTTTATGCAATTAGCCTAAGTATAATGGTCTGACTCTAAAAGCTTTTGAAACAATAAAACTAGTACACATATTAACGTGTGCCTAACAATAAACTTTGTAGTCAATATCTAAGCACATGCATGCAACCAAAACAACCTGAAAATCACCATAGATTTAAAATAAACGCAATGAATATTGCCAAAAGGTTATCTGTAACAGTAGACTGAGGTAGATCACACAACAACATACGCAAGTAGTAATATATGAGCAGATCTCCCTACCAAGTGTTTTTTTGTGGGGTTAAAATCTGGGGTGATGCAATGGGTTACGGCGTTGAATGAATTCGCCGAGTTTATATTGTATTTTACTTGAGGGGTATTTGAGTGGCATTTGAATGGCATTTAAGTGGCATTTGAGTTTTGATTATTTTTTTACTTGATTTGAACTCATATGGTATATACATTTTGAATGTATGGCATTTAAGTTTTGATAATTTCTTTTCATAACTCGAACTCATATAGCATCTTGAGAGAGAGGAGAGAGGAGATGTATCTACCTTGAATAAATTCATTGATTAAAAGCGAATCAATGTATGGCTATATACATTTATTACATAATAAGTAGGGGTAAAATCTCCTCATATAATATAGCTAGATACATAATTCGAACTCATATATACATTGAATGCTATAAAATATATCAGATGATAAAGTTAAATATTCATCTATTCTTTATCGATATTTATAAGGATGATGAAAGATTTTTTGTATTTTATATACATATATATATAGTTATAGTAACTGTGGTAAAAGAAGTCTATTATGAAGGTTTTTATTTAAGCCAAAGTAGGCTCGGTAGATACTCCATCAGAACACACTCGTCTTTTAGCATAAAAATATGTGAGACCTCGTTTTATTTGGTTGTATGTCAACATTTTTTGATCCTTTACTACAAATCCTCGATTTTTACCCATAAACGACTTTTTTGTGTTCAATACATTTAGATAACTGTCTTTGTTCAATTGATTAATTCGTTTGTTCAAACCTTTTGAGCTAAACTTGTTTCCTTTTTCTCCCCAGCAGTAATAGGATTTAGAGTTAAGTGCAACAATTCCATCTCCGGTAAATTCCTCTTTAAACAGCCCAGGTGTTCTTTTTCCGTGTTTTAGTACTTTTTCACAACAGTCTTGCGTGCTCCATTCTAAACCCATTGTTTTGGTTCTTAAAAACTCATCCCTATGTTTGTCACAGTATGGGCGTGGAAACCAATCACCATATTCATTGTAAAACTCTTTTTTCATACTTGGTTTTACCAGTGTTTCTAATGTTCCGCTCAATGCCATGTATGCGCTATCTGTATCCATTTCAACATATTGGAAATCACTTCTGTCAATATATCTATAAATAAAAAGTTTGTTTCGATTTCAATTATTTGGAAGTTTCACTTACTTACACATAATAATGGTAGGGAATTAGGTTTCACTTACTTATCCATAAAGTCGTAGTAAAACTGTAGCATTCTCAGTTTAGCATACTGTAGCACGGAGAAACCCAAGTGTACTGGAACATTCATAGTTAGCTGAAATGATGGTGATACTGATTAGCAAAGTAAACTTGTGGAATATAAATTTTGAATTGCAAAATAATTGTTTTAAAACTTACTAGCTGTTTACAGGTTACGATTTCATAAAAATCATCTGCTATCTCTTCCATGGCGATAAATTTGTTTCCTCTGATACGAAATGAAGCTTTTCTGGCGCCTTCGATGAACTTGATGGTGGTATGTTTTTCTTTATCAGTGATTGTTTTTCCATAAGCAGCATTTCCTACCAACTTGCTAGTAGTAGCGAGTAATTCTTGACTAGGGTCTGCATCTCCCATTCTCCTAGCGTCTGAAACCGATGTTCCAAAAGCTTCAAAAGCTTTTCTAGGAATATATTCTATTAGCTGATAAACTTTGGTGACTTTCAATCCTTGTTTCAAGTACCATTTCAACAAAGGACTCATTAGCAATATCTTATCTCCGTACATACTTCCAACTAATGAGCGTTGAGGAGTCTTTAAAAACCCTTCGGCTTCAGCAAAGACTTTCATTTCATCGCTCAAGTGTTCTCTGGTTAACATCGTATTTTTAAAAATCGGAGGCATTTCGGAGAACTTTTCTTCCTCTTCCTCAGGAACTTCGATGTCACATTCAACAAATCCGAAGAATTCTTCTGATTGAACTCTCTCCAACACTTCTTCTTGATTCAGCTTTTTTTCAAGTATTTTAGGGTAGAAAGAATTGTAAAACGTGTTGACAAATTTTTGTAAATTTGTATGAGTTTTTACACGCTTCATCCAGTCACACTCCCAAATCGAGATTACAGTGTAACCTAATGCTCGAAGATATTCTTCATTTTCCATCGTAGTTTTAAACAGATTTGCTTTTGATTTTCTTCCAGTAGCTTGAAGCTCTTGTTCTTTAGCGTTGTTATAAGAGCAGTCGTGTCCATGCCAAAAACATCCGTGGAATTGAAAGACATGACGATTTTCAACACAGAAACCATCAACTGGTAATCCTCGCTGTCCGAGAGTAACTTCTCCTCCATTGAGCTGATGTCTGATATTGATTTTTTTTGAGAACATTTGGAACTGTAACCAGCTATGAGCTATCTTGCTAAATTTTACTGGTTCAGCGACAAAGGAGTTTTCGATTTTTCTTCTTCGAGGATAGCCAGTAGGCATTGATTGCATCATACACCATAAATAGAGCGCATTTGCATCAACTCCATAGATTCTATCACAAATCTTTGCTTCTTTTCCCAACCAATGTTCTCTAATTTTAGTTATACCTTTTTCGTGATATCTATGCATCACTAGACTTGGTCCACCAACTATATTTTTCTTTATTAGAGGATAAAGTTCTGCATTGCAGTTGTCAAGCAGACAAATTGGGAGAGTCTGACGAAACGAGTTACCAAGTTCATCAAAATTCAAGTATGTAGAGAGGTATGGAGGGGGTGGTTGAGGTGCTTTGTTAAACATCCATCGAATCGCTAATCCTGGTAAAGATATACCATCTTTTAACATATCAATCCCATGCTCTCTGTAGATTGATCTTTGTCTTTCCAACGCTTGAACAAATGGTTTTACATCCAAGTTGTTGTACCATTTTAAAAAATCCCTCATTGTCTTCATGTCGTTATTTTTCCATGCTTCTTGACAAATTATGTACTCTTCTTCACTGATATTCTTTTGTTTTAAAGAACTGTAAAAAGCTTCTCTTGGAGGTAGATGTTCTTGATTAAGTTGTTCCAAGTCTTTCATCCATTCATAAGGAAAAAATCCTTTTCCGGCTTCACATTTGTATGCTTTGAGATACATTTCATAGCTATATCCAGGAGCGATGAAGTTTGTACAATCTAAAAACAAAAAAGATCCTATTCCGATAACAGGCATCTTGGTTCCTTTTTTTATAACAAAATCAAAATCTGTGTCGGAGACATCTTTCAATTTTTGAAGCAGTTTTCCTTTCATCACATTGACATCGTAAGTCTGTGAATTGAAACCTAGAATAGGGAGTTTTTTCATATAGCTGTACAAATCATCCAGAACTTTTTCAGCTCCTGTTCTACGTCTGAAACGATTTTTTTCAAAATCACTACGAAACTTTTCTTCAGCTTCTTCCAGTCGTTGTAATTCACCTTCTATCTGTTTTATGATTCGCGAAAATTGTTTTTCCAATCGGCTATATGATTCTTCACTAATATCATCCAAGTATTCAATGAACTTTCCAACGCATTCATCATCATCCCCATTATTGACAATACAACGTGGGTTGTTGAAGCCTGGTACATTTGAACAAATTGAAATACTTAAAAGTTTATGCTCATTCGTGTAAATGGTTGTGTCTGTATCTCGACCTTTTTCGTAATTAGGTAACAAACACTCTATGTCAAATGTTGCAAAAAATGGATAGTATCTCAAGGAATCATCTGACCCGATATCTATCCCGAATTGAACCTTCAGTTTGTCGAATATTGTAGCAGTAGGACTGTATTGTCCTCCAGAAAACTGCATAGTTGTTGCCTCTGAGATTGAACATCTGTGTCTTTTCAGATTCCCCAATCTATCATAACAAGTAGAACAGGTTGGACATCTGTAGGCTTTGACATACCCTTCCAAGTTTGTAATAAGACTGAAGTGATTGATATAAAGATCCAAATATAGATTCTCCTTATAACTGGAGTTTGAATTCCAAATAACTGTTGAAGTCATATCATCATTTAAAGAAAACACTGTTATCTTCAGTTGAAATGCTCGCTCCAAAAGCAATAAATCAGCTTCTGTCACTCCTTTCCCATCACACCTTTTACCACTATCACCATAGATGAAACTATGATATTGTTGTTGGTACTCCTTCACCTCCTTAATTATCGGATCTTTTGCAATTCCACCGTTTTTTTGTAGTTCTTTGTGTAATGCTAGACATCTAAAAAAACAAAGATTGTCGGTAATTCGTTTTCCTTTTGTGTTTTTTAACATGGTTCGTATGTGTCTGTTGTTAAGGAGGTGAGAGGGTAAATGCTCTGGCGGTGATCCAACTTTTCCCATTCCGAGTAGTTTGTAGAAATAAAACGAAATGTTTGTGATCAACATCAATCTCCAAGTCGTATTTGGTCTCCGTCTCAAGCTATTTGTACGATGATCAGTCTCCATAACATCAACAAAGAAGTCATCAAGATCTCCTTCAGTTTCAATCAGTTTAGCTTTTGGATATACAGTAGCATTGTTTGATGATGAGTGAAAGTATCGGAGTTCACCATCATTTTTATTTTCTAGTATACAACCTACGCTACAGTTGACTTTTGCTCTCGAGCTCAATTGTCTCCAAACTTTTTTTAGCAATTCTAACACTCTTGAATCATGATAGTCATTTTGGTAGGTATCAGCTTGGTCTCTTGGAATCCCATCCCAAAGTCTTACATTTAAAAGTTCTATGACTTTTCCAGCTCTATGTTTCGTTTTCATAGCTCCCCAATATCTAGCTATCAAATCATCCCATTCTTCATCTTGAAAAGTTGGAGCTGTGCTATCATCAACAATACCTAGGGTTGATGCTCGGGTAGGTCTTTCAAAATTTAAATCTTCCATTTCTTCTTCTTGTTCTTCCTCTTGTGCTTCTTCCTCTTCTTCTTCTTCTTCTTCTTCTTCTTCTTCTTCTTCTTCTTCTTCTTCTTCTTCTTCTTCTTCTTCTTCATTTTCTATCATTGGATCATTCTCATTTTCTTCAACTATCTCCTCCACATCCGGCTCTATATCTTGAGCTATTATGCTAGTCTTTGGTGGTGAAGGCTCAGCACCAAATCCTATTTGATTGATTGTTTCATCGGGTAAACGAAAACAAATGAGATTTTCTTCTAACCATTTCCAATTGGGGGAAATTTCAGGGTTTTTTTCTTCTACATTCTCCTCCCGATAATTTAAACTTTGTCTACAATAGAAATGTTAACACATAATAGTTGTTCTATAAAACATTCACATACATTTTATATAAAATGTAACAGAAGAAAAAAATCACTTAAACACCATTATCAATTAATTTTTAAAATGGAATTAGGAAAAAAGACTCAAACATTATTATTAGTTAAGTTTTTAAAAACTTACTGTGTACTATGACATGAATTCCCAACTCCCTCTTTTACATTAATTCTCTGATATTCTGAGTCCTGTCTACAATAAAGAGATAACGCATTATTTTTGCTGATTCATGAGATGAGTATAAGAAAAAAGCAAAAAAATTACTCTACTAATGTTATTAATTTATGATTTTAAAAACTTACTGCTTATCAAAGGCTATTGTATTTTCAGTAGTTGCTGAAACTTGAAAAGTCGAAGGTTTGTCTTGAAAAGCATTTTCAAGTTCCATCTCCATTTCATTTTCATATTCAGCATTGCATTCATCATTCATGTATTCATTATCAGCGTTTGAAAAACCGATATCATTTTGATTTTTCATGAGCCATTCCCATTCCTTATGTATGTCTACATCAGTATCATCCTCTTCTGTTTCCATAGCACTATAATAACAATAAAATCATTACTTTTTAATAGAAGTGACAATAGCACATAAAAAGGTAAGTTAAATGTCTCAGCTAATAAATTTTACCTTGTGAATAAAACTCCTAGTAGTCAGTTGGTATATTATATAGTAGATGTTGAGGCTTCAGTTACTGTTGTTAGAACGAGTGATTTATTATGTGAAAGCATTACTTTTTAAGTAGACAAAAACTTAAGTGAGATAATTAAGGCGGATAATTAAGTCTTAGCTTCAATGAAAATTTTCAAATTCACACAGAAAAACTTTTAATAGTCAGTGGATGTAGTAGTAGATGTTGCTCCTCCGATCACTGTTGTAGAACTGGATGCTTTCTGTGTGAAAACAGTGGCTCTTAAATAGGTAAAGCTGCACTGGTTGAACTCTATGAATACCAACCTTCTTTATAATATAACTATGAATCAGAATTTTGTCCACGCGAAAACCAATGCTTTCGCGGGAATAAATAATTTATTTTCACGCGAATAGAAACTGTTGCTTTCGCGGGAATACAAATTTTATTTTCACGCGGATACAAACCAATGCTTTCGCGGGAATAAATACTTTATTTTCACGCGAATGGAAACTGTTGTTTTCGCGGGAATAAATACTTTCATGCAAAAGCATTGGTTTGTATCCGCGTGAAAATAAAATTTGTATTCCCGCGAAAGCAACAGTTTGTATTCGCGTGAAAATAAATTATTTATTCCCGCGAAAACAACTGTTTCCATTCGCGTGAAAATAAAGTCTTTATTCCCGCGAAAGCATTGGATTGTATCCGCGTGAAAATAAAATTTGTATTCCCGCGAAAGCAACAGTTTGTATTCGCGTGAAAATAAATTATTTATTCCCGCAAAAACAACTATTTCCATTCGCGTGAAAATAAAGTCTTTATTTCCGCGAAAGCATTGGATTGTATCCGCGTGAAAATAAAATTTGTATTCCCTCGAAAGCAACAGTTTCTATTCGCGTGAAAATAAAGTCTTTATTCCCGCGAAAGCATTGGTTTGTATCCGCGTGAAAATAAAATTTGTATTCCCGCGAAAGCAACAGTTTCTATTCGCGTGAAAATAAAGTCTTTATTCCCGCGAAAGCATTGGTTTGTATCAGCGTGGAAATAAAATTTGTATTCCCGCGAAAGCAACAGTTTCTATTCGCGTGAAAATAAATTATTTATTCCCGCGAAAGCATTGGTTTTCGCGTGGACAAAATTCTGATTCATAGTTATATTATAAAGAAGGTTGGTATTCATAGAGTTCAACCAGTGCAACTTTAGCTATTTAAGAGCCACTGTTTTCACACAGAAAGCATCCAGTTCTACAACAGTGATCAGAGGAGCAACATCTACTACACTTTCCATTGCAACTACTAGAAACTTTCTCTTTATAAAAGGTAAAATTTAAAACTTATTATTCCCTACCTAACAAAGATCAAAATTAGTTTAGCTATAATGTAAAGTATGAAATAAATAATCTTTTAGTTCCACATGAAAAGCTGAATTATATGTTATTTCTTTCTTTTTTAGAACACTATGGAGGATTTTTCTGCTTCTTACACGGATTTAAAGCCAATCGAAAACAAACAAAAAACGTTCAAAACACCCAAAAGAAAAAACTCTAACTCTGTCACAAAAGAAGCAGCGATAAAGAAACGAGCTCTTCCAAAACTGGTTTTACCCACAACATCAAACAATATGGAACAAAAAGAATTGCTCACTGATGCTGACAGAGCTCTCCAGATGGCCAAATCTCTCCAAAAATGGAAGACATGTGATTTGAAAAAGATTGGAGGGTTTCTTACACTAGCATCACTTCCTGTTCCATCAGTTTTGCAAATCGTTTCTATTGAGCAGAGTACTGGTGCATACGGAAACTACTACATTCTCACTTATCTTGATAATTCAACTGGAGCGAATTTTCAGAAAGTCGTTTGTCCAAGTAGAGTAGTTGAAAGCTTCAATGTTGATAACTACCCATTACCTTTCAACATTTTGTACTTGGGTGAGATGGAAAACTCAAAAAAACCAGAGACTACTTACTACAATGTCAAACGTATCAGTACAAAACGATTAACCACAATGGAAGCTACTGCTGAAGCTGAAAAACTGAGAAAAATGAGTGAAGAAGAACTCAAACTCGCTTACGACATCGAGTATCTCAGTAATTTCAAAGATTGTTCCATTTTTGCTTACATCGAAGTTGTAGAAAGATTCATTCCTTTCCGATTCAATGGAGAAGAATCCATTGTAAATTGCATTCGCTATGTCACTGAAAAGAATGGAAAAAGAGAGACGAGAACGCTTTTACTACCAATCAGATATAACGAGGAAGCTAAAAGATGTGCACCTGGTGTGATGATTTACAAAGGAAAAAAACAGAGTAAGAATGGAAATCCTATTCCATACCACAATGTTGTCTTCATTTCTTCAACCAACGCTAGTGATTGGGAGCAATATTGCACACAAACAAGTTCCAATGAGGTGCTAACAAAAACGAATAATGAGGATGAAGTTCTTAAGGAATTCCTAGAAAACGAATTACAAGATTTTGATGAACCACTTGGTGTTGATGGTATGTAAACTCAATATCAAATGCTGACAACAGGTAGTCTCAAGCGGATAATGAACGAATAAAAAAAAAGCCTGTGTATTCATTGACATTACAAGTTGTACTGTTTTGTATTACTTACTATTTACCGACTGTAACTATATTATATGGAAAGATTTTCCCTACTTATTATACAATAAGTGTATATAATCATATAATAATTCATAGAAAAGTCTAAAGGTTCTCAGGTGATTAACTCACCAAAAGTTCCGGTTTTGCAAAACATTTGAAGATCTTCCTATCCTAAGCATTATACGAGTGACTGTACTTTTATATCCAGTTGAAATATCTAAAAACTTCAGTAACTTAGTATTTACTGACTCTAGCTATATTATATGAGATTTTCCCTACTTATTACACAATAAATGTATATATTCACATATTCTTTCATTTTTAATCACTTTATTTATTCAATGTAGATATATTTCCTCTCTCTCCTCTCTCTCAAGATATCGTATGACTCGGAATTACAAAAAATTATCAAACCTTAAATGCCTCACATTCAAAATCTAGACATCCTATGAGTTATAATTATGTATACAATTATGTAAAAAATTATCATAACTTAAATGCCATACATTCAAAATCTATATACCATATAAGTTCAAATTAAGTAAAATAATAATCAAAACTCGAATGCCACTTAAATGCCACTCAAATGCCACTCAAGTACCCCTCAAGTAAAATACAATATAAACTCGGCGAATCCATCCAACGCCGTAACCCATTGCATCACCCCAGATTATGACCCCACAAAAAAACACTTGGTAGGGAGATCTGCTCATATATTACTACTTACGCACACAATGAGGACTGGTGGTAAAATGATGTAATTGGTAGTGCTGACTTTTATCTCCGCAGTCGACCATCAGGCTATTCATCTTGCTCTCTTTTTACTTGGATGTCATGAGTACTCCAGGCAACAAACCATATATCAAACTTCAACTTGGCTTAGAAATAAATAATAGATATGTTGCAGAGCAAACTATGGTGGTTCAGAACACTTTTGTTTTTAAAATGTCAGAATGAATGCTTTTGAAAGTGCTTGTGAAGTGAGCCGTACGTTTTTAAAATTTAAGCCAATTTACATTTAGATTATTGGTGTGCTTATGAAGACAAACATTTTTTTACCAAGCACTAGTCAAAAAATTTTATATGAAATAAATGAGAACAATCATGTACATGATTAAATGATTCCCTTTACAACTATTGATCATTATGCCTATTGAGACATTTTACAGAGCTCATAAATAAAATGAGAAAGCCCGTTTTTGGTCCAAAAACCATGCTTTTTGCAAACCTTTCAACGAGTTCGAAATAGTTTAGATATTTTTAGAACGGCTCAGGCTAATTTCAAATGGTTCATACGATTTGTGAATAGCTCATACTATTTCTCCGTTTAAACAATCTTTTTTCCCTTTTCTTTTTTTTTTCATCTGATTCATTGCAAGACCATATAGATTATTTGCAGAACAATTATACAGTTTGAAAGTTTTCACAGTTGTTTGATAGGAAATACAGTTTTATTGTCTGTATATTCCACAATTACCAAGGCTGATATTGTGGGAGATTTGTGTGATAGCTAGTGCTAACCCCCCCAAACCCCCCCCCTTTACACCCCTGGTGCCCTTAGTCATAAGTCATTATCCCACCAGAACTCTACCCCCCGGAGATTCTCCGAATCCCCTGGAAAATGGATATCAGTTGTCCCCAAACACTATCTCCCTATATATAGTAAAATTAGCTACCCCGAATCTACCCCGAACCTACCCCGACCCGGGATCCAACCACATTGATTCAGGTAGCCTGAGGCCTCCTGAACGCGATGCAACAATCAGAATCGAAATCGGAGTGTTCCTTCTCCCAGGATCACAGGATAGGATATGGTCTACCCTTATAAGGACTGGAAAGTTACCAGCTACCAAAAAGAGCGGCAATAAGTGCCCAGGGCAAAACACCATGTGCTTGCTACATGATTGGACTGTTTTATTGTTATGATTTTGTATTATATATTACCATTGGCAATTGCCTTGTACCCTGTATTGTGATTCATTGTGCCTAATAAGGTAATGAAGTTGTACCTTTTTCTCTATAAATAGAGCTGCTGTGCCTTGGGCAGGCAGTTGTTGTAGAGTTGTTGAAGTATAAGTACCCTTTTGCTTGTGAATATAATAAAGTCTCTATTCTGATAAACACATTTCTACTACGTTTGAGTCGAGGACTCGTGAGTTGTTAACGTCGTTGGAGATAGAGAGAAAGGAGTGTAAGAGAGAATCCGTTGTGTAGCTAATAGAAGAGGCAAATCTATTACATTGGTGGCAGCGGTGGGATTTCTGAAGAACAAGGACACAACGGATAGAGAGAGATAAGAAAGAAGGTAAGAAGTAAGAAGATTGCGAGATAATAAAGCAGAAGAAGGAGCTAGGAACTACACCAAGCCTGTTCGCCCTGCTTACCGCCATCTTCCCTCACCCCGAAGTTACCTTGACCCTGTATACTGCCATTCCCTCTTACCCCGAAGTTACCTTGACCCTGTATACTGCCATTCCCCCTTACCCCGAAGTTACCTTGACCCTGTATACTGCCATTCCCCCTTACCCCGAAGTTACCTTGACCCTGTATACTGCCATTCCCCCTTACCCCGAAGTTACCTTGACCCTGTATACTGCCATTCCCCCTCTACCCCGAAGCTACCCCGATTCGGGATCCACCCAACCCCGATTCGGGATCTACCTAACCCCGATTCGGGATCCACCCAACCCCGATTCGGGATCCACCCAACCCCGATTCGGGATCCACGGAATACTGATTTCTGTTACAAGCAATCATTTTATACCCCATAACTCACCAATCAACAATGGCCACTCAGAGAGCAAGAAGCGCTGGCCGAAATCCCGTTGTAGTTCAACCAACGGTAGCCTTGGATGAGTTGACAGATGCCCTACAAAGATTGGTACAACCCCCCCAAAGACACAACCCAACCCCCTTCAAACCCCCCAAATACGATGGCACGGCCGATGTGGAATATTTCATCACTCGATTTACTGAAGTAGCCGATGCAAATGATTGGGGCCAAGCTACTGCCTTACTACACTTACGAGAGGCACTGAGAGACAACGCCCTTGAGTGTGGCCACCCTCCCCATGTAGAAGGTATCTTTGCTGCCCTACGTGCACGGTTTGGACTTACCCCCAAAGAGGCCCAAGCCCAGTTGATTACCCTGCGTCGTTCCCCCAAAACATCGTTGCAACAACACGCTAATGAAGTTGAAAAACTGGTCCGTGTTGCTTATGATGACCTGCCCCCCCCCCCCCCCGAAGAGTTGACCAAATGGTACTGGAAACCTTTGCTAGCACAATAGGCAATGCGTACCTTCAACGACATTTATTAGCCGTACAACCCCACACTGTCGAGGAAGCAGTAAGAGCAGGCAGTGAATTTTTCCAAATCAAGACAGGATTTGAAGACAAACCTTCCCGAGTCAGAGTAGTGGAGGAGGAAGACGACATGCTAGAACCACCCAGTGGCAGAACCCCAGCCAACCCCCCGCTCAGTCAAGTCCACCAGACAGCTACCCCGTCCCCAGACATCCTGGCTGTTCTGATGCAAAATATGCAGTTGCTCACCGACGCCATCAAGCTCCAGTCGGAAGAACTCCAGAAACTGAAGCAGCAACCAACCCCCCCACTGGCCATCCCCCACCCATCCTACCCCCCCGTCGCACCTACCCCCCCTCAGTGTTGGGGGTGTGGCACCATTGGCCACTTACAGAGGGGTTGTCCTACTAAACCCTGGCCGTCTCCTACCCCCCTTCCTAACCAACCGTCAAAAAACGGGCGCCGCCCGCAGTAGGGAAACCGGTTCCTAACTGCTCCCAGGCCCCTCGGAATTATAGGAAGGCAATAGAAAGATTAGAGCAACATAACCCTGTGACTCAGATCCCTTCTCAACGTACAGAGAGACGGTATCATGTGCCAACCCCAGAGCCCTGGCAGCTACCTACTGCCAACCGGTATGCGCCATTACAAGAGCTGGAAGATACAGACTACTACCCGCCTGCCCCGCCTGTCTGGGATAACAACCAACCATATCACCCCCCGGCCCCCCTGTGTGCTGACCTTCCCCGCCCGTCTCGTCAGCAACACCCAGTTAGTCATGGACACAAATTATATTACCCCTCGGAACCAGCTCAATATCTGAGCCGAGGAATTCACCCCAAAAGCCCCCCTACTCCCCCAACCCAAATACGCCCCTCCCGCCCTCGGGAGAGACAACCCCCTACCCCCCGACCATCAGCCGTCAGACCCACTGAGGTTCTTTACTCCCCGCCAGAACGCCCCTACAAGGCAAGTTATTTCTTGCCCGGTCGAATTGAAGGCAAGCCGGTGTCTATACTCATTGATACCGGATGTACCACCAATTTGCTATCACAGCACCTGTTTAACCGGCTGTCTCCTACCACCCGGGATGCCCTTCAAGAGAGCGACACCCACGGCATTTTGGCGGACGGATCCCATATCCCCTTCTTTGGTACCCTACATCTGCCCCTTCGACTGCGAGACATAAAGACGGATGCTACGTTCGTAGTCGGACAGATTAACGAAGACGCCATCTTAGGCATGCCCTTTCTTACTGCCCACCAGTGTCACATGAAATTTGATCGTTCAGTCATTGAAATAGATGGCCAAGAACTTCCATGCACTGACCAACAGGGACGAATGCTCTCCACCTCTGTCCAAGTCATAAGAGACACTCACATCCCCCCAAATACCGAGGCTACGGTAGTAGTAATATATGAGCAGATCTCCCTACCAAGTGTTTTTTTGTGGATTAGATCTTGGAGTTTAGGCGATGGGTTACGACGTTGGATGAATTCGCCGAGTTTATATTGTATTTTATTTGAGGGGTACTTGAGTGGCATTTGAGTGGCATTTAAGTGGCATTTGAGTTTTGATTATTTTTTTTACTTAATTTGAACTCATATGGCAGCTAGATTTTGAATGTATGGCAAGTAGTAATATATGAGCAGATCTCCCTACCAAGTGTTTTTTTGTGGTTCTGGTCTTGGGGGTTATGCAATGGGTTACGACGTTGGATGAATTCGCCGAGTTTATATTGTATTTCATTTGAGAGGTATTTGAGTGGCATTTGAGTGGCATTTAAGTGGCATTTGAGTTTTGATTATTTTTTTACTTGATTTGAACTCATATGGCAGCTAGATTTTGAATGTATGGCATTTAAGTTTTGATAATTTTTTACATAATTCGAACTCATATGGCATCTTGAGAGAGAGGAGAGAGAAGAGAGAGAGGAGAGAAGAGAGAGGAGTTTTATCTACATTGAATAAATATATTAATCAAAAATGAAACATTATAAGATTATATACATTGATTACATAATAAGTAGGGAAAATCTTCCTATATAATATAGCTAGAGTCAGTAAATACTAAGTAATACAAAGCACTACAACCTGTAACGACAATCAATACATACATACATACATACATACATATGGTATCTTGAGAGAAAGAAAGAGATAGAGGAGAGAGGGAGTGAGAGGAGAGAGGGAGAGAGAGGAGAGGGAGATTCTTTAGTTTTCTATACATTCCTATATACATATATATATGGTTAATTATGTACATATTTATGGATATATTTATATCTACATAGAGAGAGAGGAGATATATCTACATTGAATAAATATATTGATCAAAAATGAAACATTATCTGATTATATACCTGATTACATAATAAGTAGGGGAAAATCTTCCTATATAATATAGCTAGAGTCAGTAAATACTAAGTAATACAAAGCACCACAACTCGTAATGACAATCAATGCATACATACATACATATGGTATCATGAGAGAAAGAAAGAGAGAGAGGAGAGAGAGAGGAGAGAGATTTTTTAGTTTTCTATACATTCATGTATATATGGTTAATTATGTACATATTTATGGGTATATTTATATCTACATACAGAGAGGAGAGAGGAGATATATCTAAATTGAATAAATATATTGATCAAAATGAATCATTGTATGATTATATACATTTATTACATAATAAGTAGGGAAAATCTTCCTATATAATATAGCTAGAGTCAGTAAATACGCACATGTCCATATTCATGTACATGTGCATAAATGGACATGAATAGGTACATGTCCATATTCATGTCCATATTCATGTCCATATTCATGTCCATATTCATGTCCATATTCATGTCCATATTCATGTCCATTTATGTACATGTCCATATTCATGTCGATTTATGTACATACCTATGTTCATATTTATGTACATGCGCATGTCCAAATTCATGTCCATATTAACATTTTATAGCTATGTACAGAGGAGAGAGAAGAGAGGAGAGAGAGAGAGATTTTTTAGTTTTTTATACAACTATATATATATATGGATAATTATGTACATATTTACGGATATATTTATATCTAGATTGAATAATATACATCTATGACATAATAACTATATTGAATGCTATAAAATATGTTGGAAAATCACCAAATTAGTCCTCTAGATGGTTAAAATTTACAGTATTTGGGAAATAACTGCAAGAGAGGAGAGAGCGGTGTTTGGTAGAGGAGAGAGGAGGCTTCAAAAAAGAGCTACAAAAAACTAATCAGTACACAACTCAGTTTATTAGGTAGTAGCGCTTCAAGGAGGTACAATCACTGATTGCTGACAAACAACAAATTTTAATGCAGATTGGGAGAGGTAGCTTTTTTTAGAGCCTATAATCATCCTGATTGCACAGGTTTTAATATCAATACAAAATGAATCTTCCTCCTTTAAAATATGGTGAACGTTATTTTGTTATACCAGAAGAGGAGTATCATAGTTTGATGGAAAAAAACAGTGGGGCTAAATCAACCGACCAAGACAAGTTTGCGCCATCATTGTATGACAACCCGACAAAAGACAAAATGGTGAGAGATATCGAGAAAATCCAGAATATTTTGGTTGAAACGAATGAAATAGTAATGGGAATCAAAAACGAGTTGCTTGAGCGCAAAAAGACAAATGAAAATGTTCAAAGCACAAAAACCTATCGGAGTGATGTTGGAAAGATTAGGGGAGAGTACAAGCAACCAAAGAGCTGGAGCTCTGCTAAAACATCAAAGCTCTCACCATCATCGTTTGATAGAAACACAATTGACCATGATAGCAATAGAGATTCGGAGAGAATGATGCAACAATTAGAAGAGTTTAAAAAGAAAGTATCCGACATGACAGCTAGTAAAGACAATCAAGCGTTAGGTGTAAAAATATTGTATCAATTGAGAGATTCTGGAAAATATGATCTGGATACTGACAGGATAAAACTCAAGGGAAGATGGCTTAGCGCTAAGCTATCAAAGAATTTGTTGCAAGATGTACTAACTGATAAAGACTCAATAAGATCAACAAAAGATAACTACAGTAGATTTAAAAGTCTGCTCACCACTCAAGGAATCACAACTGTCAGGAGATCTTCATGAAAAACTTATTTTAGCTACCTAGTTGTTAATTCAAACATCTTAGCAACAACTTATTAGCTCAAACATGACTTTGTTATACTCAATCCTTTATCCAACACCTACAATAATTCTTAGTAATAGTAGTGTAATGAGACTGAGTAATAATCTACACACACCTTGTTCACTCTGTATGCTGTAGTGTGCAGGAATTTGTTCTTATGACTAATGTGAGTTAGTCCGGTAGCCACCTACACAGTTCACTACCCCTAAGTCAAGGAATCGTCTGCCGATGTCGACAGTCTACCAGTCAGCAGCTCATAGGTATCCGCCCAGCAGCATGCTTGCTAAGGGGGAAGCACCGATGCTATCGTCTGCCTGATAGGCCTGTCGTTATCGTCGTCGTCGGCTTTGGTATGATAACACTAAGTGTAGTCAGAACCTATGAGGTAGTCTGAGCCGTTATCGTATGTCAGTGCTGTTGTCCAGTAGAGATCAAGTAATAAGCTTGATTTGAGTGTAAGTACTGTCTATATTTCACAAAGAAAAGTATACAGCGAGTTTCCTCTGAACACTGATTATCCAGAGCTCTGTGGCACAATTTATACAGAGGAGGCGGTGCTTGATAAAAATAGCCTCGTTATAAAATAAGTAAAATGAGTGAAGGTGTACTAATAATATTGAGATTATAAACAGTAGCACATGGTAAATAAATGTAATAAGTGGAGTTGTGGCGTTCGAAGTTCTGCCGGCACACAGCCCCCTCCATTGGTCGTCGTAGGGGACCAATATAAAAGTAGAACGAGAAGGCGCATGCAAATGCTACAACATGCGTATCGAGGTTATAATAATAATAATAATAAAAATAGACATAGAACCGTGTAAATAGCACGTAGGATAGACAAATACATAGACATATGTAGTAGTATGAAAGGGTAAGCATATTAGGTATGGGTGGCAAATGCCGTAGGGTTTATTTGTCCAACTGACTCTCTATAATCCTGATCTGGTCCTTTACGTCTTGTGCCTGGCGTAATAATTTATAGGCGTCCGATGTTAGTCCATCTAGCTCTGCTCTCTTGCGTACCAGCCTTCTCTCCCGCTCTCGACGTTCTCTGCGTCGTTCCTCCTCCCTGGGTGGTGAGGTGTGTACTATCCGACATCGCAATGCTAGTGGGGAAGGCTCTCTGGGACGTCGGGCTGCCGTAGCTCCTTCTGTTTGTCGATGCATCTTCCGATGCCTCTCAGTCTTGTTATCTAGCTGTTGGCTCAGTAATACTGTCCGTTTTATTTGTTCGGCCGTGGTTTCGACCTTCTTTGGCTTGTATAATGGCGACACCTCCCGTGGTAGCTTTCTGATGGGACTGCTGGAGTGTCTGGGGGCCCCCAGTCGATCTAAGATAGGGGGAGCACGTTTAGGAACTGGTGCGATATTCTCTTTCTTCTCCGATATCGGCTGGGGATGTCCAAATGGCGGTGGTTGTGGCCATGTCATGAACTGCACGAAGTCGGAGTATGACTTGGCATCCACTTCATACAGTGGAGCTTGGGGCCCTCCGTGTGCCGTCGCCTTATTCTGTTTGGTGACATGCTTCCTCAAAGCGTCTCTGGAGGCCGACTTTTTACCACATGTACAGAAATAGTAGGCGTAGTGCTGATGGGTGTGGTACACTACCCTCTTCCGTCCGTTGGTGTAGTTGCATCTTTTGCATCTCCATGCGTCTTCTGTGCCATCAACTTTCTCCACCATATCTTTTAATGCAGAGATGGTATCAGCAGATAGCCACGTAGTACGTGTTACGGTACTTTCGCTCGGCCGCTGTTGTGGCATAGTTGTGATTGATACCTGATTAATTTGCAGGGTTTCTCGTCCCAGTTGTCCTTCTCTCTGTGTGTGGACGCCGTCCTTAGTGGCTACTCGATTTGTACAGGGAGCCTGCCTTTTCTCCAACTCGCTTGCCACTTCCATCAAGCACTCTTCCCCCACTATTTCCTCGGCTACGGCGGCGTCTTCTTCGAGAGATACGTCCAGCTGCCTTTTTTGTTTCATGTCGTTTGCTGCTGCTGTCGCTATTGTAATTAATTCGTAAGTAAAGGGTGTGAGTAGCTTGCTGCTGGAGCTCTTGCTGACAAGTGAAAGTTTTTTGCCTTGTTGTGTGTTAAATTGCCGCTGCGTTATGTCAGCTTCGCCTGGATTGGTGGGTACTATCTTTACGTCATCTCCCCACGTGGTCACCCCTACTACGTCATCGCTCGAGAGTTTAGTTGTGGATCCTTGTCTTGCGATCGATCTATGGTACATAGAGCCATCATTTTTTTCTCCACCGTTAAAGTTGTAGTGGGTGTTGTTCTCTCCTGCCACTTGTTCTTCACTGCAAGCCAAGATTTTATCGTCAGCGGTAAGTTTACTATTTATTAATTCATTTCGTTGTGCAGCCATTTGCTTCCAATAATTTTTTGCACGTTCTAATGAATTCGGCAATGCCTTTTCTTCAGAGTACTGTTTCAGTAACATATTTTTTTGGTTGTCACTGTACTCTGAAGGTTCCAGGCATTGCTTTATCACCGCCGGTAATAATGAATGGTTATGTTGAGGTGTTAATTCTTTATTCCCTAGCTGATAGCATTGGTAATCAGCCAATTTTGACGGCGGCCTAGTTGTTCTCTTAGGCCTGCTCGTCTCTATTCGCTCTTCACTGATGACTGGCCTTTCTACTATCGCCTGATGGCCCTCTGTGTCCGTATTTGTCACTGGTTCTGTTGCCTGGTCGTCAGCATTGCTTTCCATCGCGATGGGGGTTCGAAGGGGAGTGGTGTTGGTTGCCCTATTGGTTGGCAACGCTCGCCACTCCCTCTCCCTCTCCCATCGTTCGTGTCGGCTTTGCCTCGGCTGGCGACTGGGCTCTATCTCCCAGTTCCTGTTTCGTTGGTGCTGGGTGTCGGCTTGTCTGGTGGCCTGCTCCATGAGGGCGGGTAATTGTGCGAGCTGGCGCTCCAGGACTGGCAGGTCCGTCTGGGAGGCCTCTCTATTGCCAGGGTCCCTCCTCGTCTCTGTGTGTTGCGCACCTGGTTCTGGGGGTTGCCTGGTGGTGGGCCCAGGGGGGCGGCCCCGTTTCCTAACTGCCCCTTTCATGTTAGGGCGTAGGGCGACTTCTCGGTTGGTGGGTGCCCGACCTAGGGGCTCATGGCAGGGCCGGTATTCTTTCAGACGCCGCTCGTTCTGCACTGATGTTTGGCCATCCTTTTCTATTTTATAGGTGTGGTTCGGGTAGGCTTCCACCACTCGGTACGGCCCAACAAAGCTGGGCTGTAACTTGGGGTTGCTACCTTTTACCCGTCGTTTGTTCTCTAATACAACTAGGTCATCGGGCATAAAGAGTAATGGCTCTTCCGTGTCATCCTGCCTGACCTCTGCCTGTTGCTCCCTGAGCAGGTCGTGAGCCGCTTTCAGGTCCTCTTGCATCTGAAGAGCGTACTCGGTCACCAGCTGTTTGTCCGTGTCTGCGGGCCTACCGTCCAGCTGGTCGGGAAGTCGGACCTCCCGGCCTAACATGAGGTAGTTGGGTGTCTCTCCCGTTGCGGAGTGCGGGGTGCCGCGGAAGGCCCTCATTATCTGAGGCAACAGCAAATCCCACTCCTCTTGTCCGCGCCTGAGCAGGAGTGTCCGCAGGGAGTCACCCAACGTCCGGTTCTGCCTTTCCACTACCCCGTTGCCCTGTGGGTGGTAGGGTGTGGTACGTGTCTTATCGACATTCCATAGGACGCAGAGCTCAGCCATGAGTCGTGACTCGAACTGTGCTCCCTGGTCCGTGTGGAGTTCCTCTGGCAGTCCCCAGTAGCAGAACACCCTTTCATCAAGAGCCGTGGCGACCGTAGGGGCAGTGGCGTCCGGAATGGCAATAGCATCGTGCCATCGCGTGAAGTGGTCGGATAGTACCAAGACCCACTTATTCTTCCGCCTGGTCTCTGGAAGAGGTCCAACCAGGTCCACGGCTACCTTTTGGAAAGGCCTGCCGGCGAACAGCCTCTGTCTCTCCCGGACTGGCTGTACCCCTCCCCTCTTGGCTACTTGGCAAACCTCGCAGGATTTGACCAGTCTGCGTACCTCAGCGGACATCCCTGGCCAGTACCAGTTGAGCTGGATTCGATTTCTGGTGCGATTTACACCAGCATGGGACAGCCCATGCGTATCCCATATTACCTGTCGGCGTCGGGATGACGGACAGACTGCACATAGCCTAGATCGCCCTTTGGGGGCTATTTGCATAGTTAGAGTACCGTCTGGTTGTATTGCCATGGCCTCTCTGCGACTGTAAAGCGCCCGCAGCTCTCTACTCCCCTCTTCCAACTCTCTCTTGGTCACTGGCCTGCCACTGCTGATCTCCTGGTACATCCTGGCCACTGGGTTCTGGCCGGTGCGCTGTTGCTCAACCAGTTCTGTACTGGTGACTACACACAGCTCTGGCATGTCTGCTTTTGCCTCTTGGCTTTGTAGTGGTACTGGGTCGTCCTGTCGGCGTTGGGGTAATACGTCCTCTGAGATAGGAGGCCTCGCTAACTGGAGTTCTGGTCCAGGGGCCCTGGCAAGTTCAGCATGGGTTGGCCCACCATCACGCTGCTCTATGGCGCTGCACTGACGGCAGTCCATACAAGGTTCGCGCCTGCTCAACCCATCAGCATTCCCATGCTGTTTGCCAGCCCTGTGCTCAAGTTTGTATACAAACTCGGCGAGAATCTCCAGCCACCTCGCAATCTGATTGGACGGCTCCTTCCGCCGGCACAGCCACCTTAAGGACGCATGGTCGGTGCGAAGCTTGAACTCTCGACCATAGAGGTACGGTCGAAAGTGTTTGACTGCCTTTACGACAGCCAGTAGCTCGCGCCGAGTCACGCAGTAGTTCCGTTCGGCGGGTGCTAGGGTCTTGCTATAGTACGCAATGACCCTCTCCTGTCCGTCCTGTACCTGTGACAGTACTGCCCCTAATCCAACGGCGCTGGCGTCCGTGTCCAGGATATAGGTCTTGGCAGGGTCTGGATAGCCTAGTACTGGTGCCTGCACAAGTCCCTGCTTCAGGCGCTCAAAGGCCACTTGCTCCTCCTCTCTCCATCTCCAGGGGGTGTCCTTGCTGGTCAACACAGTCAAGGGCTTAGCAGTGGTGGCGTATCCAGGCAGATACTGCCTGTAGTACCCTGCTGTACCGAGGAAGGCTTGCAGTCCTTTGATGTCTCGAGGAGGTGTCCATTCGGCTACGGCTTTCACCTTCTCTGGGTCAGTGGCAACGCCCTCCGCACTCACTATGTGCCCCAGGTACTTGACCCGTTGCTGCAGTAGCTCGCACTTGGACGGCTTGATCTTAAGGTTGGCCTGTTGTAGTCTACCCAACACCTCTCCCAGCCTCTGCAGGTGTGTCTGGAAGTCGGGCGCGATCACAATCACATCATCCAGGTAGAGCAGCAGCGTCTTCCAGTGCAGCCCTTGCAGCACTCGTTCCATCAAACGCTGGAACGTGGCGGGGGCTGAGGTCAGCCCGAAGGGCAGCACCTTCCAACGCCATAGTCCACTCCTGGTGATGAATGCCGACTTCTCCCTGGCGTCTGCATCGAGCGGCACCTGCCAGTACCCACTGGTCAGGTCCAACGTGCTAAAGTACTTGCTGCCAGCTAGGGCATCAAGGGACTCGTCTATCCTAGGTATAGGATAGGCGTCCTGCCTAGTGACGTCATTTAGCCTCCGGTAGTCGATGCAGAACCGCCATGTGCTGTCCTTCTTGCGCACCAGCACTACCGGGGAACTCCAGGCCCCATCTGCGGGCTCGATCAGTCCCTTTTCTAGCAGGTCTTTTACTTGGCGCTCGGCTTCCGCCTCTTTCTCAGGCCCCAGCCTGTGAGGAGGCAACCGAACTGGTCTGGTGCCCTCGGCAACTGGAATGGCATGCTCTACAAGGTCAGTACGGCCGATGTCTCCGCTATTTTTGCTAAACACGGCCTCGTACTTCCTAAGCAATCCCCTCAACTGCTCCATCTGTTGCTCGTCCTTGCACCCTCTGCTCGCCTGCTCATACAGTTCCACCAGGTGGTCAGGTACTGGTGAACCTGTCGGGTCCGACCCGGTTGGGACCCCGGGTGTGGTCTGCTGCACCTCATCAGCCGCTACTCCCGTGAACGTTCCGATAACCTCGCCGGCTGGCAGGCTTATCACATTCGAGGTAGGGTTGAGGCATCTGACCAACACCCGTCCTTGTTCATCCGGCGAGTTTACACTTGTAGCCAAGGGTAGGCTCCCTGGTAAACTCTGGATCACGCCCTGTGGACAGTAGCTCCGTGCGGCCAGATGACACGGTACTGTAGCCTCTGTCTGAGGGGGGATCTCTGTCTTCCGAAGTACTTGGACTTTAGAGATCAGTGCCCTTCCATAACGGTCGGTGCACACCAGCTCCCGGTCCTGCATGACCAGTACTGGTTGATCAAAGCCCATACGGCACTTCTGATTAGCCAAGAACGGCATCCCGAGGATGACATCTTCGCTGATCTGTGTGACGACGAACGTCTCTGTATATGCTACAGATCGTACTCGTCCTGACACACTGAGTAGACCGTAGAATGGGAGTTTAGTCCCATCTGCCATTAAACCATGGGAGTCGTACTCTTGCAGTGTGGCTTTCCGGCTGTCTGACAGTTGGTCGTACACGCTTTTTGATAGCAGGTTGGTGTTGCAACCTGTGTCTATCAGGTAGGTTACGGTCTTCCCTTCCACCTTGCCCGGCAGGTAATAGCTGGACTTATGCGGTCGTTCCATCTGATTCACGCACGATGTGAGGGGGGTGGCCTCTGTTAGCAGTCCAGGCGTTATTTGGGGCTCTCTCCTGTGCTGGGCAGGAGTCTGCACTTGTCTTCGCCACTGCTCGGCCGGCCTCTTTCTTTTGGGGTGTGCTTCAGTGAGAACTGGTGGTGGTTCCTCGTCATCTGAGGAGTCTTCTTCTAAGGCAGACAGGTTGGAAAACCTGTTCCGGGTCCGAATCGGTACTGGCTGTGGTATGGGTGGGGTGTAGGCCGGACGCCTCACCTCTTGCCACCCATCCTGGGTCGGTCTTCCCGACCTGTCTGGCTTCTTGCTTCTAGGGGCCCATCTGCAGCCAGTAGGTTTCCCTACTGCTGCGGGCCTGTTGCGTTTCCCTGGTTGGGAGTCCAGGCCTCCTGGCGGCACTCCCTCTGGGTGTGCCCCAACCGCTGACACCTCCAGCACTTAACCACCCTTTTTGGTGGTTTTGCTGGGGCGCCGTCCAATTGGGTAGTTTTGAGGGCGGCTACTTCTTGGGTTAGGGCGCTGAGAGCCTTTGCCAGCGTCTCCAGGTGGGTTTCCACTTCAGGGGTCGTCCTTGTCGCTTTCACCTGCGGGCATTCCTGCTCCTCTCCTGCCTCTACCGTCCGTATCTTGGGGCCGGCATAGGTCGGCTGTATCTGCATATATTCGTTTCCGGCTTTCACGGCCGCCTCCAGGAAGGTCGGCTGGATTGCCAAGAGGTGTCTCTGAAGGTATGCGTTCCCCAACGTGTTCTGGAAATGTTCCAGAGCGTACTCGTTCCTCTGCATCCGGGGAGAGTCGTCGTGGGCTGTTTCCACCAGTGCCTCGATGGCAAGGGCATGCTCCCTGAGTGAGTGTCGTGGCTCCTTGCGGTAGCCAGACAATCGTGCTCGTGCTTCTCGGCGGGTGAGTCCAAAGCTCGCCTTTAGGGAGTCCATGATCGCCCAGATCGTCTCCCCCCGCCCGCATTGTTGTGCCTTTCCTTGCAATGCCTGTCTCAGATGGATAATAGCCGTGGCCGGGGGCCAGTCATTGGCTTCTGAGACTTCCTGGAATTGTTGTAGAAAGTACTGCACGTCGCCGGAGCCGTCGTATGCTGGGGCCTTGAAGGGCGACGCCTTGGGGGGAACGTCTGTCAGCTTTTCCAATATGTTGGTCAGCTGACCCATGATCCTGGTGGTCGGATCCCTGTCCACACTCATGGCTCGTCTGTTAGCCATGGCTTGTCTTTCCTTCCTTTCTTCCTAGGGGTTCTTGTCAGGGAATTCAGCAAATCCCACTGCTGCCACCAATGTGCAGGAATTTGTTCTTATGACTAATGTGAGTTAGTCCGGTAGCCACCTACACAGTTCACTACCCCTAAGTCAAGGAATCGTCTGCCGATGTCGACAGTCTACCAGTCAGCAGCTCATAGGTATCCGCCCAGCAGCATGCTTGCTAAGGGGGAAGCACCGATGCTATCGTCTGCCTGATAGGCCTGTCGTTATCGTCGTCGTCGGCTTTGGTATGATAACACTAAGTGTAGTCAGAACCTATGAGGTAGTCTGAGCTGTTATCGTATGTCAGTGCTGTTGTCCAGTAGAGATCAAGTAATAAGCTTGATTTGAGTGTAAGTACTGTCTATATTTCACAAAGAAAAGTATACAGCGAGTTTCCTCTGAACACTGATTATCCAGAGCTCTGTGGCACAATTTATACAGAGGAGGCGGTGCTTGATAAAAATAGCCTCGTTATAAAATAAGTAAAATGAGTGAAGGTGTACTAATAATATTGAGATTATAAACAGTAGCACATGGTAAATAAATGTAATAAGTGGAGTTGTGGCGTTCGAAGTTCTGCCGGCACAGTAGCACATGTTTTTCCTTTAGTTATCTGCAGTTACTTCAATTGGATCTTATCCAGATGTTTTATAGTCTTTGCTGCTACTGCGTTTTGTCTCAAACAAGAGTCCAAAGTAGGCATTGTGTCTACAAAATACAAAAAAAATTGATTGTTACAATTGTTTCATTTATTTTCATTGGTTTTATCTTCATATACATAAAGTAGCGAAGAAACAGTTTGTGTGAGTATGAAACTATCTAGTAGAGATAAATTAATATCTAGGTTCAACTAGCATTAAATATCAATTACTTATTATTTTGTTAATAATAAATAATTAGAGTCAGTTACTTTACTAGTGCTCGGACAAACACACAATTTTGTTAATGTCAAAGTCTGCGATCTTACAAAGAAATAACTTAGATACTATTAGCATAAAATTATCTAGTAAAGATAAATTACCTAGGAGTGAATTCTAGTTGAGGTTCGATTATTTTAAATATAAATAATTAAAACCAAATTGATTGGAATCGTAGTAATATTTTTTAAATACAACATTGCTTTGCAACGACTATTAATGAAAGCGATTATGAAATGTTGATGCGTAACTAAGTAATCTAGTAAGGAAAACTGATTGAAATCACGGTAATATTTGTTAATAGATACTTGCGACATGTTTTATCAACGAAAAAATCAAGCGATTTTCAAATGTTTACGAGTAACTAAGCGATTCGGTAGAAAATACTAACAGAAATCACGCGATATCCGTTTTTTGAAATATTTACGATAAACCAAATTGGGATATTGCTGTTATCAACCAAAAAATCAAGCGAGTATCAAATGTTTACGAGTAACTAAGTGATTCAGTTGACAAAAACCGATTGAGATCATGTGACATCCGTTACAAATATTTACGATAAGTTAGCAACGGAAAAAACAAATATTTCTTAGAATATTCGCTATAGCAAGTTATGATAATTTTGTACTCGCTCTAAAGGTAAAGGTTTTCAGTCCGTTTTTGGTCAGACCAAAATTTATGCGAGACGTTTTAGGCATTATTTCAGTCGACGTAATGTTACCAGTTCATTTTCACAAGTTTTTAATATTTATTTTAAAAATAAATAATTAGAGCTTTCTACTAGTGTTAAATGATTATTGAATATTTTTTACCTTATCACCACTTAGAGCCAGATGATTTAATTAACTAAAGACAAATAATTATTTTAGCGTTTCTTACCTTGATGCTCTCCTAGTAGCTGTAGTAGATGATGCTTCTCCGCTTGCTGTTGAAGAACTGGATGCTTTCTAAGTGAAAACAGTGGCTCTTAAATAGCTAAAGTTGCACTGATTAAACCCTATGAATCAGCATTTTTTCCAATGCTTTCGCGGGAATAAAAACTGTTTATTCCCGCGAAAGCAACTGTTTCTATTCGCGTGAAAATAAACTATTTATTCCCGCAAAAGCAACAGTTTCTATTCGCGTGAAAATAAACTATTTATTCCCGCGAAAGCAACAGTTTCTATTCGCGTGAAAATAAACTATTTATTCCCGCGAAAGCAACGGTTTCTATTCGCGTGAAAATAAACTATTTATTCCCGCGAAAGCATTGGAAAAAATGCTGATTCATAGGGTTTAATCAGTGCAACTTTAGCTATTTAAGAGCCACTGTTTTCACACAGAAAGCATCCAGTTCTTCAACAGCAAGCGGAGAACCATCATCTACTACAGCTACTAGGAGAACATCCAGCATCAAGGTAAGAAATGCTAAAATAATTATTTGTTTTTAGTTAATTAAATCATCTGGCTCTAAGTGGTGATAAGGTAAATTATTATCAATAATTATTTAACACTAGTAGAAAGCTCTAATTATTCATTTTTAAAATAAGTATTTGTCCAAGCTCTAGTAAAGTAGCCGACTCTACTTATTTATTATTAACAAAATAATAATAATTATTCAATGCTAGTTGAACCTAGATATAAATTTATCTCTACTAGATAGTTTTATACTCACACAAACTTTTTCTTCGCTACTCTATGTAGATAAAGCCGATGAAAATAAATGAATCAATTGTAACAATCAATTTTTTGTATTTTGTATTTATGATGTCTACTTTGGACTCTTGTTTGAGACGAAATGCAGCAGTAGCAAAGACTATAAACATGTGGTCAAGATCTACCAACACCAACGATAGATGTAAAACAACATGACTTTCTCTCCTACTTATGTGACACAGCAAGAATTGCTTTCAAGATCCACCTACTTAGATGATACCAAACCAATGAAGACTCAAACTACATCAATTTTCAAGACAGCACACTTCTCCAACACAGCAAGAATTCATTTCAAGATCTACCACCTACTTAGATGATACCAAATCAATGAAGACTCAAACTACATAGATTTTGAAGACAGCATACTTCCCCAACACAGCAAGAATTCATTTCAAGATCTACTGCCTACTTAGATGATACCAAACCAATGAAGATGAAGACAGCACACTTCTCCAACACAGCAAGAATTTCTTTCAAGATCTACCACCTACTTAGATGATACCAAACCAAAGAAGACTCAAACTACATCAATTTTGAAGACAGCACACTTCTCCAACACAGCAAGAATTTCTTTCAAGATCTACCACCTACTTAGATGATACCAAACCAATGAAGACTCAAACTACATGAATTTTGAAGACAGTCGACTTCTCCAACACAGCAAGAACTCCTTTCAAGATCTACCACCTACTTAGATGATACCAAACCAATGAAGACTCAAACTACATGAATTTAGAAGACAGCATACTTCTCCAACACAGCAAAAATTCATTTCAAGATCTACGACTTACTTAGATGATACCAAATCAATGAAGACTCAAACTACATGGATTCTGAAGACAGCACACTTCTCCAACTCAGCAAGAATTTCTTTCAAGATCTATCACCTACTTAGATGATACCAAACCAATGAAGACTCTAAAAATTACTTATATTATATTTCGATGATGCTGAAAAAAACTGTCCAGAACAAGAGTTCAAAAAGCTAATCTATAACTCAAGGCAATCATATCACTATAGGTGAGTTTTACTAATTTTTACCACAAATTAAACAAAATGCTGAATATATACGTTTTCTAGGTGAAAAAAGGACTTTTTTGATGTAATTAGTGTATTTTTTACAACAAAATGCTGAATATATACATTTTCATGGTAAAGAATAGGATTTTTTGGGTGTAATTAGCGTAGTTTTTACAACAAAATGTTGAACATATACATTTTTTCAGGTAAAAAAAAGCACTTTTTTGGTGTAATTAGTGTATTTTTTTTACAACATATTTATAAAGCAAGTATTTTTTGTTTTGTTTTAGATAGATGAAAGAGAATCAAAAGCACTTGGTGAAAATAATGCTCAAGAAAGAACAAGTTGAACAATGTAACTTGGTGAGTTATTTCCCTTTTCTAATAACGTAAACTATCCAATGTAACTAGAACTATAATTCAAATTCATGTAATTATTTTACATTTTTGCTTAATCATTCTATACTAATACATAATTTTTTTATTTTAGTTCATTGCGAAATTAAAAGCACATAGAACAGAAGTCTTCCTTCCTAAGATATAACATCACTACATCAAAGACATCATTGTAAAGGAACAAACTATGCATTAACTGTTATTACTTTGTATTTATTACAAGTTGTAGTGCTTTGTATTACGTAGTATTTACTGACTCTAGCTTTATTATGTGGGGAGATTTTCCTTACTTATTATGTAATAAATGTATATAATCACATAATGATTAATTTTTAATCAATGTATTTATTCAATTTAGATATATCTCCTCTCTTCTCTCTCTATGTAGATATAAATTTACCCATAAGTACATCAATGATGACATTGTAAAAAAGATTATGTATTGATTATCATTACAAGTTGTAGTGCTTTGTATTACTTAGTATTTACTAACTCTAGGTATATTATACAAGGATATTTTCCTACTTATTATGTAATAAATGTATATAATCATATATTGGTTTAATGTAGTTATATCTCCTTGTTCTTCTCTCCTCTCTCTCCAAATATCATATGAGTTCGAGTTATGTAAAACAATTATCAAAACTTAAATGCCATACATTCAAAATCTAGCTGCCATATGAGTTCAAATTAAGTAAAAAAAATAATCAAAACTCAAATGACACTTAAATGCCACTCAAATGCCACTCAAGTACCCCTCAAATGAAATACAATATAAACTCGGCGAATTCATCCAACGTCGTAACCCATTGCCTAAACTCCAAGGTCTAATCCACAAAAAAACACTTGGTAGGGAGATCTGCTCATATATTACTACTTACGGTACTTTGTAAAGTTACCAACCCCTCACACCTCCCCCTCGGTATAGTAGAAGGTACCCCGGACTCCCCGCCCCTCGCCGCCAGTCTCAACTCCCCTGATACCAAACACCACCTGCTCGTTAGATGCCTTAACCCCACTAGTCAGCCGTTACATTTGAAAGCGGGAAAGACTATAGCCCGGTATACAGGTGTACAGGCCAGTGACATAGAGTTGCCATTGACGGAGAAACCCCCTACTTCTATTCCCCCCACTTTCCTTCCCTCCCCCGTCCCCGAGCACTTGCAGGCACTATATACCCAAGCCCTGGACAACTGCCACACCCCCAGTGAAGCTTTCCAACTGGCCCAGCTCTTACACTCCTACGAGGAGGTGTTCAGTAGAGGAGATCACGACATGGGTCGTACCGACCTTGTGGCACATAGCATCCCCCTGAAGCCCGGAGCCCAGCCTATAAGACAACACCCCCACAGATTAGGACCCCACAAGGAGCGAGAAGCCGAGGAGCAGGTGTCCAAACTGCTAGAGAGAGGGTTGATCGAACCCAGCAATGGTGCCTGGAGTTCTCCCGTGGTACTCGTCAAAAAGAAAGACGGTTCGTGGAGGTTTTGCATAGACTATAGGCGGTTGAATGCAGTTACCCAACAAGATGCCTACCCCCTGCCCCGTATAGATGAGAGCCTGGACGCTTTGTCGGGTAGCCGCTATTTCAGCACCCTAGACCTAGTGAGCGGATACTGGCAGGTGCCCCTGGACACGGATGCTAGTGACAAATCCGCTTTCTCCACCCGTTCCGGCCTATATAAATGGAAAGTCCTCCCTTTCGGATTAACTTCCGCACCCGCCACTTTCCAGAGACTCATGGAGAGGGTGCTACACGGCCTTCACTGGAAGTCACTCCTCCTTTACTTAGATGACATCATCGTCATAGGCCCCGATTTCCCCACCCATCTCCACCGACTGTCCGAAGTGCTCCAGCGTCTCCAAGCGGCTGGTTTAAAACTAAAGCCCAGCAAGTGTGAGCTGCTCCAATCTCAAGTCCGCTACCTAGGCCACGTTGTTAGCGAGCGAGGTGTCTCCACTGATCCAGAAAAGATTGCTGCAGTACGTGATTGGCCCCCCCCTACTTGTCTTAAAGAACTACAAGCGTTCCTAGGAACTGTAGGTTATTACCGCCAGTACCTCCCACGGTTCTCTACCGTAGCCAAGCCCCTGACCAGACTCACTTGTAAAGATACCCCCTGGGAGTGGGCCCAACCTCAGGCAGAAGCGTTTGTGTTGCTCAAAGCAGGACTGGTCTCCGCCCCCATTCTAGGCTACCCCGATGCCAACAGTCCCTATATCCTAGACACCGACGCCAGTGACGACGGTGTCGGCACCGTCCTGTCCCAGATCCAGAACAATGAAGAACGGGTGATAGCGTACTACAGTAAAACGCTGAGCCCCCCAGAGCAAAACTACTGTGTCACTCGCAAGGAGTTGTTAGCCGTAGTTAAGGCGGTGAAACACTTCAAGCCCTATCTCTACGGACAAACCTTTAGAGTCCGTACCGACCATGCCTCCCTCATGTGGCTCTGCAAGCGAAAGGAACCTTCGAGCCAAGTAGCCAGATGGCTGGAAGCCCTCTCAGAGTTTAATTTCACCATAGAACACCGCAGTGGACATTTGCACGGGAACGCAGACGGACTGAGTAGGCGTTGCCCCTCTGATTGTAAACAGTGTACCCACATTGAGAGTAGAGATGGTGGCCCCACCAAAGACGAGGTGATACAGACCTTCCCAAACCCCTCCCCTACCCCCCTTGCCCAGCCCTTGTCTACTCCCTCCCCTCCCTCAGACCCCCGGGTAGTTGCCATTGCCCGTCCCCGTCCACCACCCCCTGATACAGATCTGATGGAAGCTCAAAAGACCGGCCGTCACCCCGTAGCTGTCGTATATGAAGCTATCCAAAATAACACCCCCGTAGACCCCCAACAGCTTGAGCTTGGCAGCAATGAGTTGCGCCAATTGGAGAAGAGGAGACATTCCATGCAAATCCGCCCGGATGGTGTACTGGAGATACACCATGCCGGCCAAACCCGGTCTCACTGGTGCGCCGTGTGCCCCCCCAGTCTGCGTGGAAAAGTCGTGTGGGAGACCCACGTCATGGCCCACCAAGGTATTCAACGAACACTCAAGAGGTTGAATCTCACCTGGTACTGGCCCGGCATGACAGCCGATGTACGGCGAGCGGTCAATAGCTGCGAGACGTGCCAACGTGCTAAACATGGGGGGACCAAACCCAACCCCGCACGACAACGCATGTATGCCGGCCGGCCTTGGAAAAAACTAGCGGTAGATCTAGTTGGTCCCCTTCCTGAGACCCAGCGTGGTAACAAGTGGATTTTGGTCTTAACGGATCATTTTACCCGCTGGCAGGACGCCCTCCCCCTCCCAGACGCTACAGCCCCAGTAGTGGCCACCGCCCTAGACGAGCATGTGTTTAGCTATTTCGGTTTACCCGAACAAATGCATACCAATCAGGGCGCCCAATTTGAGTCCAGCCTGATGAGGGAACTCTGTACCATTTGGAGGGTGGTCAAAACCCGCACTACCCCCTACCACCCTCAGGCCAATGGAGTTGTGGAGCGGAATAATAGAGTCCTCGGAGACGCCTTACGTTCTCTCCTCCTGAAGAGACGCCCTGAAGAATGGGATCTGGTCCTTCCCCAAATCATGAGAGCTTTTCGCGCTACCCCCCACTCTACTACTGGTGAAACGCCCAACTTCCTTATGATGGGTAGAGAGTTGCGCCTCCCTGACCAACTGACCTACCACCCCCTCTGCTAGAGTGCGTACCAGTGCACGAATATGCCCGAGCCCTGCAAGAGAGACAAGAGGATGTCCACGAGGCACTGAGAATGGAGCAGAAGCAGACTAGAGGAGACGACAGAGAAGAGCCGTTGTTATTCCGACCGGGAGATGAGGTCTGGTTAGAGAATAAGAGGCGAAGAAAAGGAGAAAGCCCCAAGCTCCAACCCAAGTTCGTTGGACCCTACATCATCGAGGAGGCCTACAGCAACCACACCTACTTAATCGACTGACATGGACAACGTTCGGTACAAAATGGTAGCCGCCTCAAACTCTATAAAGCTTGCCTTGAGCCCTACGGCCAAGCCCCAGCAGCCATGGAGCCAGCTCGCCGTCCCAACATGCGTGGCGCAGCCCCCCGCAGGAGAAGAAGTCCCCCCCTCCCCTTCAAGACATTCCCCTACCCCTCCTAGAGCTCCCGATCCCACCACGTTTTCTCCCAGCATTGCCATCCCCCCACTTCCCCTACTAGAAGAACGTACACCCCCTCGCCTACAGCAACCCTTACCAGAGACCCCCCTCAACACCCCCAGCGAGTTTCGTACAAATCGGCCAAGAACTGGCCGAAATAGGAGCCAGACCCCGAATGTGGGAGTTGCCCCCCCACCAGTCACCCCACCCCCTGTCATAGCCCCTGCACCTACTGGTCGCCCTAGGCGTAACGTGGGACCACCCCAACGCTATGGAGAGCCCTGGTGCCATCAAGTAGCTAGTGAGCAGGAGCAATTGTTCGAACAACAATATCAAGAGAAGATGAGACTGATAGCCGAATTAACGTCCTTCACCACTAAGACTGAGGACCCCACACCCCCGTGCCTCAACTTAAAAGAATTGCCAAGACCTGCTCTACCTACTCCGAACAGCTTAACACCCACGTTCGAAACCCCGTGGCTACAGAGCCCCCCTGAAACACCCCCTCCTGTCCCCACTGCCATGAGTAACCACTCCCGAGAAGTGGAACGGGATGATGTGGAGTCAGACAGTCAAGAAAGTGCAGCTCCTCTGCAATCTAAATCCACTACCGAGCAACCCGCTTACTTGCTGCAGCTGCTGGTTCACCACCTACAGACAATGACGGCCCGCAGCGACAAACTTTCCTTACAACTAGAGCCAGAGGATAATGATTTACTCCTCGAGGCCGGCTTAGTTGCGTGTCAACCTCCCCCCAGTAACCAAGAAGAGGTCCTGTTGCCTATCAACCCCTCAGTAGAAGTCGCTACTAGCAGCCAAGATAATGAGTTAACTGCTCACCACAACTGGGTTTTGGAACCTTCTACTGCTTGCGATCCCCTGGCCCTAACCCCTAATGAATCGTCACCCCCCTTACTCACCCTAGACGAGTTTCACCCTCTTCCCCTACCCCCCAACCACTTACTAACAACCAACACGATCCCCAGCTTGACACCCCCTCCCCAGCGCAGCTACAGTCAATGTATCAAAGACCCCCCAAGCCACTCCAAACCTCAGAGAGTGACTCCGAATCTACCATGGCTCGGAATAGGTGGACCACCCTGAAAAAGGTCATCCCGGGCAACTCATCTTTGTCTCCCCAGTCGCCGCCCAAAAATGAGAGAGAAAACGAGTAAGAGACAACTATTCCATCCTCCCACACCCCTCAGTTATTCTTGTCTATATATATATTTTAATTAGAGACTTCGTCGCTAATGAAGCGGAGTATGTGGGAGATTTGTGTGATAGGTAGTGCTAACCCCCCCCAAACCCCCCCCCCCTTTACACTCCTGGTGCCATTAGTCATAAGTCATTATCCCACCAGAACTCTACCCCCCGGAGATTCTCCAAATCCCCTGGAAAATGGATATCAGTTGTCCCCAAACACTATCTTCCTATATATAGTAAAATTAGCTACCCCGAATCTACCCCGAACCTACCCCGAACCTACCCCGACCCGGGATCCAACCACATTGATTCAGGTAGCCTGAGGCCTCCTGAACGCGATGCAACAATCAGAATCGAAATCGGAGCGTTCGTTCTCCCAGGATCACAGGATAGGATATGATCTACCCTTATAAGGACTGGAAAGTTACCAGCTACCAAAAAGAGCGGCAATAAGTGCCCAGGGCAAAACACCATGCGCTTGCTACATGATTGGACTGTTTTATTGTTATGATTTTGTATTATATATTACCATTGGCAATTGCCTTGTACCCTGTATTGTGATTCGTTGTGCCTAATAAGGTAATGAAGTTGTACCTTTTTCTCTATAAATAGAGCTGCTGTGCCTTGGGCAGGCAGTTGTTGTAGAGTTGTTGAAGTATAAGTACCCTTTTGCTTGTGAATATAATAAAGTCTCTATTCTGATAAACACATTTCTACTACGTTTGAGTCGAGGACTCGTGAGTTGTTAACGTCGTTGGAGATAGAGAGAAAGGAGTGTAAGAGAGAATCCGTTGTGTAGCTAATAGAAGAGGCAAATCTATTACAATATGTTCACTGCATTTTCACAATTATTTTTAATGTAGAGAAAATTCCTTGCAAAGCGCAAGAACTACGAGCATCATCTTTTGTTAATTAAAACATTTATATAACATTTTACAAGCAGTGATAATAGAGTAATAGTTGGTGTGATAGTTACCAACAGTAATCATAGCGATGATAATTACATAATTAATGATCCAATATAGTCGACAGTAAAAATGATAATAATAACCATTTCATTACATAATACTTATTATATTTGGGATGATGACAATCATTGTTAAAATAGTTTTATATATTAATAATAAAATAATACAGCTTATTTTCTCACTAAATTATACACGTCCGCCTATGGAGTGTACGTGAATACATGGGAACAAAATACTGGTTAGAATTAACTAAGTAACCTATCGATGTTAAAACTGAGCTCTTGTAAAGGATTTCTGTGCGGTATTGACAACAGAAGCTTTACTGACAACTGTGGAGAGTAGCTGGTATGCGAGTATAAAGCATACGGTGATTACTGAAAGCAAACAAGTGGTTGCATGAGCTTCTAAGTGTAAAGCTACGTTCACACTATGCGATTCTCGGTCGAGTGAGCGAAGCAAAAAATCAGCTCGCAGATGTGAACAGTGAAATTTAACGATTTCACAATCGGTGGCAGATTTTTTTCATCGGGCAGTGATGGAGCTCTGTACGATTATCGGCCTGTCTAGCCAATCAGCATCCACATCACAGCTGTTCAATTTAATTCTTTTCAAGAAACTTGCAGCTGCTTGCTAATTATTATTTAACCAATTTTAGAATATTTTTTGATATTTCCCTGATCAATTGCAAGCCTTGTTTATAAGTGAAATATTAATGTGGGTATACTAACTATTGTCAATATAAACAGAAAACAACTACCAGCTCCGTGATTATAATAAATAATTGCATTCAAAGAATTTGTTATCATTTATTTATCATTAATTATTGTTAAATATATTACTTATAATTATTTATCATTATTTGTAATTTATGTCTTATTATTGATGAGTGAAGAAATGGTATAATTTATACTCTGGTAATATAAGCTGTATCATATTATTATTAATTTGATGTTCTGTAATTAACAATGAAATGGGTGTCTTGACAAATGTCAAGGCCATGCAATATCGGGCATAAAAAATCGCAAGTGTAAACTCTTGTGAAAAATCGGGAGAGCAACTCCCGATTTCTCCAGATAATCGCATGGCCGAGAATCGCATAATGTGAACGTAGCTTCAGGCAAATGTTTCCGTTATACAAGGCTATCGATACGGGCGTAGCAATCTCCAATGTGAAAAGGTTATAATCGGACTATGGTAATGTCAACCCGGTGACTTGCTGTTGTTTGCTCCGTCAGATCTGTATTATTGCAGACAGATCTGGTTTTATTGTAAGGTTCGCAAACTACTTTCCAAGAACGTGTGACTTTCCAAGAACGTGTTAGAGACAACTTATTACTGTAGGCAAAGCAATGACAGTAACAGAAAAGTTGCAGGTTTATCAACAGTATATATTATCGAGAATATACAAAACCTTATAACGAGAGAAAGTCCACAAAGTGTATAACAAACTCGACGATAATTAGAAATTCCACTAATTCAGTCCAAGTTCGCACAAAAACACACTAGTTTATTCTCAAACGCACAAGGTGTATTCAATACAATTCCTCTATCAACTCTAACTCACTGGGCGATCTGCCCTTCTATTTATGCAGAAACATAGCAGTTCAAATGCAAACAATATGATTGGTTAAAAGAAACATAACATGATTGGTTGAATACAGGCAGGCGCATTAATAAGCATACTTCGATAGCGCCAGACATAAAATATATACAACAAAAATAATATACAAGCGGGCGCTACTAGGGCCTCGATAAATAATAATAAATCAGCTAAGATGGCTACCCGAAAGTTTTTTAGCCTGGCTTTCCTTTAATACGATCTCGTACGGCTGGCACCTTCTTCATCTGGTAGGAACAGAGTCTCCACTTGTTGCTAGGCATCCAAGGTCAGTCATCTGCTTCTTAGTAATAATAGTTACTGGTTCCTCAATCAGCGCACAGCTGCTCGTGTAAATCTATCACACTCTCCGGTTGTTTGAGGCCAAATTGTAGAAATTTTTTTCGATGTTATTATGGGGAATATAAGTATCTGCTCTTTGTCTGGTAAAATGCACTATCAAAATTATGTTGGTAAAAGAGGTTTCATTCTTTCCATTTAAACAAACTTTTTGAAAACATTTATCACTATTATTAATTAATAATCATAATGATTACATATTATTATTATCATTGTTATTGTTACAGTATAACCATAATTAATAATGTTTTGTGTTAGTTAGTATAATACACAAGTAAAAAACAAATGATTGATAATAACTCACTAACTAAAGAACATCGGCGCAAGTATTATTCAACAGTTTGGCAGCTCAGTTTTGTAGTAGGAAGAATGGTGTTTGATGAACAACAGCGTGAATTTCAGTACAGAATCATAATAATATTGCTAAGAAACAAAAATAGTGTGGCGGATAATGACAGCAAGGGTACGTAAATCTGCATTTCTTTGAAGTTGCATCCCTTGGTTTTGGTTCACCATGTGACAGTATAAGGTATATAGCGATTGTATGCTCTTCCAATATCCTCTTTGTTGTTATGAAACTTCTGTGTATTTAGGCTATGTCGCTGTCTGATTGTGATCATGGACACATCACTGGTTTGGTTGACTGGCAATGGCATATATTAGTGCATTCAGCCAAGCTAGAGTCTCACGTACAGTTAATTTCTGAAAAAAACTTTAATACTTCCCAATAATTTGCCAATCTTTGTTGAATAACACAATATAAAACCTTATTACCAACTAAAATGGTAGTAGAATTAAATCACAAAGCTACATAAATTTCAACAAATCAGTTGCAAGTGTCATAGTGAGTAGTGGCCAGTAGTAAAACCCAGAGTCTTTAATCTGTATAATGCCTGAGGGACTTAAGCCCTGGTCACGCGAGACTGATAAACGAAACTAGAACGAAACTATTTTAGAAAATCGCCGAGGTGCGACGATTATGATAATAGTTTCGTTGTACTGGTCACACGAGAACTATAATTAGTTCGTTACGCCTAGCGATCACTAGTTTCATCCAATGACAGAGGATTGTGTTTTGTGCGCGGGCCTACTCATACTTTACTGCGTGATGTAAAAGCATGGAAGAATTATTATTATTTTTGATGTTTGGAATAGATTATTTTAATGAATAGCTAAGTTTGACCAGCCAGTACTATTCCAATTGTTTGATTATATTTTATTATTATTATGATCTTTCATTTATTTAAAACTCATTATGAATATAATATAATAAATAATTATTTATTCAAAAAACAAATGTGCTACTACTTAACTATGGAAACCATGCGTTCGTTGTAAATGACCCTGACATTGGAGACCAGCCAATAACAGAACATAGAAAATAAACCTATTAATGAGCTTATCTGGTCGAATGGTCCAATCACATGCAAGCATCGCAACCGAAGATTTTCCCAAACCTAGCATTGCTTGCTCACGACGAAACTGAATTATTCGCTCGGTTTGCTGAGCAACGAATTCGCTGGGCCTGAAAAAAATAGTTTCGTTATAGTTTCGTCAGAAATTCGGTCTCGTGTGACCAGGGCAATTACTCAAGTAACTACAAAACATCAAGGCCAGAAGTGTATAGTCAGAAACATCTGACCCTGATCATGGCAGATCCTGAAGGTAAAGTCTTACAAAGTACATATTTCAATAGCAAGGTTGTATTTGTAACAAATATGACAAATGTGACAAATGTAACAAATATAGTAGCTATATTGTAATAGATTTCTGTCCTCTATCACTGACATAACAGAATCTTTTCCTTCTCTCTCCTCACACTTCGGGGTCTATCCCGAATAGACGTTAACAACTTGCACGGGGTCCACGACCCAAACACACTACTAGAGGTTTTTATCAAACAAATACTTTATTTGATACACAATTAAAAGGGTATTTGACACTATCAACTCAACAACTGATTCTCTCAGCGCACAGCAGCTCATTTTATAGGAGGTAAGGGCTAAATTCATTACCTTATTAGGCGTAGCCAATAGTAGAACATAACACAAAGAATGCACAAATAATATAACACAATACAAAATACAATAACACAGCAAGCCAATGAGAACAACAAGACCACATGGTGAATTGGCACTGGGCTCTGCTTCCCGCACTTTTCTGGGTGGTGGAATTTTTCCACTCCTTATTTGGAAGTACCACTTCCTAGCCCGGGCTCTGGTGGGGGGAAAGCTCCGGTCTTCATTCTGTTGAGGCTCTCAGGTTCCTAGGGGCACAGGCTCCATGAATCACTCTGTTTGGATACAGGGTCGGGGTCCTGACTTGGGGTAGACCCGGGGTAGCTACTATATGTTTATATAGGTGGATACAGGGTTGATACTGGCCCGGGGTACCCGGTATCCCTTTTTAAGGGGATTTATGTAACTATGAAGGGGGGAGAGTTCTGGTGGTACTGTAACTCCATTACCAGAGGGCACAAGGGGTGTAGGGGGGGGGGGGGGTTTAGGGTGGGGAAAGGTGGGGAGGAGTCCGACATCACTCAATCATCATGCGAATCTCCCACACTATGTGCAGTTTAGGTTGAGTTTGTCAACTTATTTTATTGCTTTTGATGGGCGCTTTGAGTTTGGCATCCATATTGGATGTAAACAATCAGCTGACACTAGAGTCACGGCTAAAAAAAGATGCAACCCATATTCAAAGTTGTATTATGCATTATGGATATGATTGTGTGTTATTGTGATACTTCATGTCTTTTTTCTTAATTCATTAATCACTTTTGCTGATGAGATTTTGCTCGGTGTTGAACTAAAAGAAATTAATGGTTGTATTTAGAATATTGTTGTGGATTTTAGCCTGCCCTGCGCGCTTATGATGTCCTAGAAGTGACTTTGACTGAGGTGATCGGTCAGACAGACCTCTCAAAGTGATGGCACAGAGAGCTATTACTGTAGAAGAAGATACCTTGCCGGCCCTGCAGATACCATATCGGCTCTGCAGTGACATGCCTGGCCGGCAGCAAGATGGCCGCCGTAGTTAGAGTTCCGAAATTTGCCTAAGTTGCTTCCAGAGGGCTGATTTAGGACCTATCTACCTATATACATTAACTATCATGGACCTGAGGTTGCCAAAGCCTGAGAACTGTATTCATAGTTTTATTTTTTGCCACTACGCACCCTGTCTCTTTAATATTGTGCGCCATTGTATGTATTGTTTATGTCCATTGGTTGTTTTTCTTTCTGTCATGTTTTATTGGATAATGTAGCATGATGCAATGTACTTCCTGCCACCAGCCTATAAAAGGCTGGACTACTGTATACTCTCTGCCACTTATCACTTACTGCTACTGCTGCTAACTACTCTAAGTGATTGCCTCCCTAGAGCATGGATATATGGACGAATAAATGTATTATTACGTAAAACTATACCTAGTTTGTCTAAGCCATGGGCTCACTAGTAGTGAAGCTGCGATCAACTTTTCTGTTACATTCTGCCAGTCTGACTGACCTTGCGTTACCTCTAGGAGAGAGGTGTTGTTTGGCTGTTCCACGAGCTGCTCGCTGTGGAAAGCTAGTCGTTAATGGACGGTAGTGGAAGCCCTACCAGTACGTATCACTACAAGATGTCAAATGGGTTAAAAGCTTTTTAGCTGACCAACTTAAACATTTTATACAAAATCATTTAGGAGTGATATTATCTAAGGACATCTTATTGTAGTGAATTCAAGTGAGGAATTAGTTACATGTTATTGTGAATCCACCCCTACCCCTTGTTTCCAGCCCTGGCCCCTTACCTTCCTCCCTGATGAAGTTAATCCTACCCCACCCTTTTCCCTGGTGCTCAGCCACTCCACAACTGTCCTTAGTCCCACCTTCCTTTAACAATAGAATTTAGTGTCCAACTATCTTGTCCTACACCTCTGTCATCCCCTTGTCCTACACCCCTGTCACCCCCTCTCCTTTGTCCTACCCCCTGTCACCCCCTCTCCTTTGTCCTAAACCCCTGTCACCCCCTCTCCTTTGTCCTAAACCCCTGTCACCCTCTTTTTCCTCTCCCTAAATGTCACTATCCTCACATCAGAACTCAACAAGTTGCCCTTCCCTTGCCTGTCTGCGCAACCTAACCCAGCACCCAAATAGATCTCTACACCCCCCTCCCTCCTACAGCTCCCAAACCTAGCCCTGTGAAAACCCTGCAGTTAAGACCCCTATCCCTTCCACCCATGGCCTTCAAGTCTCAACCTTCTCGTGTAAATAAAAGCTCCTTTATTCCCTATTAAATGTTGGCAAATGCTATCAATTGGCATGCCTGAGTTGCCTTTCCTCAAGAGCACAACTCTCTAGAAGCAAACGAGTGGGTAGAAAGCACTGGAATCCAGTGTGCTGAGGACTGATGTACCAAAAAAGAATAATAATGGAAAGTTCTTATAAGCATGCGCATAGGAGCATGGCTACGCAACGGGTTGTGGGCCAATCAGACCCTGCTGTTTTCAACTGCACCCTATAGGCCTTTTTACACCCAACAATTTTGTCAAGTGGAAAACCGCTGTTCATTTCACCCTTAACGAACCGGTTTTCCTTCGTTTTTCACGATTGTCAGAATCAAGCATGTTTGAGTTTGTCAGCCGGTCTCACGATTAGTGAATATTCCCGACACAGATTGGTCAACGCAGACCATTCGTAGTCACATCTTCTTACTTTGATTTTTTCAGTTAGGACAGCCCATGCTTTCACTATTAACTGTTGATGAGCACTGTCATGTGTATGATCGTTGTGTGTGGAGTTCATCAACAAACTACTGGAGGAAAACTTCTCTCAAGGTGCCGAATTTGTGGCCGAAGATTGCTGTGTGTGGAGACGCCTCAACGGTATAAATAGGAGCCCAATGCTCATTATTGTTAGTAGATTGGTTAGTAGGTTGGTTAGTAGGTTGGTTAGTAGGTTTGTTAGTAGGTTGGTTAGTAGGTTGATTAGTAGGTTGGTTAGTAGGTTGGTTAGTAGGTTAGTTAGTAGGTTGGTTAGTAGGTTGGTTAGTAGGTTGGTTAGTAGGTTGGTTAGTAGGTTGGTTAGCAGGTTGGTTAGTAGGTTGGTTAGTAGGTTGGTTAGTAGGTTGGGTAGTAGGTTGGTTAGTAGGTTTGGTTAGTAGGTTGGTTAGTAGGTGGGTAGTAGGTTGGGTAGTAGGTTGGGTAGTAGGTTGGTTAGTAGAATGGTTAGTAGGTTGGTTAGTAGGTTGGTTAGTAGGTGGGTAGTAGAATGGTTAGTAGGTTGGGTAGTAGAATGGTTAGTAGGTTGGTTAGTAGGTTGGTTAGTAGGTTGGTTAGTAGGTTGGTTAGTAGGTTAGTTAGTAGGTTGGTTAGTAGGTGGGTAGTAGGTTGGTTAGTAGGTTGGTTAGTAGGTTGGTTAGTAGGTTGGTTAGTAGGTTGGTTAGTAGCTTGGTTAGTAGGTGGGTAGTAGGTTGGTTAGTAGGTTGGTTAGTAGGTTGGTTAGTAGGTTGGTTAGTAGGTGGGTAGTAGGTTGGGTAGTAGGTTGGGTAGTAGGTTGGTTAGTAGGTTGGTTAGTAGGTTGGTTAGTAGGTTGGTTAGTAGGTTGGTTAGTAGGTTGGTTAGTAGGTTGGTTAGTAGGTTGGTTAGTAGGTTGGTTAGTAGGTTGGTTAGTAGGTTGGTTAGTAGGTTGGGTAGTAGGTTGGATAGTAGGTTGGGTAGTAGGTTGGTTAGTAGAATGGTTAGTAGGTTGGTTAGTAGGTTGGTTAGTAGGTTGGGTAGTAGGTTGGTTAGTAGGTTGGGTAGTAGGTTGGTTAGTAGGTGGGTAGTAGAATGGTTAGTAGGTTGGTTAGTAGAATGGTTAGTAGGTTGGTTAGTAGGTTGGTTAGTAGGTGGGTAGTAGAATGGTTAGTAGGTTGGGTAGTAGAATGGTTAGTAGGTTGGTTAGTAGGTTGGTTAGTAGGTTGGTTAGTTGGTTGGTTAGTAGGTTAGTTAATAGGTTGGTTAGTAGGTGGGTAGTAGGTTGGTTAGTAGGTTGGTTAGTAGGTTGGTTAGTAGGTTGCCAGCTTTGTTACAAGAATATTCTACAAGTATTTTTTTGTATTTTTACACATATCAGATCATAGTAAACATAATTTCCAACTTGCTAGTTTGTCTGGCCAGTTGCCTTGGTTACATCTGGTGGTCAATTAATTAGTGGGTTGGAGATGAGTATGGGTAAAGCCAGGGTAGAGTCTAGGTTGAGTTGGCTAAAGACACAATCTAATTGACATAGAGTTGATCTGCCATACAATATGCTCATTTTCCTTCCTGTTGCAGTTAAAATAGATAGAGAAGACGTGGAAATTATCGACAGCATGAAATGTTTTGTCTGGTTACACTATCTATCACTTATGTCTACCAATTTTATCTTGTGTTTCATCTCACACAGCTCCCGACCACAAAACAATACAGTTAAAGATCTAACGTCCCAGGACTCGAAAACTGAACCGGTGGTAGGCGAAATTTCCTGCTGTGATTTTATCTCATTGTTGAACATACTGTCTTCGTCCTTGCACTTGATTCTTTAATGGGTTTAGGAGTTTTTCTGCCACTCACAGAGATTCTTATTGGTAGATTTGTAATGTATCTGCCACTCACAGAGATTGTTATTGGTAGGTTTGTAATGTATCTGCCACTCACAGAGATTGTTATTGGTAGGTTTGTAATGTATCTGCCACTCACAGAGATTCTTATTGATAGGTTTGTAATGTATCTGCCACTCACAGAGATTCTTATTGGTTGGTTTGTAATGTATCTGCTACTCACAGAGATTCTTATTGGTAGGTTTGTGATGTATCTGCCACTCACAGAGATTCTTATTGGTTGGTTTGTAATGTATCTGCTACTCACAGAGATTCTTATTGGTAGATTTGTAATGTATGCATGCTTTTGCTTTTGAATTAGTCACAAAACATCAGGTATATCACATGTATGTATAGATAACCTGATGTTGGAGATTATTCGTGTTAAGCTAAAAATAACACCATGTTTGTTTAGTTTACATTTTACAGTGAACCCGTGAAGATTTGATGATGGTACACCTATCCATCTTAGTCCACTGCAGCACGTTTTATTAGCGGAGATTTCCATTCGCTTATAGATATGCTAAAATACTTGTTTTCTACTTAGAATGATAAATCTCTTGTTTCCACCACTAAAACATCAGTTTTGTTTAATAATTTTTTCATATATTAAATGCTAACTTGTAACTTACTTCATTTTATTTGCTACTTATGTCAACAGGAAACTTGTTTCTTCGCCTTCTTTGCCAGAAATCAAGTTCAGAGTCTAACAAGTGTTTCAGAAAACTAATTTTGTGTTTGGGCAATGATAAAAAGATAATGCACATCAAGTAACATTGCCACACATGCGCACATATTGTGGAGGCTTGTAGGGGTGCACTGATTATCCACTAGTACACTGACACCAGCCGACTACTGTTTGCTAGCACAATAAAGTAGACTTTGCCAACAATTACTTACATTTCACCAATAGAAGTTGTCTCTTCTCTAGTGTGACAGAGCGCTAAATAGTCTCAACCAAATTACTAAAAATAGTCATAAACTAGTTCATATTTATATTTTTTGTTGTTTTTCAAATTCACTAATTATCTGATATTTACTGAATTTTTCTCGGTCCACTGGTGAGTAACTCAGATTTAAAAAATGCTGCTGCCGTTGAATTCAACAATAACACCATGAAAACACAAATCTAACTAAATTATGATAATTTGAATCTGTATTTTTTTTTTAAATAATGTGCAGGATTTTGTCTGGGTGGCTTGAGATTATTGTGGTGGTGGTGGTGTTGACAAATGAACACAAAGAGGATAAATACTGATCAATCAAATAAAATGCACAAGATTAAAGGATAGTGCGCCAAGAATTAGTAGGTGGAGTCGAGGTCTCAGTAGCCAGTCCTGAGAGTTTAGGTATCCTACAACTTTCTGTGATAAGTCCTAGGTGCTAGGTGCTTTGCTGAGATACAACTCTCGCAGGTACTCTTATTCAACACATAGGTACATGTTACACTATCCAGGGGAATTTTTTTGCTTAGTTTACAATGCAAAGCCACACCTGCGCAATTCATAAGATTAGCCCATAGTTTTTTTTATAAATGAGGAAAAAACTGAAAAGGGAACATGTTTTAGTCCCTCATTATGGTAGTTGCATTTTTTTGCAGCTAAAAAGCATTAAATGTGATTATCCCCTAATATATTGTGGTGGAATTTTATGTCTACTACCACTGCGCAAGGTCCCCCTGACAACTATTGAGTGTCAGGCAAGCCTAAATAGAGCCTGGCACAGCCAGAACATAAGTAAGTCAGCGGGTAGAAACCCTACCGGCCCTGCAGCATTCACTGCCTGCCCTGCAGCATTCACTGCCTGCCCTGCAGAGGTACCACCGGCCCTGCAGCACACCCTGCCGGCCCTGCAGCATGTACTACCGGCCCTGCAGTGCCATTACCGTACCTATACCGGGTCAGTGAGCAAAGAACTACTATAGCCTGAGAACCGAAATTAATACCAAAGGTGCAGGAGCCCGACTTTGCAACATAGCTGTCCTCAAACAAGACCAAAGCCAAGGACCACAAGCCATAAGGACCAAGAACCAGGGCTACTCATTGCACCACCATGAGTAAGCAAGATTGACTAAGAAGCTCCGCCCCCTACTTCTGGGCGCCTGGCATATTTAACTCTATATTAACCAATGACTGTATCATATATTTATATCTCATGATCTGATTAGTGTAAACACTTCCTGCCATTGCTGATTTGTTGCCCCTTGTTTGGGCATATGTTTTAATCAGGTTCTGCCTATAAAAGGCAGAACATTTCACTAGACTTTTTGTATTGTATTGGGATTCTACCTGTGCTTAAGCCAAGTAGCATGATACAATTACCCTTATTATACATTGCTGGTTATGCTGTGTAATAAAGTATGGTTTACTCAACAAGTCATTGAGTCGTACGTTTGAGCCGCGGGCTCCGAGAACAGTTGTGGAGTTGGCATACTCCTCTGTTGGAAGTTGACCTCTAGAGTGAGGCGTTGCTGGTGGACGTTTGGTCGGCCCCCCAAAATCCACTACACTGGTGGCAGCGGTGGGATTGTTCTCACGCTGTTGGACTGCGCTACCTTGGAACTGCATATTGCAGCCCGAAAATCCGGATCTGTATTCACTGTACAGACCCCCCATTTGGACACTCTTGAACAGACGTTGAGCTTGCTCCGCCTGAAGAAGTGCTCCCCAGAAAGTGTGCGTCACTTAGCTCTGCATAAACGTTGAGTTTACCCGTTGCAGCAACCAGACAACCCAGTATCTTTGATACCGGCCCTGCACACACTGATACCGGCCCTGTGTCTTCTGATACCGGCCCTGCTAACACTGATACCGGCCCTGTGTCTTCGGATACCGGCCCTGCTAACTTTGTGACCGGCCCTGCGCTCTAAACGCCGGCCCTGTACACATTACTACCGGCCCTGTGCAATATTGTACCGGCCTTGTGTTACTTTCCAGTACCTTGTTTACTGAGACAATTTGATATAGACAGCCCTAGACGCTGTAGAGACCTGGTGCCGCTAAAAACGGACCAGCACACCATCCATTGTACACTTGAGTTGAGTTACTCCTCTAAGTCTAGACAATGGCGAACCAACGGGCACGCAGCGCTGGTAGGGTACCACCTGCTAACCCCGAAGCGAATGTGATGGAACGTTTGACAGAAGCGTTACAAGCCGTCATGCAGCCAGCCGCTGCCAATCACCGGTCTTTATTTAAAGCACCGAAGTTCGATGGAGACGTGGACTATTTTATAGAGCGCTTCATGGGAGTGGCTGAGGCCAACGAGTGGCCAGAGCAGACAGCGTTGCTGCATCTGCGAGAGTCCCTGAGAGGGAGTGCACTTGAGTGTGGTAAGGCACCACAGTTGCAAGGCATATTTGCTGCTTTACGGACAAGGTTTGGCTTAACCCCCCGTGAAGCAAGATACAAACTTACTGGCCTCCGCAGGACGTATAAGACTACGCTGCAGGAGCATGCCACTGAAGTAGAACGACTGGTGCAGGTCGCGTATGCGGACCTCCCCCACAGATCGTTGCAACGAATGATAGTAGATATCTTCAGCTCTACATTAGGCAACCCCTATTTGCAGAGACACCTCCTGGCAATACAGCCAGTGGAAATTTCAGACGTAGTGAGAGCAGGGAATGAATACCTGCAGATCAGGACAGGTCCTGAAGAGAGGTCTACTCACGTGCGCATGGTAGACGACGAATCTACAGATGAAGAGTACGCTGACGATAAGCCGGACACACCGCATACTGCAGTGAAGAATGTCCGTCCTGCACCGCCAAACAAGAAGGACTCTCTGACAGCAGTCATGGAGGCATTGGCGGAACTCACAAAAGAAATCAAGTCATTGAAACCAGGAGCTACCCCTACACCACAGCCTCCTCCACCACTGCCTGATCAACCACCACTCCACTGCTGGGACTGTGGAGAGTTGGGACACATGCAAAGGCAGTGTCCAAAGAAATCGTGGAGTACCAGACCACAACGGATGCCTGCCCAGGCGGGAAACGGCCGTCGCCCGCAGTAGAGCTACCGGCATCTACCTGCGATTGGGCGAGCCGTAACACCCCCAAACGGAGCCAGAGGACGCAACACCCCTACACGAGCCAGCCCCCTGCTAAAATGCATGCGGCGGACACCACCGGCTCCCCTCATGTACGTCCGTACAGGGCAAGCTATTCCCTCACTGGAAAAATGGGTGGACGAGTTGTGTCGATTTTTGTAGACACCGGGTGTACTACAAACCTGTTATCTCGGCACGTCTATCAAAAATTACCCCTGAGTGTGAGGAGCACACTGCAGAACAGCGAGTCACACGGAGTGATGGCTGATGGGTCGAAGATCACGTTCTACGGCACGGTGAAGGTGTCCGTACAGATCTGTGGGTTACAGAGCAATGTCAGCTTCGTGATAAGTGACATAAAAGAGGACGCCATCATAGGGATGCCGTTCCTCACCACTCACGAGTGTTTGCTCAGATTTCAAGACTCCGTCATTACAATAGACGGACATGATGTACCATGCACGGACAAGCATGGAAAGCTGCTAAAAGATAGCGTCATGTGGATAGACGCGGCACAAAAGGATGTTATGCCACTTGGTGGATGGGATGGATTCTCCCCAACAGCACCTACAAAAAGTGAGCAAGTAGTCTGCAGGACCTCCCAAACGATGGAGAAGGGGAAGGATAGCCTGCACGGAAAATTTGAGCGTAAAGAGATGAAAACTGAGGTCGCCAGAGGAAAGAGAGCGAAATTTACCTCTAAGCCCCTGTTGGCTACGCCCCTGGACAAGCAGGAAGATCACCAAAAGAAAGCACAGGAGGAGTTACCTAATAACCACCCACAGGCAATGAAAGGGAGTGGAAGGAGTTGTTGGTTGCCAGCATCGAAGACAGTGGCTAAAACCACTCATGATGCAATAGCCGGGAAATCCGGGGAAGGCGCCAAAACAGCTATATCCGCCGAAGAAGTTGCACCAATGTGGTCGTGTGTGGTTTCAAAAGGATTGCCAGAAGCTGCTCTACCAGATATGACAAGGCTCCAGCTGAACTCCCCCCGTGAGAGCTACCAGGGACCATCAAAGTTTACCCCTAATACCCCTGCTCAGCCGCCTCCTGCAAGCACAGACAGGATGAGTCATGCTTTTGAGAGGAGAGTTGACCAAAAGAAAGTGATCATTCCTTTGCAAGACAGTGACCACTACACAGCTGCTTCTTCACCTGAGAAGAATATTGTGCGAAAGATAGCAACAATGGCAACCCCTCACTGCTTAGAATTAACGGAGGAAGATGACGAGTTATTACTAGAAGCTGGTTTAGCTGCCTATCACCCCCCAGGATTAGGAGAGGACGACTTGTTAGCTATGCCTACAGATGAGCTAATAAAGAAGGAGAAAGATGTACCTCCCCAGCCAACCCCTGCTGCTGCTGTGGACACAGAGTTGGCATCAAGAGATGAAGAGGGTGAGTTATTCAACTCTCAGATTTCTGCGTGGGTGTTCAAGCACAGAACATTGACTGACCCTTTGGCTCTGCAAAGTGGCAGCCCCCCCAGATTTCAGTCTCAAACTACAGGGCTTCTACCACTTAGAGATGGTAGAAACAACCCTGCGCTGACCTTGAAGACGGCTAAACCCCTCATTCAGGCAGCAGCTTCAGAAAAAGGCGGTAAAAAGTTAGTGACAAGTAGGGATAACTCCCTGCCGGCCCGGCAGTCAACCCTGCCGGCCCGGGGGACATCTCTGCCGGCCCGGGGTCACTGTGACCCGGCCCGGAGGGCTTTGCAAGAGTCCAGGAGAAAGGCCAGAGATGGCGAAGGTGGCAAAAGTCCTTCGCGGCCACTCCAAAGCCAAACGATTGGATATCTCTCACAGAAGAGAGGTATCCCTACCCTAGAGTTATCTAGAGGAGGTAGTGAACAGTCTGTGCCCCCTACCCCGGCCCGGGGTGAGGGAAAAGTTGCTAAACACAGACAGGGAGACGAGGAGACGAGTCGAAAGCGCCGGCTCTCTTTACAGGAAGTTGTAATCCCTTCATCTCCCCCAGCTAACGACCTCCCAGTGCCTAAACCGCCTGGCGATCAGTCACCAATCTTGACCCCCGCCTTCCACTGCCATGTAGCAATGCCAACACCTAATAAGTGTTTGACTCCTGATAAGGACATTGTTAATGTTGCAGGTGCTGAGTCCCACTCTGTGGTAGATGTGAAGCCGAAACTTGAAGTGCGGTTGGTACAGCTTACACCACCCTCGGTGAAGGAGGAAGATGTTCCTGCTGAGCAGCTGATGCTAGAGGACGAGCCATGCACCACCTATACTAAGGGAAAGAGAAACCCTACCAGGTGGCGGATGCTACGCTGGGTAGCGGGTCCTACGGAGACCAGGATAGAGGGTCTATTGCAAACTGCAGCAGACTCCGTATGCCCTAAATGTTGTTATGAGGCTAAGAACAACAGGCAGTTGAGAGTTCACGTGTCTCAACACTGCATTCGTCACTACTGTCGGTGCGGCTACCACAGTGAAAGTCGAGACTCCGTATATTCACATCAGGTGAAATACGATGCGCCTGGTGATCAGATGCACCTTGACAAGACTGGTGTGATCTACACGGTCGATAGGCCAAGCTTTGACCGTTTTTGCCAGTTTGTGCAGTGGACGGACCCTCCTAAGTTCAGGAAGTGTAGACCTACTCAGGTGGGCGTAAAGAAGGCGACAGCCACACTATCCTGCAAGCGGGAGGCATCCCCTACAAAGCCTATGGTGAAGAAGAAGAGGAAGGTATCGGAACCGGAGGCTAGCACTGCCCTTCAAGTATACCTGATTCCAAAGAAGGTGTGCTCCAGCTCGGCGCCAACACCACTCGAGCAGACCGAGTCGCTCGACAACTCAGACGGAGCTAGTCGGCCAGTAGTGCCAAGACCCTCCTTGCAGATACTGCAAAACAGTAACCGCCTGGCGGAAGTGGTGGAGAACCACATCCTTACTCTACGCGGCTCATTGCAAGAGTTGAGGCGTCTGATAATCGGACAGCAGTTATCCGAGGAAGATCGGGCTCTCGCCAAAGCCGAAGCCCAGGCTGTGACGACGGAGATGGAGCGTCTGCAGCAGCAAGCCGAGAGTTTGCGTGGCGACTTGTTTTAAGCGCCCATTGACCCTGTATATCTATATTTGTATATATATAATCACTGACCTGTATTGTATTTGTTTACACAATACAAACTAACCGAGCACAAGTGTTGCTTGCTACTACATGCTATTCTCTTTGTTGAATTATGTAATTAAAGACCAAAGAGATACAGTCTTTAATGGAGAGGGGAGTGTGGTGGAATTTTATGTCTACTACCACTGCGCAAGGTCCCCCTGACAACAATTGAGTGTCAGGCAAGCCTGAATAGAGCCTGGCACAGCCAGAACATAAGTAAGTCAGCCGGTAGAAACCCTACCGGCCCTGCAGCATTCACTGCCTGCCCTGCAGCATTCACTGCCTGCCCTGCAGAGGTACCACCGGCCCTGCAGCACACCCTGCCGGCCCTGCAGCATGTACTACCGGCCCTGCAGTGCCATTACCGTACCTATACCGGGTCAGTGAGCAAAGAACTACTATAGCCTGAGAACCGAAATTAATACCAAAGGTGCAGGAGCTCGACTTTGCAACATAGCTGTCCTCAAACAAGACCAAAGCCAAGGACCACAAGCCATAAGGACCAAGAACCAGGGCTACTCATTGCACCACCATGAGTAAGCAAGATTGACTAAGAAGCTCTGCCCCCTACTTCTGGGCGCCTGGCATATTTAACTCTATATTAACCAATGACTGTATCATATATTTATATCTCATGATCTGATTAGTGTAAACACTTCCTGCCATTGCTGCTTTGTTGCCCCTTGTTTGGGCATATGTTTTAATCATGTTCTGCCTATAAAAGGCAGAACATTTCACTAGACTCTTTGTATTGTATTGGGATTCTACCTGTGCTTAAGCCAAGTAGCATGATACAATTACCCTTATTATACATTGCTGGTTACGCTGTGTAATAAAGTATGGTTAACTCAACAAGTCATTGAGTCGTACGTTTGAGCCGCGGGCTCCGAGAACAGTTGTGGAGTTGGCATACTCCTCTGTTGGAAGTTGACCTCTAGAGTGAGGCGTTGCTGGTGGACGTTTGGTCGGCCCCCCAAAATCCACTACAATATGTCATACTAATGGATCGGTACTGACAATGTGCCTTTGCTTGCAGATAACAAGGGAAGGAAAATAATCACAAAACTGATTTCTGTAGGATGTTCATTGCTATAGTTTTTGGAGCACCTTCATTCATATGGTTACGTTTAAGTAAGTTCGATAAAATTTGTTAGTTTTTATGTCTATGTTGTGGTTGAAGCTCTACCAGTCTCACTGATTATCGCTGAATAAGCTCTGGGAATGAGATAAGAACAGAGTTGACTTTCCTAGTAGGCAACCACTTACTACACCTCACTAAGCCTCTTCCAGTCTCCCCTTCTAACCACTGATGGCCCAAGGTGCAAGCAAATAAGATCCAATCATCACCCATAATAAAACTTTACAAAAACAACTCATCTTCCTTTGCAAACAAAAGTCTCCATATCCATTAAATCTATTCCTTCATCTCTTAGTTTCCACACTTGTAAATATGTTGAGATTGTCTTTTAATTAATATAAAGCAAATTGAAAAAGGTCTTTTTATAATTGCAACCATCTTATGGGATAGCTTTTGCCAAAATAATTTTATTTTCTGCAAAGAACGTTATTTAGAAATTTGATAAATGTAAAAAAAGTTATTAGCTTATTTTTACACAGGCAGTGATTGGCTTCTAATGTATAAAGTTTGAGTTTAAAATAAAATATGGCTGTTCAATGACACAAAATAAAATAAGACATTTGAAAATTTTTCTAATAAAAAAGTTGGCGGCAACTTATTCTATTTAAAGTTGTACGAAACGTTAACAAAAACTTTGAAGGGAAATAAACAACTGCATTAGCAACGACAATGTATCGTAGTAGATTTCGGTCTTTTATCACTGACACAACGGAATCCTCTCCTTCTCTCCTCACACTTCGGGGTCTATCCCGAATAGACGTTAACAACTTGCACGGGGTACACGACCCAGACCCACTACTAGAGGTTTCATCAAACAAATACTTTATTTGATACACAATTAAAAGGGTATTTAGCATTATCCACACAACAACTGATTCTCTCAATGAACAGCAGCTCCTTTTATAGGAGACAAGAGACAATTTCACCACCTTATAAGGCGTAGCCAATAGTAAAACATAATACAAAGAATGCACAAATAATATAATACAATACAAAATACAATAACACAGCTAGCCAATGAGAACAAGACCACATGGTGAATTGGCACTGGGCTCTGCTTCTTGCTCTTGTCTGGGTGGTGGAATCTTTCCACTCCTTATTTGGAAGTGCCACTTCCTAGCCCGGGCTCCTGGTAGGGGAAAGGCTCCGGTCTCCGTTCTGCTGAGGCTCTCAGGTTCTGATGGGCACAGGCTCCATAAATAACTCTGTTTGGATACAGGGTTGGGGTCCTGACCCGGGGTAGGCCCGGGGTAGACCCGGGGTAGCTACTATATGTTTATATAAGGGGATACAGGGTTGATACTGGCCCGGGGTACCCGGTATCCCTTTTTAAGGGGATTTATGTAACTACGAAGGGGGGGGGGGAGTAGTAATATATGAGCAGATCTCCCTACCAAGTGTTTTTTTGTGGATTAGATCTTGGAGTTTAGGCAATGGGTTACGACGTTGGATGAATTCGCCGAGTTTATATTGTATTTTATTTGAGGGGTACTTGAGTGGCATTTGAGTGGCATTTAAGTGGCATTTGAGTTTTGATTATTTTTTTACTTAATTTGAACTTATAGCATATACATTTTGAATGCATGACATTCAAGTTTTGATAATTTTTTTACATAACTCGAACTCATATGATATTTTGAGAGAGAGAAGAGAAGAATGAGGAGACTACATTGAATCAATATATGATTATATACATTTATTACATAATAAGTAGCAAAATATTCTTGTATAATATAGCTAGAGTTAGTAAATACTAAGTAATTCAAAGCACTACAACTTTTAATGACAATCAATGGTTGATAGTCTTTTTCTTTACAATGTTGTCATTGTTGTACTGATGTTATAACTTAGGAAGGAAGACTTCTGTTCTATGTACTTTTGATTCCATAATGAACTAAAATCAAAAGTTATGTATTAGTATAGGATGATTAAACAAAAATGTAAAATAATTACATGAATTTGAATTATAGTTCTTTTTACATTGGTTAGTTAACATTATATAGTAAAGGGAAGTAACTCACCAAGTTATATTGTTCGGTTTGTTTTTTCTTGAGCATAATTTTCATCAAGTGTTTTTGATTCTCTCTCTTCTATCTAAAGCAAAACAAAAAATAATTGCTTTATAAATAAACATTATCTAATTGGAAGTATTACTTATATCAGTTAGTTTACATTAAATAAAAAATACTCACTATGTTGTCTTGTCTGACATGCTCTTTTTGAATATAGTTTTCACCAGGGGGCGCTGGTTCTCTCAAAGATGTAGAAGATGTGTTTCCCACTCCCATTGAAAGCGCTAAGACCTTGTTCTCAACAACCTCATCTGTAGTAAAGTACTTCATCTGGTTGGAATCATCAAGTTTGTAGGATAGATTTTGAGCCGTTTCTATCGCTTGTAATGCTGTGAATGTGATTATATCATGTCGATGATAACCAAATCTACTAACTTCACGATTTCTTACAAGTATGACTCCTGTTCCAATTTGTTTGACGTTGCTAGCATGTTTTTCAGGTATATATAGAACTCCCATCATCAAACCATCATATTGCAAACATCTGTAGTTTACCAGTAGCGCATTCATCACCACATCTCCATTAGGTAATGTTAACTGAGTTGATATTTGAGGAGATTCAAAACTGATTACACTTCCAACAGCAAATTGCGAGAGCGTTGCGATACGAACCATACTGATCAACTGAGTAGGTGTTTTTTTTTTATTAATCTACTTAGCTGTTTAGCTTCCTCAAGGGAAATATTTGATGGGAAGTTGATAGGGTGAAAGATTGGACGCTTGTCTGAATCGAATCCCATAAAAACCACCAGTTTTGGAACATCTGGTTGTGTTGGAGCTAATTTGTTGTAATCCTCATTTCTCACCATAGACCTCACTTGTCGTCTGTTGCCAAATGTTTCGACATTGTAGCGGATAATGCATAAGTTTTTATATACATCCTCAGTTGGTCGTTCGATGGAGACTATCTCGAGAAGTGATGGCGTTTGATTTAAGTGAAGTGGTTGAAACCTTCCAATCATTACTCTGTCATTGGTATCGCAAGAATTGAGCAAACTAGCAGCATTTTTTGACAAGCAGGAAAGATGAGAAGGAGATGGTGCTTTCAAAGTCCAAGTATAGTCAATCGTTTTATTTCTATCCGAATCCCATGGTTTTGGTCGAATTGTGTTCAGTTTCCTTCTTATTATATGTGAATCAGGAGGGATATTTTCTTTATCATCAGAGTATGGTTCGAATGTTGAGAGAAATGAGGTATTACGGTCTTCATTCATATTCAGAGCGTTCAGTCGGAAGTTGGAACTGAAAAGAGAGTAAAAAATATGTAACAAATGGGTGGAATTTGAAAAATATTTTGAAAAGAATAAACTAACTAGATATTTATAAAATAAACACATAATCAAAACCATAATAATTTTTCTGATGCGTTATGGTGAAACTATTTGATCTTTTATTAATAAGAACAAAATATTAAAACATAAAATTAACTTTCTGAAGTATTATAGCAAATCTAGTTGAAGTTTTTTATCAGTATATGTTAAAGAATTATTTAGTGATTCTCACCTTATTGAGTTTCAAGTAAATGTAGTAGTTGGTGTGTAGATGTTGCTTCCTTGCTAGCTATTGTAGAACTGGATGCTTTCTGTGTGAAAACACTGGTTCTTAAATAGCTAAAGCTGTACTAATTAACCCTATGAAACCTTTATAATATATCTATGACTCAGCAGTTTTTTCACGCGATATTCCCGCGAAAGCTTTGGTTTTTATTCGCGTGAAAATTATTTTTTTTACTCCCGCGAAAGCAATGGTTTCTATTCGCGTGAAAATAAACTATTTATTCCCGCGAAAACATTGGTTTGTATTCGCGTGAAAATAAAATATTTATTCCCGCGAAAGCAACGGTTTCCATTCGCGTGAAAATGAAGTATTGATTCCCGCGAAAGCTTTGGTTTGTATTCGCGGGAAAATAAAATTTCTATTCCCGCGAAAGCAACGGTTTCCATCCGTGTGAAAATAAATTATTTATTCCCGCGAAAACATTGGTTTGTATTCGCGTGAAAATAAAATATTTATTCCCGCGAAAGCAACGGTTTCCATTCGCGTGAAAATGAAGTATTGATTCCCGCGAAAGCTTTGGTTTGTATTCGCGGGAAAATAAAATTTCTATTCCCGCGAAAGCAACGGTTTCTATCCGTGTGAAAATAAATTATTTATTCCCGCGAAAACATTGGTTTGTATTCGCGTGAAAATAAAATATTTATTCCCGCGAAAGCAACGGTTTCCATTCGCGTGAAAATAAAGTATTGATTCCCGCGAAAGCTTTGGTTTGTATTTGCGGGAAAATAAAATTTCTATTCCCGCGAAAGCAAGGGTTTCCATCCGTGTGAAAATAAATTATTTATTCCCGCGAAAACATTGGTTTGTATTCGCGTGAAAATAAAATATTTATTCCCGCGAAAGCAACGGTTTCCATTCGTGTGAAAATAAAATATTGATTCCCGCGAAAGCATTGCTTTGTATTCGCGTGAAAATAAAATTTTTATTCCCGCGAAAGCATTGCTTTGTATTCGCGTGAAAATAAAATTTTTATTCCCGCGAAAGCAACGCTTTCCATTCGCGTGAAAATAAATTATCTATTCCCGCGAAAACATTGGTTTGTATTCGCGTGAAAATAAAATATTTATTCCCGCGAAAGCAACGGTTTCCATTCGCGTGAAAATAAAATATTGATCCCCGCGAAAGCATTGGTTTGTATTCGCGTGAAAATAAATTTTTTATTCCCGCGAAAGCAACGGTTTCCATTCGCGTGAAAATAAATTATTTATTCCCGCGAAAGCATTGGTTTGTATTCGCGTGAAAATAATTTTGTTATTCCCGCGAAAGCAACGGTTTCCATTCATGTGAAAATAATGCTGATTCATAGCAGTGCAACTTAAGCTATATAAGAAGCACTGTTTTCATACAGAAAGCATTCACTTCATCGTTAGTAACTGAAGGAAGAAGATCTACTACATCATCATCTACTACAGCCCTCCTTCTTCATCATTTGAGTTACATAGGAAACAGCTGAAGTTCAAACAACTATGTATATAATTCATCTAGTTCAAAGAAAAACAAGTCTTCATTTGTGATGTAAGTATTTATATTTCGTTTTAATTGTAATCAATTTAAGCGTGAAGACATTTTCTGAACAAAAAACAAGATTATTCACTATTTAAGATATCAAAAAATGCTGTATGTAAGTTTTAATTATGTTTATTCTTATTATTTCAGGGCTTCAAAATGAAAAAAAGTACTCCTTCTTCATCCGAATTTTATAGAAAGCAGCTCTCAAGTTCAAACTAACTGAAGGAAGAAGATCTACTACATCATCATCTACTACAACCCTCCTTCTTCATCATTTGAGTTACATAGGAAACAGCTGAAGTTCAAACAACTATGTATATAATTCATCTAATTTAAAGAAAAACAAGTCTTCATTTGTGATGTAAGTATTTATATTTCGTTTTAATTGTAATCAATTTAAGCGTGAAGACATTTTCTGAACAAAAAACAAGATTATTCACTATTTAAGATATCAAAAAAATGCTGTATGTAAGTTTTAATTATGTTTATTCTTATTATTTCAGGGCTTCAAAATGAAAAAAGTACTCCTTCTTCATCCGAATTTTATAGAAAGCAGCTCTCAAGTTCAAACTAACTGAAGGAAGAAGATCTACTACATCATCATCTACTACAACCCTCCTTCTTCATCATTTGAGTTACATAGGAAACAGCTGAAGTTCAAACAACTATGTATATAATTCATCTAATTTAAAGAAAAACAAGTCTTCATTTGTGATGTAAGTATTTATATTTTGTTTTAATTGTAATCGATTTAAGCGTGAAGACATTTTCTGAACAAAAAACAAGATTATTCACTATTTAAGATATCAAAAAAATGCTGTATGTAAGTTTTAATTATGTTTATTCTTATTATTTCAGGACTTCAAAATGAAAAATGTACTCCTTCTTCATCCGAATTTTATAGAAAGCAGCTCTCAAGTTCAAACTACTAGGAATATCATTCATTTTAATTCAAAAGAAAGACAAGTCTTCATTTCTGATGTAAGTATTTACGTTCTATTATAATAGTAATCAATTCAAGTATATTGAAAAAAAATTGAAACCTTAGTCTTTTTTTATTTTTTTGCTATAAAGCATTATCATTTTTTTTTTTTAGAATAACAACGAACTAGATCAAAAGGAAAGAACTTTCCAACAAAACTTCAACTTGAGTAATAACTGAAGCTACTACTTGTATTATATATAAATAATGTGTCGAGTAACAAACAACAGATATGTAGCAAACACTATTTATAATGAAAAAAAAGAAATGCGAAAAACTCGGAATTGCTTCGAAAATACTAAAGAATGCACTGAATGGATAGATGATAGTTTACTCGTTACTTCGTCGTTGTTTTTACAACGAAATTTTCCTGATACCACTGCAATCACTTATGTCGTCGCAACTTATCCGGATAATCACTGTAGTCTTTTGTCATTAAAATTACAAAAAACTATTGCGCAACTTTCCCCATCGGACTTTTTCAAGTTCATTTACAATGAACTCTCTTTTTATGAAAGAGAGGCTTTAATGCTTGATGAAAGTTATCGAAGAAAATCATTTCTTACAAATTGGAGACGAGTAGGTAAACATTGTGGTGAAAACATGGCTGCAGCTGGTTTCTATAACCTTGAAAAAGACAACGCTGTTCGATGTGTTTTTTGCCAAGGGGTATTACTAAACTGGAAGGATGAAGATGAACATCCGATGAAAGAACACGCTAAAAGTTTTCCGTTTTGTCGATTTGTTAGAGGATTTAACACTCACAATCGTCTGTATAGACCTAGGAAACTACTTGCAGATGAAATGAAAAACATCTCAATTGTCAAAAGTTATACGATGGAAGAACAAAAGACCAGAAGAGGAGATTTAACTGCAGAAGTATTACCTCTAGGTATATCAATTGATCGTGCTGATACACCACGTTTTGCTACTGAAACATCTAGAGAAGACAGTTTCAAACAATGGAAGGGTAAAGTCTCCATGAAACTCCTTTCCAATGCAGGTTTCTACTATACTAAGTTCGGAGATAGTGTAAAATGCTTCTTTTGCTCAGGTGAACTTAAAGAATGGGAAGAGAGTGATCTACCGTGGGAGGAACACTGTCGATGGTTCCCAGACTGTTATTTTTTACTCGGGAGTAAAGGTGAAGAGTATGTTGAGGATGTTTACATGCGAACGGAAAAAGGCAAAAGGTGTAAGCGACGGGTTGAAAAATATCGAGAAAAAGTAAAACAAATAACACACAACAATGACACCGAAAAAATGAAACTTATTTGCAAAAAACTAGGATACAGTCAAAACGATATCGAACAAGTTTTAGTGTTAAATGGAAAACCTTTTGAGCGAATAGGTTTTATGATTGAAGCCTTACATATTTTTGAAAATGATTTTACAACTGTTGAGAATTCGTCAACACTGTTAAAAAATGATGCTAAATCAATTGATTCGTTAAAAAAAGATAAAGATCAGACTAAGCAAAGCAAACTCGCTCAATGTGTGTCTGAGACGCATGAAAAAAAAGTAATTGCAAATCATATCTCTCTTCCATGTGGTCATCTCATTTACTGTAGTGAGTGTAAGGAAAAAGCGCTTACTGAATGCTCATCAGAAGTAAAACCTTGCCCAATCGATGGTTGTCAGGTTGAAATTAAAGCATTTATGAAGATCTACATGAGCTAGCATAACAATTAACCTCAAAAAAAAGAAAAAGTAATGAATGATTAAATAGGTGTTTCAATTTGAAAACGTATCATTCGCGTTTTGTAATTTAACGGAATAACAACAAATATGTTACGTGTTGAAGACTTTGCTCACCAAGAAGCTTCCGATGCTATAGGACCTAAGACTTTTTTGGCTGAGGTTTCTGATGAAATGTTGAGGATTTATTTTACGGAGGAATGTGTATACTGTGTACTAGGAGGAAGTTTTTACAAGCAAGCAACCAATCTATCGCTACTAAACTGTTACTGTTCACACGTTGATGACAAATGTATCACTTGTAAAAGATATGCTGAAATGGTTGAAGGTGCTACACCTACCAAAAAAGAATTGGGTGATGCTATCGACTGGATTGATAGAAGACAAGTTTTGAAAAATGCTAAAATGGGTTTTTGGTGCATGATGAATGGATTAATGCTTTTTTGGATCTTTCCACTGATGATTTGAAGTCTCCCTTTTTGTTAACAAATTTGAGAGCACGATTAAATCCCTACCTATTACCTACTAGTCAGAGCAAACTGGCTTATCAACGACTAAAGGATAAATTACTTGCGATAGCAGAAGGATATCCATACGCTTACACTCTTGATGAAAAAGAAGACTCAGTCAACCCGATAATAACTATTGATTCGACAAATATATCTGAAGACTCATATAAGAACTGCTACAAAAAAAGTTGCTTCATTTATCTCTGAACTACAGCAGAAACATGAGTGGAAAAACTCAAGGATTCAAGTCAATTGGTACATTGGCTGATTTTGTTCCTAAGTTCATAAGGACTCATTTTGAACACATTCCTTTAGAGCGTTCGAATCCTCTTTTTGTTCAACTCATCACCGAAGAAGTATTTTATTTTGTGTTAGGATTCAATCTAGTTCGTAAATCAATACAAAGCATGCTTTTGAGCTGTAATTGTATTTCAAGAGCAAATCCTCTCGAATGCTTAAACTGTTCTAGGAGCTTTGATCCAAAAGTATGCTGTCCGCAAGCCAAGTTGATAGATTTTGAAGATCTCAAAAGAGCGATCGAACTGATTGATATAAAGCAATGTTTGAAAGATGCTGAACTGGGTGATTTGATAGATATTTCGATTTTAAGAGGTTTGACTTCATTTCGCTGGACAGAAACACATGTTCTTTTGTCTCAATCTCGATTGGAACCATACTTACATTTTGGTAACCACTTTGATGAGATTGTTTCACATCTTCAAAATCGGTTGAGAGAGCTGAACAAGCCGCTAGCCTCTTACGTATAAATAGAAAAAAACATCAAGAAAGAAAGTATTCAACTTTCAACACTGAAAGCGAAAACATTTTAAAAAATGAGCCGCGTATTTATCTTGCTACTGGCACTAACATTTCCCAATGTTAGTGGAGTATTCTATACCAATGAAATTGATGAATGTATAGCCGGAGCTATGGATAAAAATGATGTCTTGGTTTTTTCACCTTTCGAAAGGACTATACGATATAAAGATGAAAATGGAAAAAACTGTGTGCGACTCTACCCTCCCGACTTATTATATTGTGGTTTTTTCATCCCTCAAAGCGCTTCTTGGATCTGCAAGGACATAACTTCTACAGATTCTGTGCCTTGTGATACACCAACAAAATACACTCTGAATCAGGAGGAATGCGCAATAGGGGTTAAAAATAATACGGAAGGTCTTACTCAAAATACAAAACTATTTTGGAATGATGAATTATGTGTATTTGAATACAACACCTCACGTTTGATTTGTCCACCAACAGAAGAGTTTGAGACAACCAACTTTGCATGTGTGGAATGCAATCGTTTGACCAACAAGGAGCCAAAAATAGCTACTATCATCACTAACATCAATGGTATTGAAGGTGTAAATTTGTCATTTTCGAGTTTTGAAAGTTTGAAGTCTGTTCAAAACAAGATTATCATCAGTATCACATGTCAAGGAGATACCAAAGACAAATGCAATCCCAAGGTTATAAATATAGAGCTTTAGTTGAAGCATATTAACCAAAGACCACCGAAATGCAAGACAGTTAACTCTAGATGATGAAAGCATAAACTAGGTTAAAAGTCTCTCTCTCTGAATAAAAAAATGAGATATTGCATCTATCTCCTATTATTCCCAATCCTAAGCGGTTATTGTCTTGTAACAGAGTTTAAACCATTCACTTTATCTCATAGAGCGTCTGGATGTTTTCGGGGAATTCTTAATATGGAAGCGGTTGATTCAGTAACTCGTATTTTAAGAAAAAACTTAAAATATCGTATGCTTAGACTCACATGTTTCATGGAACCTGCTCACCTACGTAGAAGCTGTGACACTTATGATATGTGGCCTCAACACTACTTTGTTTGCAAAACCGATGAAGCTTTAAATTACATTCGTTTATACGATGAAGGATTACTAACTACGACTCGAAGAACAACTCCAACAACAACCACTGCAACTCCACATACAACGACAACAATCACCACAACTCCACAGACAACGACGACAACAACCCCGACGACAACCACTACAAACAAGCCTGTAGTTCCAGCTTTATCACCATCAATTCCATCTCTTCCACAAGCTCTGGGTTTAGTCGATTTAATTTTGGAACAACCAAGCCCTACAAACTCTACTATATACAATTCTGAAGAAATCGAAACTACTACTGATTGTGTGTGTGATAGATACATCATATGCGAAAACAATTCAGTATCAATTACAAATTCAACACCGTCGATTTATAGAGTTTTTATTTATAATGATTTGGAGGGTTTTTCAAAACTTTCTCTGTCTATATCGGAAAATAGTAAACTTAAGCTTGAAGAAAATCTTCTCATCATCATTGAACCTGAATGTGATGATATTTCTTGTAAAGTCATCAAATACTTTACAAATTAAAAAGTTTTTATAGACTTTAACTCTATATATTCAACTTATTACACTCTATTATGATATCTATTTTATCACATTCTCCTTTTTTGTAAATTTGTACAATTAGATGAAATTTAACCATTTAGAGAATGATTTCTTTTTGCAAAAAATTTATGTTACTGACTCTAGCTATATTATGTGGGGAGATTTTCCTTACTTATTATGTAATAAATGTATATAATCATATAATGATTCATTTTTAATCAATGTATTTATTCAATTTAGATATATCTCCTCTCTTCTCTCTCTATGTAGATATAAATATTCCCATAAATATGTACATAATTGACCATATATACATTAATTGCTAGAAAACTAAAAGATCTCTCTCCTCTCTCTCTTTCTCTCTCTCAAGATACCATATGTATGTATGTATGAATGCATTGAATGTCATTACAAGTTGTATTGCTTTGTATAACTTAGTATTTACTGACTCTAGCTATATTATATAGGAAGATTTTCCCTACTTATTATGTAATCAGGTATATAATCATATAATTTTCATTTTTGATCAATATATTTGTTCAATGTAGATATATCTCCTCTCTCTATGTAGATATAAATATAGCCATAAATATGTACATAACTAACCATATATACATGAATGTATAGAAAACTAAAAAATCTCTCTCCTCTCTCTCTCTCTCCTCTCTCATCTCCCATCTCTCCTCTCTCCTCTCCCCTCTCTCTCAAGGTACCATATGAGTTCGAGTTATGTAAAAAAGTTATCAAAACTTGAATGCCATACATTCAAAATCTATATGCCATATAAGTTCAAATTAAGTAAAAAACTAATCAAAACTCGAATGCCACTTAAATGCCACTCAAATGCCACTCGAATACCTCTCAAATAAAATACAATATAAACTCGGCGAATTCATCCAACGCCGTAACCCATTGTCTCAACTCCAAGGTCAGATCCACGAAAAAACACTTGGTAGGGAGATCTGCTCATATATTACTACTGGGGGGGAAGAGTTCCGGCGGTACCGTAACTCTGTTACCAGAGGGCACAAAGGGTGTAGAGGGGGGGGGGGGGGGGGTTTAGGGTGGGGAAGGGTGGAGAGGAGTCTGGCATCACTCAATCATCATGCAAATTTCCCACAGTATGCTGTCACATAGGTTGAAATCAGAACAGGCTCTCTTTTGTATAAAACCTAAAACAGGTGTCAGGGAGGTTTTTAACAAATACAAAGTGGTTTGCTATTGTGGGTAGTTTTATAATGGCATCGTTTCATGCTGTTCTAAACTGGGCCTCCAGTAAGAGGCCTAAATCATCATAACAAAACTGTAACTACCTCTCATTAAAATACAATACCAGTAGTTTATTGATTAGAGTAGAGATGGGCAGGAGTAAAGCTAGCGGGTGTATTTGAGTAGGACAGGTGTTAATGTTAGTTATAAATTTAGGGTACTTCACAATGCAGGTAATGTCACCTACAAGTGCCCCTCAACCTTTTGATCCAGCCAGACAAAAAACTTATTGTGAAAAAATGACCTGCATTTGCAATTTGCAAACGCTTGAAGTTTAACATTTTTAGAGTGAGACAACTTCTGAGAAAGAAAGGCATAGTGCTGGGCAGGATTGGGAAATACTGGAATTACCAACTAAAAATGATGTCGTAACCCTCGAGTTTTGCCAACTTTGATAAAAAGGGTAACGGATAACATGTGTTATATAACTCGATAAAACGACTTTTGTTATTTTTGGTAAATGGTTTGCAAAATAATAAAAGATAATTAATTTTAAACTAGCCAAGTAAAAAAAGAATATCAATAAATAATTAGTAACAATCATTTATTATTACTGCAACATCACTTTATTTACTCAATTATTAAATAAATAAGATGTATAACAACATGAGTGAGTGAAGTAATTAGTTTTTTAAATAATAATTGTTGTGTGATTGCTTGTGTATATTGATAGACATTAACCAAATCAGCTATTCTGTGGCGAAAATGTACAACAATCTACAGCTTTCAATTACAGTTTTCAACTTCAATTACATTTTATTTGCAGTTTTTACTTCTATAATTTGAGTTAGAAAACATTAATGTTTTGTGTAGGCACAAGCTGTGTGATTAACATGGCGGAATAATCTACACCTGCCGATGTAAACTAAACACCTCACTGTTTCACAATAAACGCTACATTCGTCAGGTATGAAAAGTATTGTAGATCACAGGTGTATGACTTGGTGCCCGACGGTTTAATGGCTTGAATTACAACTATAGTAACAATGTGGATAATTCTGCTGGTACAGCTTTCAGCATTGTGTTTATCGCACCTTTGACAACGCTGAGGAGGCAGCAGAGATGGCTACAAGTTGTGACATAGCAGCAATATACCTTAGATGTTGATAAGTGAAGAGTAGTAATATATGAGCAGATCTCCCTACCAAGTGTTTTTTTGTGGGGTCATTATCTGGGGTTATGCAATGGGTTACGGCGTTGGATGAATTCGCCGAGTTTATATTGTATTTTATTTGAGGGGCATTTGAGTGGCATTTAAGTGGCATTTAAGTGGCATTTGAGTTTTGATTATTTTTTTACTTAACTTAAACTTATATGGCATATGGATTTTGAATGTATGGCATTTAAGTTTTGATAATTCTATACATAATTCTAACTCATATAGCATTCAAGTTTTGATAATTTTTTACATAATTCAAATTCATATGGTTACTTGAGAGAGAGAAAGGAGAGAGGGGAGAGGGGAGAGGAGAGATGAGAGAGGAGAGAAGAGAGAGGAGAGAGGAGAAAGAGGAGAGAGACTTTTTAGTTTTCTATACATTCATGTATATATGGATAATTATGTACATATTTATGGTTATATTTACATTTACACTGCATAATATACATTTATTACATAATAAGTATATTAAATGCTATAAAATATGTTGGAAAATCACCAAATTAGACCTCTAGATGGTTAAAATCTACAGTATTTGGGAAATAATATGATTATATACATTGATTACATAATAAGTAGGAAAATCTTCCTATATAATATAGCTAGAGTCAGTAAATACTAAGTAATACAAAGCACTACAACTTGTAATGACAATCAATGCATACATACATACATATGGTATCTTGAGAGAAAGAGAGAGAGGAGAGAGAGAGGAGAGAGATTTTTTTAGTTTTCTATACATTCATGTATATATGGTTAATTATGTACATATTTATGGCTATATTTATATCTACATAGAGAGAGGAGAGAGGAGAGAGGAGATATATCTACATTGAATTTTAGTTATTTACATAATAAGTATATTGAATACTATAAAATATCTTGGAAAATTGTCAAATTAGACCTCTAGATGGTTAAAATTTACAGTTTGATAATTTTTTTACATAATTCGAATTCATATGGTTACTTGAGAGAGAGAGAGGAGAGAGGGGAGAGGGGAGAGGAGAGATGAGAGAGGAGAGAAGAGAGAGGAGAGAAGAGAGAGGAGAGAGAGGAGAGAGACTTTTTAGTTTTCTATACATTCATGTATATATGGATAATTATGTACATATTTATGGATATATTTACATTTACATTGCATAATATACATTTATTACATAATAAGTATATTAAATGCTATAAAATATGTTGGAAAATCAGCAAATTAGACCTCTAGATGGTTAAAATCTACAGTTACAGTATTTGGGAAATAACTGCAAGAGAGGAGAGAGGAGTATTTGGTAGAGGAGGGAGGAGAGAGGAGAGAGAGGGGGCTTGAGCATAAATATCTTGGAAAATTGTCAAATTAGACCTCTAGATGGTTAAAATTTACAGTATTTGGGAAATAACTACAATAGAAAACATTATGAATGTATGGCATTTAAGTATTACTAGTTTTTTACATAATTTGAACTCATATGGTATCTTGAGAAAAAGGAGACAGGGAAAGAGGAGAGAGGAGGGAAATAATTGCACTCAAATGAAAAAAATAGATGAAGCTAGATATTCATCTATTTGTATATATCCACAAGAAAACTAGGGTATTTGGTGAAGTATTCTTTTATTCCATTCAATTTTCATTAATTTTATTTGAATTGAAGTATTATTTACAATGGTTAGAATTTATTAAAATTGCTGCTCAATCCTTTATCCAACACCTACAACAATTCTTAGTAATAGTAGTGTATTTTTTAGTTTTTTGTACAACCATGTATATATGGATAATTATGTACATATTTATGGATATATTTATATCTAGATTGAATAATATACATTTATGACATAATAACTATATTGAATGCTATAAAATATGTTGGAAAATCACCAAATTAGCCCTCTAGATGGTTAAAATTTACAGTATTTGGGAAATAACTGCAAGAGAGGAGAGAGGAGTATTTGGTAGAGGAGAGAGGAGAGAGGAGAGAGAGGAGGCTTGAGCGTAAATATTTCTTTTAGTTATTTACATAATAGGTATATTGAATACTATAAAATATCTTGGAAAATCGTCAAATTAGACCTCTAGATGGTTAAAATTTACAGTATTTGGGAAATAACTACAATAGAAAACATTATGAATGTATGGCATTTAAGTATTGATAGTTTTTTACATAATTCGAACTCATATGGTATCTTGAGAGAAAGGAGAGAGGAAAAGAGGACAGAGGAGGGGAAATAATTGCACTCAAATGAAAAAAATAGATGAAGCTAGATATTCATCTATTTGTATATATCCAAAAGAAAACAGGGGTATTTGGTGAAATATTCTTTTATTCCATTCAATTTTCATTAATTTTATTTGAGTTGAAGTATTATTTACAATGGTTAGAATTTATTAACATTACTGCTCAATCCTTTATCCAACACCTACAATAATTCTTAGTAATAGTAGTGTAATGAGACTGAGTAATAATCTACACACACCTTGTTCACTCTGTATGCTGTAACACATGTTTTTCCTTTAGTTATCTGCAGTTACTTCAATTGGATCTTATCCAGATGTTTTATAGTCTTTGCTGCTGCTGTGTTTTGTCTCAAACAGAAGTCCAAAGTAGGCATTGTGTCTACAAAATACAAAAAAATTGATTGTTACAATTGATTCATTTATTTTCATTGACTTTATCTACATATACATAAAGTAGCGAAGAAACAGTTTGTGTGAGTATGAAACTATCTAGAGCATAAATATTTCTTTTAGTTATATATATTTACACTTATTATGTTTACCATACATGTAATCAGCGTTAATTTTTGATTTTTGTTTAAAAACTATTATTATTTCTGGTAAAAAACTACATTAGTTAAGTTTTAGAATCATATAAATGAAATTTGTGTCAATTTAGCATCTACTGCATTATATATTTACAATATTACTTTGTAAATATTAGTGAAAGAAATTATGAAATACCTGCGAGTAATTAAGTAATTCAGTAAGGAAATTGATTGGAATCGTAGTAATATTTTTCAAATACAACATTGCTTTGCAACGACTATTAATGAAAGCGATTATGAAATGTTGATGAGTAACTAAGTAATCTAGTAAGGAAAACTGATCGAAATCACGGTAATATTTGTTAATAGATACTTGCGACAGGTTTTATCAACGAAAAAGTCAAGCGATTTTCAAATGTTTACGAGTAACTAAGCGATTCAGTAGAAAAAACTAACAGAAATCACGCGATATCCGTTTTTGAAATATTTACGATAAACCAAATTGGGACATTGCTGTTATCAACCAAAAGATCAAGCGAGTATCAAATGTTTACGAGTAACTAAGTGATTCAGTTGGCAAAAACCGATTGAGATCATGTGACATCCGTTACAAATATTTACGTCAAGTTAGCAACGGAAAAAACAAAATATTTCTTAGAATATTCGCTATAGCAAGTTACGATAATTTTGTACTCGCTCTAAAGGTAAAGGTTTTCAGTCCATTTTTGGTCAGACCAAAATTTATGCGAGACGTTTTAGGCATTATTTCAGTCAACGTAATGTTACCAGTTCATTTTCACAAGTTTTTATTATTTATTTTAAAAATAAATAATTAGAGCTTTCTACTGGTGTTAAATTATTATTGATTGTTTTTTACCTTATCACCACTTAGAGCCAGATGATTTAATTAACTAAAGACAAATAATTATTTTAGCGTTTCTTACCTTGATGCTCTCCTAGTAGCTGTAGTAGATGATGCTTCTCCGCTTGCTGTTGAAGAACTGGATGCTTTCTATGTGAAAACAGTGGCTCTTAAATAGCTAAAGTTGCACTGATTAAACCCTATGAATCAGCATTTTTTCCAATGCTTTCGCGGGAATAAAAACTGTTTATTCCCGCGAAAGCAACGGTTTCCATTCGCGTGAAAATAAATTATTTATTCCCGCGAAAGCAACGGTTTCTATTCGTGTGAAAATAAATTATTTATTCCCGCGAAAGCAACGGTTTGTATTCGCCTGAAAATAAAATGTTTATTCCCGCGAAAGCAACGGTTTCCATTCGTGTGAAAATAAATTATTTATTCCCGCGAAAGCAACGGTTTGTATTTGCCTGAAAATAAATTATTTATTCCCGCGAAAGCAACGGTTTGTATTCGCCTGAAAATAAAATGTTTATTCCCGCGAAAGCAACGGTTTCCATTCGTGTGAAAATAAATTATTTATTCCCGCGAAAGCAACGGTTTGTATTCGCCTGAAAATAAATTATTTATTCCCGCGAAAGCAACGGTTTGTATTTGCCTGAAAATAAAATGTTTATTCCCGCGAAAGCAACGGTTTGTAATCGCCTGAACATAAAATGTTTATTCCCGCGAAAGCAACGGTTTGTATTCGCCTGAAAATAAATTATTTATTCTCGCGAAAGCAACGGTTTGTATTCGCCTGAAAATAAAATGTTTAGTCCCACGAAAGCAACGGTTTCCATTCGTGTGAAAATAAATTATTTATTCCCGCGAAAGCAACGGTTTGTATTCGCCTGAAAATAAATTATTTATTCCCGCGAAAGCAACGGTTTGTATTTGCCTGAAAATAAAATGTTTATTCCCGCGAAAGCAACGGTTTGTATTCGCCTGAAAATAAATTATTTATTCCCGCGAAAGCAACGGTTTGTATTCGCCTGAAAATAAAATGTTTATTCCCGCGAAAGCAACGGTTTCCATTCGTGTGAAAATAAATAATTTATTCCCGCGAAAGCATCGGTTTGTATTCGCCTGAAAATAAATTATTTATTCCCGCGAAAGCAACGGTTTGTATTTGCCTGAAAATAAAATGTTTATTCCCGCGAAAGCAACGGTTTGTATTCGCCTGAAAATAAATTATTTATTCCCGCGAAAGCAACGGTTTGTATTCGCCTGAAAATAAAATGTTTATTCCCGCGAAAGCAACGGTTTCCATTCGTGTGAAAATAAATTATTTATTCCCGCGAAAGCAACGGTTTGTATTCGCCTGAAAATAAATTATTTATTCCCCCGAAAGCAACGGTTTGTATTTGCCTGAAAATAAAATGTTTATTCCCGCGAAAGCAACGGTTTGTATTCGCCTGAAAATAAATTATTTATTCCCGCGAAAGCAACGGTTTGTATTCGCCTGAAAATAAAATGTTTATTCCCGCGAAAGCAACGGTTTCCATTCGTGTGAAAATAAATTATTTATTCCCGCGAAAGCAACGGTTTGTATTCGCCTGAAAATAAATTATTTATTCCCGCGAAAGCAACGGTTTGTATTCGCCTGAAAATAAAATGTTTATTCCCGCGAAAGCAACGGTTTCCATTCGTGTGAAAATAAATTATTTATTCCCGCGAAAGCAACGGTTTGTATTCGCCTGAAAATAAATTATTTATTCCCGCGAAAGCAACGGTTTGTATTTGCCTGAAAATAAAATGTTTATTCCCGCGAAAGCAACGGTTTCCATTCGTGTGAAAATAAATTATTTATTCCCGCGAAAGCAACGGTTTGTATTCGCCTGAAAATAAATTATTTATTCCCGCGAAAGCAACGGTTTGTATTTGTGTGAAAATAAAATTTGTATTCCCGCGAAAGCAACGGTTTCCATTCGCGTGAAAATAAATTATTTATTCCCGCGAAAACACTGTTTTTTATTCACGCGAAAAAACAGTTTATATTCCCGCGAAAGCATTGGAAAAAATGCTGATTCATAGGGTTTTATCAGTGCAACCTTAGCTATTTAAGAGCCACTGTTTTCACACAGAAAGCATCCAGTTCTTCAACAGCAAGCGGAGAAGCATCATCTACTACAGCTACTAGGAGACCATCAAGGTAAGAGATGCTAAAATAATTATTTGTCTTTAGTTAATTAAATCATCTGGCTCTAAGCGGTGATAAGGTAAAAACTAATCAATATCAATAATTATTTAACACTAGTAGAAAGCTCTAATTATTTATTTTTAAATTTTATGCTAGTTTGAGACAAAACGCTGTATATAAAGCCAATGAAAATAAATGAATCAATTGTAACAATCAATTTTTTGTACTTTGTAGACACAATGTGTACTTTGGACTCTTGTTTGAGACGAAATGCATCAGTAGCAAAGACTATAAAACATCTGGTTAAGATCTACCAACAGCACACTTCTCCAACACAGCAAGAATTTCTTTCAAGATCTACCACCTACTTAGATGATACCAAACCAATGAAGACTCAAACTACATGAGTTTTGAAAACCAATGAAGACTCAAACTACATGAATTTTGAAGACAGCATACTTCTCCAACACAGCAAGAATTCCTTTCAAGATCTACCACCTACTTAGATGATACCAAACCAATGAAGACTCAAACTACATGAGTTTTGAAAACCAATGAAGACTCAAACTACATGAATTTTGAAGACAGCATACTTCTCCAACACAGCAAGAATTCCTTTCAAGATCTACCACCTATTTAGATGATACCAAACCAATGAAGACTCAAACTACATGAGTTTTGAAAACCAATGAAGACTCAAACTACATGAATTTTGAAGACAGCATACTTCTCCAACACAGCAAGAATTCCTTTCAAGATCTACCACCTACTTAGATGATACCAAACCAATGAAGACTCAAACTACATGAGTTTTGAAGACAGCATACTTCTCCAACACAGCAAGAATTCCTTTCAAGATCTACCACCTACTTAGATGATGCCAAACCAATGAAGACTCAAACTACATCAATTTTGAAGACAGCACACTTCTCCAACACAGCAAGAATTCCTTTCAAGATCTACCACCTACTTAGATCATATCAAACCAATGAAGACTCAAACTACATGAATTTTGAAGACAGCATACTTCTCCAACACAGCAAGAATTCCTTTCAAGATCTACCACCTACTTAGATGATACCAAACTAATGAAGACTCAAACTACATGAGTTTTGAAGACAGCATACTTCTCCAACACAGCAAAAATTCCTTTCACAAGAATTCCTTTCAAGATCTACCACCTACTTAGATCATATCAAACCAATGAAGACTCAAACTACATGAATTTTGAAGACAGCATACTTCTCCAACACAGCAAGAATTCCTTTCAAGATCTACCACCTACTTAGATGATACCAAACCAATGAAGACTCAAACTACATGAGTTTTGAAGACAGCATACTTCTCCAACACAGCAAAAATTCCTTTCAAGATCTACCACCTACTTAGATGATGGCAAACCAATGAAGACTCAAATAACATGGATTTTGAAGATAAGATGATAGCAAACCAATGAAGACTCAATGTTACACAACATTACTTTCTCTCCTGCTTAGATGATACCAAACCAATGAAGACTCAAACTACATGGATTCTACTTCGATGATGCTGAAAAAGAAAACTGTCCAGAACAAGAGCTCAAGAAGCTAATCTATAACTCAAGGCTATCATATCACTATAGGTGAGTTTTACTAATTTTTACCATAAATTAAACAAAATGCTGAATATATACATTTTACAAGTGAAAAAAGGACTTTTTTGGTGAAATTAGTGTATTTTTTACAACAAAATGCTGAATATATACATTTTTCAGGGAAAAAAAGGACTTTTTTGGTGTAAATAGTGTATTTTTTTACAACAAAAATGCTGAACATATACATTTTCTAGGTGAAAAAAGGACTTTTTTGATGTAATTAGTGTATTTTTTACAACAAAATGCTGAATATATACATTTTCATGGTAATTGTTTTAGATAGATGAAAGAGAATCAAAAACACTTGGTGAAAATAATGCTCAAGAAAGAACAAGTTGAACAATGTAACTTGGTGAGTTATTTCCCTTTTCTAATAATGTAAACTATCCAATGTAACTAGAACTATAATTCAAATTCATGTAATTATTTTACATTTTCGCTTAATCATTCTATACTAATGCATAACTTTTTTATTTTAGTTCATTACGAAATTAAAAGCACATAGAACAGAAGTCTTCCTTCCTAAGATATAACATCACTACATCAAAGACATCATTGTAAAGGAACAAACTATGCATTAACTGTTACTACTTTGTATTTATTACAAGTTGTAGTGCTTTGTATTACTTAGTATTTACTGACTCTAGCTATATTATATGGGGAGATTTTCCTTACTTATTATGTAATAAATGTATATAATCATATAATGATTCATTTTTAATCAATGTATTAATTCAATTTAGATATATCTCCTCTCTTCTCTCTCTCTATGTAGATATAAATATACCCATAAATATGCACATAATTGACCATATATACATTAATTGCTAGAAAACTAAAAGATTTCTCTCTCCTCTCTCTCTTTCTCTCTCAAGATACCATATGTATGTATGTATGTATGTATGAATGCATTGATTGTCATTACAAGTTGTATTGCTTTGTATAACTTAGTATTTACTGACTCTAGCTATATTATATAGGAAGATTTTCCCTACTTATTATGTAATCAGGTATATAATCATATAATGTTTCATTTTTGATCAAAATATTTATTCAATGTAGATATATCTCCTCTCTCTATGTAGATATAAATATACCCATAAATACGTACATAATTAACCATATATACATGAATGTATAGAAAACTAAAAAATCTCTCTCTCCTCTCTCTCTCCCTCTCTCCTCCCTCTCTCTCCTCTATCTCTTTCTTTCTCTCAAGTATGTATATAGTTATGTAAAAAAATTATCAAAACTTGAATGCCATACATTCAAAATCTATATGTCATATAAGTTCAAATCAAGTAAAAAAATAATCAAAACTCAAATGCCACTTAAATGCCACTCAAATGCCATTCAAATGCCCCTCAAATAAAATACAATATAAACTCGGCGAATTCATTCAACGCCATAACCCATTGCCCCACTCCAAGATCAGATCCACAAAAAAACACTTGGTAGGGAGATCTGCTCATATATTACTACTGTGAAGGACGAAATATTTTACGATTTGTTTAGAACAAGGCAGAGTGACACTGTCAATTTACACTGATGTTTGAGTATCTGTATCAATTGTGTATTAATACCTGCATTACATTGTATATGAGATGTAGTGCATGGACTTTATCTACATTTAGTTTACTTCCACAAATTTCAACCTTTACAGTATTACTTGTGTATAGTTGAGAACCAACAAGTCAGCAGCAGCTTCTTCTTGTAGTTTACTCTTGTGTCTCAATTTCTGTGGTGTGTGTCTATGTGTCTCAATGTCTGTGAGTGTATATCTATGTGTCTCAATTAGGGCTGGGACATAATCACGTTATTTTCACGATTAACACGATCAATTTCCCCAAAAGATTAACACGCTTAAAAACAATCATCTAATTAGTCTCCATTAGTAGCAATAATATTTTTTTTTCGTAGTGACTTTTTTGTTTCATTTTTTTCCAACTTGACAATCACAGTTTGGTTCAATTAATCACACTTTTTCATTATTATTGTTCGTAATGTGGAAACAAAACACTACTACGTAATTATGCTTTGCTATGCAAGTAGTTAGTAATGGCCTGTAAGCAGCAGGCACGCTTGGTGAGTCAGTTTTAATGATACAGAACATGAAATGTGTGCTCAAGCATGCATTTGTGTAGCCTAAGTTTTAGGCCAACATTTGAGGTATATGCATGAATGAAATATAATATACTATATATATGTTGTATTTCATCCATGGGTATATGTGTATTTTGGTTGGAATGTGCTGTGCGTTTTTTTATTGGGAGTTGCATTACCCATTGTCATCTTGGCAACTTTTAAATGGATTTCATTGGATGATTGGTTTAGAGGGCGGGGTTTTTTGTGCTGGTTTGTTTAACAAACCAGCACAAAAACTAAACCAATCATCCAATGAAATCCATTTAAAAGTTGCCAAGATGACAATGGGTAATGCAACTCCCAATAAAATAGTTTTTGTGCTGGTTTGTTAAACAAACCAGCACAAAAAACCCAGCCCACTAAACCAATCATCCAATGAAATCCATTTAAAAGTTGCCAAAATAACAATAGGGAATGCAACTCCGAATAAAAAAAACGCACAGCACATTCCAAGCAAAATACTCATATACCCATGGATGAAATACAACATATATATAATATCCTATATTTCATTCATGCATATACCTCAAATTTTGGCCTAAAACTTAGGCTAGCATTTGTGAGTGCACCTAAACAAACAGCTTTCATTCGCAAGCTCAACTTTATTGAATGGAGTATCACAGTGATTCAGACAGGATGTTGTGTTTGTAACTGAGATGATTCTTATTTAATTTTTGAGTATATATTTTGAACAGCTAATCGTTACAAGCATGGCCACTGAAGAAGCCGTAAAAGCGGATGTTGCCTCCAAACCGGAAGCTCGTCAATTAGAACTAAAATATGTAACATCTTCCTTCGTATAAAAATCGACTGAAGAAGCAGAACAATAGTGTAGTAAAGCGATTCTATGAAACAGTAATGTTAACTTATAACAACTGAGAACAAACCTAAAATTGTGATGACCAAATATATTATGCAAACGGTAAATTGAACTGAATGTCGGTGCCTTTTGCTCTCTGAACCTAAGCGGTTTCCTAACCACTCTGTTGGAGCGTGTAACAACTGGAGGTGTTATGGAAGGGTTTGGATTTTTGGCATTACTGGGAGGAGCATCATTGTACGTATGTTTTGTTTGAGGCAACAATACTAGATGGTTTGCCGATCTACTCACCTCCGCATCGCAATGACATGACGTTATTGGATGGTTGATTGATTTACTAACCTCAGTCTTGGTTTGTGGTGGATGTACTACAAAGGCTTTCTTGTCTGCTTACCTCTGCATAACTCCTCCATGGAAGAATCAGATTTCTACGCCTGTCTGGAGTTTGTGTTACACGGGGAGTAGGTTGTGTTTGATCAGGACGTAAATGTTCTCTATTAACCTGATGGTTACACCAGTTGCTTCATTTTTAATATTGTATGAGCGGTTGGATGTGTGACGGTCTACTACTACTACCTTTTCCCAATTGCCTTTTTCTGATGAGAAACAAACATTCATTCCTGGAGCAAATGTGGTTCTTTCTTGGCACACTTTTTTATCGTGTTGAGATTTCATTTCCTCTTGTCATTGCTTGAACTTAGTTCGCATTTGTTCTCAATGGTATGCTACAGGAAATAGACAGTGATTCCTCACTGGAATGCCATCAAAAAGGTTCCGTTCTTGTAACAACTGGAATGGTGATGGCAGTCCTACATCTATGGGAGTGTTTCTATGCATTTGCAGTGCTTGCCAGAAACACTTGCCATTCATAACTGCCTTTGTCATGAGCTTTTTTAGTTTGTACTCCCTTCTCTGCGAGACCGTTTGACCTAGGATAACTAGGTGAGGAGGTGTGTGAGTGATTCTAAACTGTCTGATAAAGTTTTGGAACTCTTGTGAGCTGTATTGAGTGCCATTGTCTGATTTGATTACTGAGACTTGCCCAAAGTCTGCAAACTGCTTTATGAATTCTTTGATTACTGATTTCGTGGATAAATCATCAAGCTGGGAAGCATTGACCCACTTGGAATAACAGTTTATGTTCAGTATATTGTGTGTTCCACCCAACTCGAATAGATCACTGCCAATTATTTGGCAAGGGTAATCAGGGATCTCACTTGGAACTGAGGAGAATGTGATTGTGCTTTTTCGTGCCGCTTGCACGTTGGGCAGGCAGTAATGCAGTCCTCTATTTGTATACCCATTCCAGGCCAGAACACAGCAGTTTGTGCTCGTTGCTTTGTTTCACTATTCATTGATGGCCCTGATGCAATTGTTCCACAATTTCAGACTGTTTGGTGTGTGGTAGACTAGCCTATTATTCTTAAACACTAGGTTATTATGCTCAATCAAATCGTCTTTATTGAGCCAGTATGATTTTTTTCTAAAGGATGGCAAAGGCGCTTTTGTTTTGGCCAACCTTTCCTAATGTAATCAAAAATTATTTGCAGCGTTGCATCTTGATTGGTGGTGTCGATATACGTCTGTTTAACCTCAGTGCTCCTGAGCACAACATCACATATTTGCAGCATAGGATCCTCAATGCTCAAGTCATTCACATATGTACATGCTTTACATGATCTTGACCGGTAGTCTGATATGTACATTTCATTACCAGGTACATGTACAACAGTGTATTGATATGGTTGCATTTTCATTCGCTGGAGCCTTGGATAATGGTCAGCAAGTGGCTTTTTACTGATTTTCACCAAGGGTTGATGATCTTTTTTACAATGACTTTCCTTCCATATACATACTGATGGAAGTAAGTCAAACCAAATTGAATTGCAAGCATTTCTTTTTCAACTTGGGTATAGATACACTGTGTTGGAGTCAGTGATTGTGCTGCATATTCTATTGGTTTCCCTTCCTGCATAAGGACAGTGCCTAAACTGTGTGAACTAGCATCTACATTTACAACAGCTTCTTTATTTAGGTCAAATAGTGCTAGAACAGGAGCATTACCCACAAAGCTTTTGACTTTGGCAAATGCAGTTTCTTGCACAGCCTCCCAGCAGAAATCAACGTTGTTTGTTACAAGGTCCGTTTTGGCTTTGGTGACTTCAGATAATCTAGGAAGAAAGATTTGCCAATCATGTTATCAACCCTAGTATAGACCTTAGTTCTGCTTTGTTTGTGGGGGCTTTTGCTTGTTTGATGGCCGATGCTCTTTCAGTGGTAGGTTGAATGCCTTGAGCTGCGTGTCCAAGAAATTTAACACAATCTTTCTGAAATTGACATTTATTTTGATTTAGTTTGAGCCCGGCAGCTCTGAATCTGGTGAGGACTTCACTGAGCCTCTTGTCATAGGTGGATTTATCTGGTGCATGTACCAGCACATCATCAATGTATACCTCCACCCCAGGCAGATCACTGACAATATCTGCTATGGTTTTATGAAGGAACTCGGCAGCTGAGGGAATGCTAAATGGCAGTTGCTTGTACCTGAATTTACCAAAAGCAGTCAATAAGGTTGTAAGTTTGCTAGATTCAGGATCCAATTGAGTCTGATGAAACCCAGATTGGGCATCCAGTGTGTTGAATAATTTAGAGCTGATCAGGTGAGAATAGATTTCTCTCACTTTGAGTAGTGCGTACCTATCACACACTGTACTAGCATTCGGATTTTGAGGATCTAAGCATATCCTTACAAAGCCGTCGGGCTTCGGTACTGGTACTATTGGATTTAACCATTCACTAGGCTTGTATGTTTCTTCCACTATATACCTAGGTTTACTAAACGGTCTAGTTCTGCTTTGAGTTTATCTACTAGTGCACATGGTACTGACTTTGGTAGACAAACGCTAGGTTGGACATCTGGCTTTAGTATTATCTTGTGAACTGCTTTCAACTTACCAAATCCTGTGAAGACATCGGCATATTCTTCAATTAGATTGCACTCACCTCGTTCTGTGTCCCTACCTTGTCTGACCTCAGCTATACCTTTCAGTATACCAAGTTGCTTTATAGTGGGTGAGCCAATTAGAGTGTGTTCTTTGAGCTCTTCTCCCAGCACGTAAAAATGTATGGTGTGAGTAGAATCGTTGTAGTTGGCTGTTACATCAGCTGTGCCTAAAAGGGGCAACAGATGACCAGAATACGCTGTTAATTTGGTTAGACATGGTTTGATCACCGGGTGCGGGGAAACATGCTGAAGTTCAGATAGAGCAATTACATTTGCCTGGGCACCTGTATCAACTTTTGCTTTTAGTACAGAATCTCCTACTGTGGGAGATTTGTGTAACATCAGTGACCCCAGCCCCTTCCTTCCCCCTCAACCCCCCCCCCCCCCCCCTACCCTGCACCCTTGCCACCCCAGAAGAGTGTAATAGAACCCATTCCCCTTGCACAGCTTAGGTGTTTGTATGGATGCTTCTAGATCAAGCTGTGCAACTACTAACTTATAATGCATGCCCAGCCACCCACTACACTGATGAGTCATTCGGAGATTCACTCGGTCATATATGGCCACCATTCGGAGATTAGCCGGGCATATATGGCCGCCAAAGGATAAGCCTGAGTGAACAAGGAATCTAAACAGCCTAATGGAGCTATACAAGAAGACGAGTAGCAAAGTAGGAACTAAGCTTACAGAGGAGGAGCCTAGGAGCTAACAAGACAATCAACCTTGTTTACTGTTTATTTATGTATTAGTTAGGATGATTTGTTAATAACTTGTAAGCAATTATTGTATTGGTTTACCCTAATAAGGGAGTGTGCCTTCCTGGTCTCTCCTATAAAAGGAATTGTTGGAGATCAGGAGGGCAGAAGTTATTGTGGGTTATTGTGGAGTCGTTATGTATGACTTGCAGTAATCATTGTATCTTGCTAAATAGAATATTAATAATAAAGTATCATTATTAACAAGGAACATTCTTGTCGTTTGTCTGGACATTATTACCATAATCAAGGAGTACATGGAAGCCGTTGTGTCGGTGGTGTAACTAACGAAAGAAAAACACTACATTGGTGGCAGCGGTGGGATTCTATGAACAAGAGAGACACAACGGATAGGAAGAGAAGAAGGTAGGAAAAGAAGAAGTTAGAGAGAGAAGAAGGTAGGAAGAACTAGGAGCTATACCAAGCCTGTATCTCTTGCATACCACCTTCCCCCTCTTCAGAAGCTACTCTGTGTCAGTATCCCTCTGTATACTACCTACCCCGAAGTCACACCGAGCCTGTATAGCCATATACTACCTACCCCGAAGCTACACCGAGCCTGTATACCCTGTATACCACCTTCCCCCCCTCCCCAGAAGTCACACCGAGCCTGTATAGCCATATACTACCTACCCAGAAGCTATACCGAGCCTGTATACCCTGTATACCACCTTCCCCCCTCCCCAGAAGTCACACCGAGCCTGTATAGCCATATACTACCTACCCCGAAGCTATACCGAGCCTGTATACCCTGTATACTACCTACCCCGAAGCTATACCGAGCCTGTATACCCTGTATACCACCTTCCCCCTCTCCCCAGAAGTCATACCGAGACTGTATAGCCACATACTACCTACCCCGAAGCTATACCGAGCCTGTATACCCTGTATACCAGCTTACTCTTGCCAAAAACAGTCACTCAACCCCCCCTAGCTTGCCATTGTATCTAACATGGCCACCCAAAGAGCTAGGAGTGCCGGTAGAAACCCTGTCAGAGCACAACCTACCGTATCGCTGGAGCAACTCACCGAAGCTCTGCAGATGTTGGTACAGCCTCCCCGAGGACCAATACAGACACCCTTCAAGGCCCCAAAGTACGACACGAAGGGAGACATCGAGTATTTTGTCACTCGGTTCCTCGAGGTCGCAGATGCCAATGACTGGGGCCAAGCTACAGCCCTGATGCATCTCCGAGCAGCACTGAAGGACGAGGCACTAGAGTGTGGACGCCCCCCTCACGTAGAAGGTATCTTCGCCGCCCTCCGAGCCCGTTTTGGACTCACCCCAAAGGAGGCGCAGGCCAAGTTAATTGTGTTGCGTCGTTCTGCCCAAGCCTCACTACAACAACACGCCAACGAAGTGGAGAAATTAGTTCGTGTGGCATACGATGACCTACCCCCCCGAAGAGTCGACCGAATGGTGCTAGAGACTTTCGCCAGCACTATTGGTAATGCCTATCTACAACGGCACCTGCTGGCAGTCCAACCACACACGATTGAGGAGGCTATTAGAGCTGGAAACGAATTCCTGCAAGTCAAAGTTGGATTCGAAGACAGGCCCTCCAGAGTGAGAATAGTGGAAGAGGAGGAAGAACACTTACCCCCACCCAGTGACCGGCCCTCCCCAATCTCCCCCCCTAACCAAGTCCAACAGACGGCCACCCTACCAGAGGACACCCTCAGTGCCTTGATGAAGAACCTACAGACGTTGACCGAAGCAGTTAAGCTCCAGTCCGACGCATTGCAACAATTACAACAACAAGTCAACCCACCCCTTGCCCCCTCCCTCCCCCACCCTCTCCCTACATCCGCCCCCCTCCAGTGTTGGGGATGTGGCACTATCGGCGATTTACAAAGAAGCTGCCCGGTCAAACCTTGGCCATCTACCCCGCCCCCCCCCCCCCTAACCAGCAGTCAAAAAACGGGCGCCGCCCGCAGTAGGGAAACCGGCCCCTCACTGCCCCCGGGCACCCCGGCGTTATCAAGGAAAGTTGGCTAGAGTAGAACAGTACAACCCCGTACTAGAGATTCCCCCACGGCAGAGAGAGAGACGGCGTGTAGTACCCATCTCAGAACCCTGGCAACTACCCACCACCAACCGGTATACCCCCCTCCAAGATATAGGAGACGAAGAGCTCTACTCCCCGGTACCCAGTGACGCAGAGTTGGACTACTACCCTACTGACCTGTATACCCAACCCACCCCGTCTCATAGACAAAGTCTTGCTGACCACGGTCACCTGGTGTGCCACCCTACACAGGACACCGAGCCACACCCACCTCGTCAGTCTTTGGCTAAGAAATTACTCCCCCCCTCAACCCCGTTGACCACTGAGCGACCCTCTCGTACTCAACATAGACGCTCCCCTACCCCCCAACCCTCAGCAGTTAAACCCGCTGACCTCACTTACCCCCCATCAGAGCGCCCTTACAAGGCAAGCTACTTCTTACCAGGTCGAATAGAGGGAAAACCGGTGTCAGTACTCATCGATACTGGATGCACCACCAACCTCTTATCGCAACACCTGTTCAATCGACTGGCCCCAACTACTAAGAGCTCCCTGCAAGAAGGTGATTCACACGGTGTGTTAGCCGACGGATCTCACATCCCCTTCTTTGGTACCATCCGCCTACCCATTCGGCTGCGAGATGTCAAAACGGAAGCCACTTTCGTCGTAGGCCAAATAAATGAGGACGCCATTCTGGGCATGCCGTTTCTCACTTCTCATCAGTGTCGCATGAAGTTCGACCTGTCAGTGATAGAAGTTAATGGCCAAGAACTGCTGTGTACAGACCAGCAAGGCAGAGTACTGGCTACTGGAGTCCAGGTGGTTAGAGACACTCAGATCCCCCCCCACACCGAAGCAACCATACTGTGCCGAACTACGCACTCCATACACCTTCCCCTCGGTATCGTAGAAGGCATCCCCAACTCCCCTCCCCTAGCTGCCAGTCTCAACACCCCGAATGACCGGCATCAGCTATTGGTGAGGTGTCTCAACCCCACCAACCAACCGCTGGACTTGAAAGCTGGCAAAACGATAGGAAGGTACACTGGAGTACACAACGGTGATGTAGGATCACCAGTAAAAGAAGATGAGCCCACTTCCCCCCCCCTCCACTGCCATTCCTCCCCCCGTCCCCGAACATCTAAAAGAGTTGTATGTCCAAGCACTAGGCAACTGTCACACCCCCCAGGAGGCGTTCAAATTGGCACAACTCTTGCACTCGTATGAAGAAGTATTCAGTAAAGGTGACCACGACGTCGGCCTTACCAACCTAGTAGCCCACAGCATTCCCCTGAGACCTGGCGCACAACCCATCCGTCAACATCCCCACAGGCTAGGGCCTCATAAAGAGAGAGAGGCTGAAGAACAAGTAGCCAAGCTGCTCGAACGGGGTTTGATAGAACCCAGCACTGGCGCTTGGAGTTCCCCCGTAGTATTGGTGAAGAAGAAAGATGGCACCTGGCGCTTCTGTATTGATTACCGGCGTCTAAATGCGGTAACCCAACAGGACGCCTACCCCCTCCCCCGTATAGACGAGAGCCTAGATGCGCTGTCTGGAAGTCGGTATTTTAGTACCCTTGACCTAGTGAGCGGGTATTGGCAAGTGCCCCTCGATGCAGACGCCAGCGACAAATCTGCCTTTTCAACTCGCTCAGGCCTATACAAGTGGAAGGTCCTCCCCTTTGGCCTCACTTCTGCCCCAGCCACCTTCCAAAGACTCATGGAACGAGTACTACATGGACTTCACTGGAAGTCACTCCTCCTATACCTAGATGACATTATTGTCATCAGTCCCGACTTCCCCACCCACCTACACCGGCTGGCAGAAGTGCTACAGCGGCTCAAAGCAGCAGGACTTAAGTTAAAGCCCAGCAAATGCGAACTGCTACAGTCACAAGTCCGCTATCTTGGACACCTCGTCAGTGAGCATGGTGTTTCCACGGATCCCGACAAAATCGCAGTAGTCCGTGACTGGCCCACCCCCACCTGCCTTAAAGAACTCCAAGCATTCCTCGGTACAGTCGGGTATTACCGACAATACCTCCCTCGCTTCTCCACTACGGCCAAACCCCTGACCAAGTTAACCTGCAAGGACGTTCCATGGGAATGGACCACCCCTCAGAGAGAAGCTTTTGTACAACTTAAAGCTGGACTGCTGTCTGCCCCCATCCTCGGCTACCCAGATGCCGATAGCCCGTATATCTTGGACACCGATGCAAGCGATGACGGTGTTGGAGCTGTCCTCTCCCAACTACAGAATGGTGAAGAAAGAGTGATAGCGTATTATAGCAAAACACTGAGCCCCCCTGAACGCAACTATTGTGTCACTCGCAGAGAACTACTGGCCGTAGTCAAAGCCACAAAACATTTCAAGCCCTACCTTTACGGTCGAACCTTTCGGGTGAGAACAGACCACGCTTCCCTCATGTGGCTATGTAAGCGTAAAGAGCCGTCCAGCCAAGTAGCCAGGTGGCTCGAAACTCTGTCGGAGTTCCAGTTTACCATCGAACACCGGAGTGGACACTTGCATGGAAATGCTGACGGCCTTAGTAGACGGTGTCCCTCCGATTGTAAGCAATGTAATCACATTGAAGCCAGAGACGGCGGACCCACGAAGAAAGAAATATTGCAAACCTTGCCCCACCCCTTCTCCCCTCCCCCATCCACCCCAGCTGACCCCACCCCGTCACACCCTCAAATGGTAGCTATCACTCGCCCCCCACCCCCTGACACCGACCTGCTGGACGCTCAGAGAACGGGCCGCCACCCGGTAGCCATCATCTACCAAGCGGTAAAGAACCATACCCCTATTCCCCCACAGCAGTTGGAACTCGGAAGTAATGAACTCCGACAGCTGGAGAAACGCCAACACTCTATGCAGATCCGCCCAGATGGTATTCTAGAGGTACACCAAGCCGGACAGAACAGAGCCCACTGGTGTGCTGTGTGCCCCCCCAGCCTGAGAAGCAAAGTAGTGTGGGAGGCACATGTCTTGGCCCACCAAGGCATACAACGGACATTAAAGAGAGTCGGCCTCACATGGTACTGGCCAGGTATGACCGCGGATGTAAGGAGAGCCATTAACAGCTGTGAAACCTGTCAGCGGGCTAAACATGGCGGTACAAAACCCAACCCCACACGGCAGCGAATGTATGCCGGCCGCCCTTGGCAAAAGTTGGCCGTAGACCTGGTGGGACCCCTCCCTGAGACCGATAGAGGAAACAAGTGGATACTCGTCTTAACAGACCACTTTACCCGTTGGCAAGATGCCCTCCCCCTCCCTGATGCCACTGCCCCTGTTGTTGCCACTGCCCTCAACGAACACGTGTTCTGCTACTTCGGACTACCCGAGCAGATGCACACCGATCAGGGTGCCCAGTTTGAGTCGAGTCTCATGCACGAACTCTGTACTCTCTGGCGGGTAAAAAAGACTCGGACCACTCCCTACCACCCCCAATCCAACGGTTTAGTAGAGCGCAATAATAGGGTATTAGGAGATGCCCTACGCTCTCTCCTATTGAAGAGGCAGCCCGGAGAATGGGACTTGATTCTCCCCCAAATAATGAGAGCGTTCCGTGCCACCCCCCATTCTACTACAGGCGAAACACCAAACTTCTTGATGATGGGAAGGGAACTACGGCTCCCCGACCAACTAACTTATCACCCCCCCTTGGTTGAGTGTGTGCCCGTACACGAATACGCCCAAGCCCTACAGGAAAGACTTGAAGAGGTTCATGAGACTCTCCGAATGGAGCAGCAACAGATAAGAGGAGACGAAGGGGAGGAGCCGTCTCTATTCAAAACGGGAGATGAAGTATGGTTGGAGAACCGGAGGAGAAGAAAGGGAGAGAACCCCAAACTCCAACCCAAGTTCGTGGGCCCCTATATAATAGAGGAAGCCTACAGTAACCACACATACCTGATCAATCGACACGGCCAACAGTCAGTGCAAAACGGCAGTCGCCTGAAACCATATAGGGCATGCCTGGAGCCGTACGGACAAGCCCCTGCAGCTTTAGAACCCGTCCGCCGCCCCAACATGCGTGGCGCTGCTCCCCGCAGGAGAACACAACCCCCTCCCCCTTTACAAGAAATACCCTTTCCACTCCTGGACCTCCCAATGCCTTCCCCTTATACGGCGCCCCCCTCCCCTCCAATCTCTCCGTCAGTAGAGAGGTCAGCGCCCAGAGAAAGTCAACCTGTAGAGAGAGCAGCACCCAGAGCACCTCAACCTGTAGAAGAGTGCTCACCGAATCTCTCCAGCGAAAATCAATCCAATCGGACGAGAACTGGCCAAGCAGTAGGTCATACGGTAAACCCAGAAGTTGTCCTCCCGCCAGTTGCACGCCCCCCTCCCTTAGCCCCAGCACCTACAGGCCGCCCTAGACGAAATGTAGGACCACCCCAACGGTATGGCCAACCTTGGTGTCACCAAGTCACTGCAAGAAGTGATACACTACAGGAAGAAAGAACCAAGTTATTGGCTACAGTTAAAGCATTCACCACCAAGCCTGAGGACCACAACCCCCCTTGCCTAATCTCAAAAGAATCGCTAGAGTCTCCCCTACCCCCCCTCCAAACTTCAACTGGCTCTCTCCATTCAACCCCCCTGCAGGAGCCCCCAAAGATACCCCTCATTTCCCCCTCTGTCAGGAGTCATACCCCCCAAGTGGCAGAGCGAACTGGTTTGCAGCTGAATAGTCAAGAAAATATTGCCCTTTTGTCTGCTAACTTGCTTACTGAGCAGTCCGCTTGCTTACTACAGCTCCTTCAGAACTACTTGCAAAGTATGAACACCGAAACTTCCGCCTGCTTACAGCTCGAGGATGACGATGACAACCTCCTGGTCGAAGCTAATCTAGCTGAATATCAGCCACCCTCTAGCCACAGTGAGGATCAGCTGCTAGGCATAACAGGAGAGTCAGCACCCACTACGCTACCAGCAGCCACGTCAAGTCAACCTGGTGAATTGAAACGCGCCTATGATAAATAGGTACTCGAGAACGCTACGGCCAGTGACCCTTTAGCTCTCACCACCCTTGTGCCTTCCCCCCCCCCCCCAACCGACTTAGACGAGTTTCCACCCCTTGCTCCAGCTAAAAGACCACCCACTAACCTCCCCCTGGTCCCTACTACAATCATTCCATCAACAAAACTTGATTATAGCTTCAGCCAATGTGTGAAGAAACCCCCCAAGCCAAATCCCCCTTTTCCTTGTGACCCCGGCACTACCCCGGCTCGGCATAGATGGACCACCCTCAAAAGAACCTCACACCACCCCCACGGAGTCGATCTGGCGTTAGAACGCAAAAAGGTATTAACCGAATGGCCGAATACCACTTCTCCAACTAGTAATAGTCAAGTAATAGTATCCCCCCTATCGTCTCGAGTTACCCCACCCCAGAGTGCCCCCCCTACCTCCCCACCTAACAAACGACACTGTCATCATGTTACGTCTGTTGTAGAGGCAAAGAGTACACCACAAATCTTTGTTGTTGAATCATTAATTAGAGACGGTGTCCCTAATGGAGCGGAGTATGTGGGAGATTTGTGTAACATCAGTGACCCCAGCCCCTTCCTTCCCCCTCAACCCCCCCCCCCCCCTACCCTGCACCCTTGCCACCCCAGAAGAGTGTAATAGAACCCATTCCCCTTGCACAGCTTAGGTGTTTGTATGGATGCTTCTAGATCAAGCTGTGCAACTACTAACTTATAATGCATGCCCAGCCACCCACTACACTGATGAGTCATTCGGAGATTCACTCGGTCATATATGGCCACCATTCGGAGATTAGCCGGGCATATATGGCCGCCAAAGGATAAGCCTGAGTGAACAAGGAATCTAAACAGCCTAATGGAGCTATACAAGAAGACGAGTAGCAAAGTAGGAACTAAGCTTACAGAGGAGGAGCCTAGGAGCTAACAAGACAATCAACCTTGTTTACTGTTTATTTATGTATTAGTTAGGATGATTTGTTAATAACTTGTAAGCAATTATTGTATTGGTTTACCCTAATAAGGGAGTGTGCCTTCCTGGTCTCTCCTATAAAAGGAATTGTTGGAGATCAGGAGGGCAGAAGTTATTGTGGGTTATTGTGGAGTCGTTATGTATGACTTGCAGTAATCATTGTATCTCGCTAAATAGAATATTAATAATAAAGTATCATTATTAACAAGGAACATTCTTGTCGTTTGTCTGGACATTATTAGCATAATCAAGGAGTACATGGAAGCCGTTGTGTCGGTGGTGTAACTAACGAAAGAAAAACACTACACTACTAATAACTCTGTGAAACCATTCACTTTTAGGGTCTGCTTAAGCAGCCTTTTAGGTTCAATGAAAAACTCACAAATCCCGCGCTCAAAACTGTTTACTGTTTCAATAGTTTTAAGATCACTTTGTATCAAAAAATCTGAAGCATCAGTAGTGTGATTATCGGTTTTGCGACATTGTGACTTCATCAGTACATTGAGAGCGTTGTTGGCACAAATTAGCAAAATAATTTTTTTGAAGCAATTTTTGCACACTTTAGCAAAAGTGGACACGATCGTTGTGGAGTAGGTCTACCACAGTATTTGCAAAGTTTAGATCTGACACTGCTGTACCTTTGGCAGTCGACCGTTGTCTCTGGCTCCCTGCGTTTACTCTGATATTGAAGTGTTACCGTAGCAACGCTAGCCTCCGCTTTCATTTGTGACTCAATTGTCTCCTTACTGCGCATTTTTGTAGTCATTGTGAGAAGAGTTACTGCTTCATCAAGTTGTAGCTCTGAACTCAAAGACACATCGGCCATACCAGACAGCAGCCTGACTTTCACCATGTCTTTTTGGGTTGACCCTTGGGCAAATCTGCAATTGACAGCTGACTCACTACTGCGTTGATTTCTGTTGTAAAACGGCATTCTGTGATGTAATACATTTGATCTGGGTTGAAGGTATTGTGTGAATGCATCTATGACTTGTTGAAAAGTTATTGTCTGTCCCGGTGCTGTCAGCTGGTCCTATATATCTTCACTTTCACTGCCTATTATGTGTTGGAACGTATCTATCTGTAATGCATCGGGTTGGTAAACTAGACCTCTCACTGTTTGAAAACGCAGGAATCGACATAGCCATTCTGGCCATTGCGTTGCTGCATTCGCAAAATCTTGCGGTTTTGGGGTGTTTACCTTTATTCTCATCGGAGCGGGTGCTGCCTCATCTCCCATTATGGTTCGTTTAGTGATCGTCGACGCATCAATTAATGCTAAATATTTATGAGTAATAATGTTTATTACGGTACAATACTTATCTCTTGTTGTGTGGGCACTTTGAGAGCCAGCTAGCTAGCCACTGTGGGTGCACCTTGACCCTAGAGCATTGAGTTCTCCTTCAGCAGCCTCTAACCTGACACCATGCTGTGTTTGTAACTGAGACGATTTATATTTAATTTAGAGTATATATTTTGAACAGCTAATCGTTACAAACATGTGTTTCAATGTCTATGATGTATGTCTACGTGTCTGAATGTCTGTGGTGTGGGTCAACGTCTCTTGATGTCTGTGGTGTGTGTCTATGTGTCTCAATTAGGGCTGGGATATAATCGCTTTATTTTCACGATTAACACGATCAATTTCCCCAAAAGATTAATGTGATTAAAAACAATTATCTAATTAATCTTCATTAGTAGCAATAATACTTTTTCTTCATAGTGACTTCTTTGTTTCACTTTTTTCCAACTAGACAATCACAGTTTGATTTGATTAATAGCACTTTTTCATCATTATTTTTTGTAATGTGGAAACAAAACACTACTACGTAATTATGCTTTGCTATGCAAGTAGTTAGTAATGGCCTGTAAGCAGCAGGCACGCTTGGTGAGTCAGTTTTAATGATACAGAACATGAAACGTGTGCTCAAGCATGCATTTGTGAGTGCGCCTAAACAAACAGCTTTCATTCTCAAGCTTAACCTTATTAAATGGAGTATTCACAATGATTCAAACAGAGACACAGTGAGCCATGTATTATGACAATAATATAATGGTTGGTTGTACTATTACTGTAACTGTAAAGCTAAATTATTCATGTAGTACCGTCTATCATAGCACTTCCAGCCTAACTTATCAGCCACTTAGAGGCCAAGCAGTCTTTCACTGGCAGCAAACAAAAACTTGGTTATGACTGTGTTAGCCATGAAAATAGAGATGCTAGTAAACATACTACTCTTCTTAGCTCAATAATTAGAATAATAATCCTAATTAGTCATAATAATTATTCATAATCATGGTCATAATAATAATAATAATAATAATAATAATAATAATAATAATAATAATAATAATAATAATAATAATGATAATGATAATGATAATGACGACGACGACGACGACGACGACGACGACGACGACGACGACGACGACGACGACGACGACGACGACGACGACGACGACGACGACGACGACGACGACGACGACGACGACGACGACGACGACGACGACGACGACGACGACGACGACGACGACGACGACGACGACGACGACGACGACGACGACGACAACAACAATAACAACAATAACAACAATAACAACAATAATAACAATAATAACAATAATAATAATAATAATAATAAATAAATCAATGTAAATAGTAACTTGATAATAATAAAAATAGATAATAACTAATAATGATAGCAAATTAATTTGACAAACTGCAATAGCAAATGGTACAGTACTATTCTATAATAAATGATCATTAAAAATACCTTATTCAATTATTATTAGAAATAGTAATATAATAGCAGCAACTAATATGAATTATTAATAATAATTAATAAGCAACAACTGAATAAACCCACGTTTAAATACATATAGAATGAATGAACTTTGTTTTTTCTTTCAAATTTACGTTTTCTATGACTGAAAATGAATTCCAACCCACCATATTGCAATCGCATGCTTAAAATTTTTAATCGGTGCGGAGAAATCTGAACCATATATTGTTAAATTGGAGTTAATTATAGGTATCGCAGGAGATTAATTTTGCGATTAATCGAGGTCAAAAAACTTGAAAATAAGATTAATCTTGACTGATTTTTTGTACCAACGTCACAGCCTTAGTCTCAATGTCTGTGGTGTATGTCTATGTGTCTCAATGTCTGTGCTGTATGTCTATGTGTTGCTATTATTTGATACAGTTGAGTGTATTTTTGGTACCTGCCAAAGACTTCTGACCAAACTTGTGATCTCATAATCTGAAATTGGACAGTCACGCATTATCCCATATCCACCATATCTCACCCGGTTGCAGACATCTAGATGAAATGAGTAAAAAATGTTTTTCTTTGTTCACAAGACAACATGACAGGTTTGACTGGTTTATATACACACAATCTAAAATCCCAACATTAGCTCATCATAGAAACAACCAACACTACGCGCCAGATCGTTTGTCAGTTCCAGTTGATAGCTCACTACCTTGTTATTTAGTATGTATCAGATTATTATCTGATCTCCAGTATAAGTGATTAATGTGAAGGAAATCAACCAAGCAATTACATTTATAATGGTAAGTGTTGAAACGCAGAGTCATTACTCTGTAAAATGCTCAGCTGAACCACTCCACTCACTACCGAACAACCAACCAGACCCTGAAGGTAAAGTCTTACTAAATATGTATTTCATACAAAAGTTTTTTGTTAGAAACATGGTAGCTATATTTAAAGTTTTGTCTTGGTTTTACCGCACAAGATAAAAATTGACTACGTAATACGGTTTTTTAATGTTATTGGAGTAGAAGTCTTTGTGTTTGAAATTCTGATTAGTCAAAAACAGTCATGTGACGAAGCAGTCAGCTGCCATTCTAAGCTTATCAAAAAATTATCTGTATAAGCGGTTTGATTATGCAATTTTATTTTGTTGGTTTTTGTAACATTTCATGCTTTTTGGTATTGCTTTATTTATTTTTGGTACTTTTGTGTCTGACTTGTGTGTAGAATTTGATTTGATGCTGAATACAAAAAAGCAATGGTTAAATTTAGAGTATGCCACATGAGCTGATGATCTTTTAGCTGAACAACTTACACATTTTGTACAAACCTATCAAAAGGTGATAGTATCTAATACTTGCATATACTTGACTGCTTATTCTATCTACCACCAAGTCTACCAATATTGTGTTTCATCTCACACAGCTCCCCGACCACAAAACTATACAATAGAAGAACAGCAGGCACTGAATTTGCAGACTGAAGTCATGGTAGAACACGCTAGAAATATCAAAGTTGCTGCCAAAGTCATCGGAGTTGTCACTTTCTTGGTTATGGGAGTAGCACTGCCTCTTACTGAGATTGTAATTGGTAGGTTTGTAATGTCTGTATAGAAGCACATCCCCAATGATGTAGTATGGGATTGCATGGGCTTCGAGATTTTCAGGCTCTGGTATTGGTAGCTCTTGTTTGTCGAACATCTCGTAAACGTCACTTTGGCTGAAAATACTGGCACCATTGTCTTTGCCGTAATGGCCGATGTCAACGTATATAAACCTGTAGTTGGCGTCGCACATCGCCATTAGTAGCATACTGTGGTAGTTCTCATAGTTGTAATACATGGAGCCTCCATACTTCGGACATTCCATTCCGATACGTTTTCCTGCAAAACAATATAATGGATATCTACATATAGTTGTTTGATATATGACTGTATATCTGAAAAATTAGACTCGATCAGTCAATAATAATTTAAAGTTTGTCGGTTTGTAATACTGTGATACTGGTGCACTTTGACAATTAGTTCTGGAGTTACCCACCACTGCAGGTACTTTCTTCCTAGCATAACTGCTGGTTAGCTTGAAAGACAATTAGCACGCAACTTCACAGCTTTTCAATATTATTGTTTTTCTTACCATCCAAGGAACCGAGAATATGAGGCAGATTCCACTGATCGTTATACTCTGCCACTATCTGCCACCATTCATCCCTTGTGGATGGAAAGTTCACATATTTTGGATGTAAACGCTTCCATAGCGCTGAAACGTTTGTTTATTTATGTTGCTGACAGTAGATCTGCCTAGCTGAAAGTGGAAGGACTGTGATTGCTACGAATCCCCACTGGATAAGTACCGCAGCGTAACTAGCAGCTTCTGTTCTACCGATATACTTTCTCGTCGGGCGTCAGGTTTGGGAGTCAGATCTTCTCGCACCAGGGACAACAGTTGGTCGAAACGCTCTGGTGATGTACGAATAAACCTGCATAAAACATCGCGCATACATATTTCATCAGCAAAGAGAATTTTTCTGGTACAAGTTGTAGAAAACTTCTGCTTTGTTATGTAATTAAAAGACTTTGGAATAATACAGTGGTTTGTCTCCGGTTGGCTCAACTCTGACAGCTGCTAACCACATACTTCCTATTCTAAATTATTTCAAAAGACTATTACGTAATCAGTGCATTGATGTCGCTGCTGCTCAATGGAGAAGCCACTAGCTAGAAAGTTTGCAAACACTATACAGGAGCATAAATACATCCAAGAAGTCACATAGTAATCAAGCTCCAGTTATGAATTTTGACATTACACATTAATAAATTATTTTCCAGAAATTTTTATTATTTATTGGCATAAATGGTGCCTCCGGTTATGTGGTATTTCATGTGAATTGGCAAACTTTTCACTCTCAGTTTTAGATTTTTTGTGTCGGAAATTTTTTCGCAAAAGCGAGGTCAGAGGCTGAGTTTGTCGGAGGAACAAATGATGACTTCACATTGTAGCCTCTTTGTATATGATTCGCTCATCCGCATAGGATGAATATTTACATACAAAGCCTCAGTGTAATGCCGTCTAAAGGTTAGCCACCACTCGGTAGATATTTTAGCTATTGTAAATTGTTTACTCTAAATAAACGAATGGAGACGCCATAAAATTTTCTGAACTTTAATCTAACAGTAGTGGTCTTTTTTCTGCTATAAATAACAGTTACTTGTATGATTTGTAACGGCTGTGTTTGAAACTGACACGTTACTGTTTGTTAAAATATTATAGAACTGAAACGATTAAATACAATATACTAGTTTGCATTGACATGTATTTTAGTTTGAAGCAGGAAGCTCTCACAGCGGATAGTCTGAAACATGAACAAATTGCCTTCCCAAACTCTTTTGACATACGAAAGTTTAAAAATATCTAGGTTTTCCAAAAGAATTGTGAAATTAAAGCAATAGCTGAAGTGAATCAATTTTTTTTTAAAAGCCTCGCTATAAATACAAAAAGTTGTTAAAAACTACTAATAGACAGACTCTTTTATAGTTGTCAAGTTATTCAATCATGAAGCAATCCCATGATAAAAAAAACTTCCTCCAAACAATGACTTTTCTAATAACGGTGAAAGCAAATAGTTGGATGAAAAAATACAGTGCAACTTGCATAATTCGACGTTGAAGAGCCACGAATAAACCATCTAATTAAATACCCCTGTGTAATGTAATCATTTACATACATTCACACTCATTTTCTATGCTCTAATCTACCAAACTACATTACTGATCACCATTTTTCTTTTTACTGGTGGGATACTGACCGAAAAGACATCTCTCGGTCGTCACTCCTCAGTATAACGCATAAAATACTCCTTGTTCCTTCTTTTTCTGCCATGCTGGCCTCACCCACCATCGTCTCTTTCTTTTCTCTTTCCTTTGATGCTGTTGTCCTTGCTGCCTTAAAACCTGTCTCGTTCTCAATAGTGTTAACAATGCTAATCTCTTACACAGTTCCCTCCTTGTATCAACTACTGGTGCCATTTTCAAACTTTTACTTTTACTAGATTGTTAGCTACTAACTACTAGCAACTTGATATTTTTATTTGTTCATTGAGAACCACCATATAACTCAATACTATACATATTGAGTTCTATGTTGGCAAAGTGCAAAGGTCATTGCTTGATTGACAGGCACAGCTAATCATCTCTGGGTTCATCTGGGTCGATGATAATGTGTACAACCCAGATCATCAGAAACAATCATAAGGCTGCATCTGGGTTAATTTATGTATTGTGAACACTCATCTGGATTGCTGTCTGGGATGTCAACTCATATGCTGATTTGGTCAAACCCAAACAATGTGAACCAGCCTTTACTGTGTTGTAATGGATTATGTAACATACTGTTAGGGTTGGGAAATGCTGATTGTTAAACTAAGGATTAAATAGCTTTCGCTAATGCTGTTACGAACTAGGGAATGGGGCTTTCCGCTGATGGCCATGCTAAGTTATTTCAAACTAGGGGATGCCAGCATTTCCGCTGATGAAACCACTGATAAAATGTTCAAGTTTTTGATAACTTTGCGCATAATCTTATAACAATGAAGACTTATATAAATAAGAACCGCATTTTATTACACAACAAACAGGGTTTGAGAGATTGGCTAAAAACATCTGAACTTTTAATTGCAAGTAAAATAATGGCAGAGCAGATTGGGTCAACAGTAGTCTAACTATTTTTTGAGGTGTGATGCAGTCAGCACCAGTAATGCTTCAAAGTTATATGCATACATATATGTGCCTCTATTATTATATAATAAACTGGCAGGCAAATGCAACGCTTCCAAGATGACTAACATTTTTGCATGCATGCGTGACTTGGGCGTTGTTGGCAGATAAATCATCGATTTGCTTCAGCGATTACTAATACTTTAGCAATTAGGCTTTTTGCTGAAAGTGAAATCAAACTTGAGGATGTGCTAGCTCAAGTTTTAGGCCAACATTCGAGGCATATGTGTATTTTGCTTGGAATATGTCGTGCATTTTTTTATTGGGAGTTGCATGCCCCATTGTTATCTTCGCAACTTTTAAATGGATTTCATTGGATGATTGGTTTAGTGGGCGAGGTTTTCTGTGCTGGTTTGTTCATTTCATGCTTGTTACACTATATTGTCGTTTCACAAATGAGTCAATGTCAAATAATTTTAGATTTGTCTCACCAATATCAAAAGAAGACAACTCCAAAATATAATTGTTTTTATTCACTGTCAACTTAAACAGCTATATTAATGTAAACTTGCATTCTCAGGTTTTATCACGCGTCCAAATGGAGGAGCTAATATATAAGCTGTAGCTTGCAGATGTCTTATCACATTCCAAGAAATGCTAAGACAATCTTTGGAGCAAAAAACAGTAGAGATTGGAACGTGCTTTAAAACAATAAATATATAAAGTTGTAAATTATTTTAAGAATAAAAAATACATGTGTGAATATAGGTATAATACTATAATGGGTTAAATGGTATTTAATAGATGCAACAGAAATTTTCAATATACTTTTTGGTTAAAAAGAATATATTGTCTTTAATCACTAATTCACAGTTCAAAGAGTATTAAGTATTTTTAAGTCAGTCGAATGAAACTGGTACTTCAATATTAAACAAACACCAAAGTTTATTAGTTTGGAATGTGTACGTTTATCATGGCACAAAAAAAACCCGCCAACTAAATCGATCATCCAATGAAATCTATTTAAAAGTTGCCAAGATAACAATGGGGTATGCAATTCCCAATAAAAAATGCGCAGCATATTCCAAGCAAAATACACATATCCCTCGAATGTTGGCCTAAAACTTAGGCTTGGGATGTGCTACAATCGCTGATGCATGACTAGCAATTAGCACCAGCCCAACCCTGAATACCTTGGCATCGACTCATTTGTGCCTTCAATTATAGTGGCAAAATACGGTTTACATGTGATATTTTGGTGAGGCTAATACTTGTCAACTCAAAATGACAGTGTTTATGTTTGTTTATGCACTCTTACCAAAGGAATACCCAAATCTGGCATTTCTCTACTAACCCTGTCAAGTTCTATATGATCCTGATTCACCAGGTCACCGGAGACATCAAGTCTTACATGTATCTAAATGATCAGTTTGTTTGATACTACATCTTGTGTGGAACTCAGTTGTGTAAATTTCTATATGTTATTTGCATGCTTGGATCGATGGACTTTATTTTTAAAAAAAACGATTATTTTGTTACTTGGTCACTTCACAGTTCCACAACAATTTTGGGAGACAATTATACCTACAGTTGTACACTTACTCAACACATTACCTCTACTAGTATACCTACAGTTGTACATCTACTCAACACATTAGCTCTACTAGTATACCTGCAGTTGTACATCTACTCAACACATTAGCTCTACTAGTATGCCTACAGTTGTACACCTACTCAACATATGAGCTCTACTAGTATACCTACAGTTGTACATCTACTCAACACATCAGCTCTACTAGTATACCTACAGTTGTACATCTACTCAACACATTAGCTCTACTAGTACACCTACAGTTGTACACCTACTCAACACATTAGCTCTACTAGTATACCTACAGTTGTACACCTACTCAACTCATCAGCTCTACTAGTGTACCTACAGTTGTACATCTACTCAACACATGAGCTCTACTAGTATACCTACAGTTGTACATCTACTCAACACATCAGCTCTACTAGTATACCTACAGTTGTACACCTACTCAACACATTAGCTCTACTAGTATACCTACAGTTGTACATCTACTCAACTCATGAGCTCTACAAATATACCTACAGTTGTACACCTGCTCAACTCATTAGCTCTACTAGTATACCTACAGTTGTACATCTACTCAACACATGAGCTCTACTAGTATACCTACAGTTGTACATCTACTCAACACATCAGCTCTACTAGTATACCTACAGTTGTACACCTACTCAACACATTAGCTCTACAAGTATACCTACAGTTGTACATCTACTCAACACATGAGCTCTACTAGTATACCTACAGTTGTACACCTGCTCAACTCTTGAGCTCTGCTTATTTTTTACCATCACAAAAACTTAAGTTCTCACTGGCTTGAGAAAACAGAATTTGTTTATCGCAATTGTAATATTCTCCCAACTCCATTTTTAATAAAATAAGCAAACGCAAAACTTTTAGAATTAATTTGACTTTAGCGTGCATAAAAGGATTCTCACCCTGATAAACAAACAATACAAAATAAAGCCTATGCTTAGTCTGGCTGCGCAATTTCGCAGATTCATGTGCCAAGATCAAACAAGAATTCTGGTGAATTTTTCTTTATAACTAACAAATTTCGTTTTTTCAAGCTCTGACAAGTTTTTGTGGGCTTTGGCCAAACGGACGCATTAGGTGAGACAAGTCTTTCTAGCTCAATGACATTTCCCCTAATGCTTTTCAAACTGTTTTTCACCTCAATCCCATCATCTCAGGCGTACAGTTATTTGACAGTTACAGCACAGTTGTCAACTATTTTTCCTTCATCCTCACTTTTATAGAGCTTATGGAGATCCTTAGAGAATTTTCGTTTTGAGAGTGCATTAGTATGTTTTTACGATGTTGCATAAACCATTTCAAGAGTTAAAAACCAAACCTTCCATCAATTTTTGAAATATCACAGCCAAATCGTTGAAATCAAACAACTCGGATGGTTTGAAAATACAAAAACGCGAAGGCTTGCTGTGAACTATAAATTAAGAACAATTAACTGTCTACCATTTTATTGGATCAGAGTGTTTATAAAACAACTTTGTATATAGTTTAATGAAGTAACAAACATTCTCATTTCACGTTTCATATTCTTATCAATTTTTGAAGAAGTGCAGAGTTTAACGAGTTTTTTCAGGAGACTATTTTGAGTCTGAGACCACGAAGATACTCTGCACATCAAGCAACACAACCACACATGCATGTATTATATAACATGTTATGTTACATATAGGGTCTCTATACTTCCATGACTGTCCAGCTGAGGATAACCTTACCATCTATGTTATTATTATGGGAGTGGTCAGCTTTGTGTTCTCCGGCGTATTGGCTGGAGTTATAGCTATCAAGAGACTAGGTAAGAAACCTTCACTATCCAAAGTTGGTGCCAGAACATCAATTTTTATTGTCAAACATATCATAGTCAAATCTATAGCCATTATCACTCCAGCAAAAGTATGTAAATGCCAAAATGTTGGGTACATTAGGTATCGACACTGTTCAGCTGGAAACACATCAAAATATCATTCTGAAGACTACATATTGTTTAATCAATCATTTTAATTAAATGTGAATTAGCTTTGGCTAAAAACTAAGAACAACAAGTAGCCTATCACTCAAGTTACCTGCTAAAGTATAAATCAGACTTGTAAAGCAATATTGTAGTTAGTAAACTGTAGCTTCTATACAAAAGATCAAACTGCTTCTATGAAGTGGCAATGAGTCATAATGTAAGGGTGTTTTTGTTAGCTAAGCGTAACTCTTTGGAATGCCTCAAAAGCCTTGTCCAAGAATATTTGTTTGAGTATTTCAACGACGTGCTTCATAAATCTATAAGGTAAGTCATGTCATTGTCTCCCATGTTTTATCTGTTGGGTTACAACTCTAGCAGGCAATGTTATCCAACTAGTTAATAGAAACCTACTACTTTGATCAGGTGAATTATTTTTCCGGGTAACTGGTTCACAAAGCACCTTAGCAATAGATCAAGTAACCACAGCAATAATACACAAGTCTTATTTCCTCTAGTGGACAGGAAAAACTTGTAGGGGGAATTTTTCTGTACCTCGTTATGAATTGTAGCTAATAAATGATATTGGTGATCAGCACTTATTACATAATATACTGTGGGAGATTTTTGTGATTAATTGGACCATAACCCCCACCCCTTCCAATCCTTGCCTTAATCCCTCCTACACCCCTTTTCCAGCCTCCTAGCATGATTTTTATATAGACCCGGGATCTGTCTTTATGTTGTATATAAGCTGTACCAAGTTAAGAGAGTCTGCTAAACCGGGTCATACCGGGTCTACTTTCAGCCCTGTAACCAACATATAAAGAATAGAGAGCCTATCCCGGGCCAGTATCCTGACCCAGTCAGCAGGAAACATCAAGAAATTGTAGCCTGAGGGCCAGAAGGCCAGATACACGCCCGTAGATGAAAGAGAAAGAACATTGATAACAAATACACCCACCTTATACGAAAATCCTTAAATGCAGCATCGTATAGGGCGATTTGCAAAAGAGCTTTTCATTGGTCTAAAACATTTCTAGAAATATCATTGGCTCAAAATAATGAAAAATATCTAGTGGCACTTCACTGGTTGACAACACCATATCATCATAGCCAATAACAACAAAATTATTCATAGAACACTGCACTTGACTTACAAAACTGAAAATTTAATAATTCTGGAAAAGTGAAGACTATGCTGCTGTTTGAAGATAGTTATGAACCAATTTCACTCTAATTTTGAAACATTTTATAAGACTGCAAATGCTACTTGAAACAACTGGCTAATCACGAACACCTAATTTTATCCAATCATATGATATTACACAAAAATCGCCGTATACGGTGCTGCATTTAAGGATTTTCACCTTATACAGACAGCCAGCTTCCACCCACCTGTGATTGGCTAGAGAAGAGTGGAGATCACTATACCATGTGTAGCATTGAGTGATTGGACAGTATTGTTGTTACTTGTTTGTATTATATCTTGTCATTGATGAGTGGTATGTTATATTGTATGCGATTGGCTCACCCCTAATAAGGGGGGGGGGGGGGAGTGTTCCTTGCTTCTCTCATAAAAAAGCTGTTGTAGATTGAGAGAGGTACAAGTCATTTGGACTGTGAAGCATACATTAGTAGAGCTAAATAGATCGCTGTAATAAAGTACATTAACTCTAGCATTTGTGTAGTTTGTATGGATCGTGGACCCCGTGGAGTTGCTAACGTCTGCATTTGGGGTAGACCCTGGGTGTGAGGAGCAGTAGTGGAATGTGCGCATGAAGAGTTGTTTGTTGTATCTGTAGTGGAGAGCGGAAATCTACAACAATACTAATACTTTCTAAGTGTGCGTGGGTTTGTGTGTGTGTGCATGCATGTGCGGTTGTCTTATTTTATCATGATATTACAAAATAACATAATATTGTAGTGGGTTTTACTGACCACTACTACGCAGAGGTCCCCTGATGGTGATTATATTGCTCTGTTAAGTGATTATTAATATTAATTAATCATACCAGCACTGGATATTACTACCCTGACCTCGCGTATTTACCACCCCAACCCAGGTAATTTACTACCCCGATCCTGGGTAGCTACCCCGGGTCCGTAACAAGATGGCTGCCGTAGCCTGAGAGATAAAACCTAGCCCTGGTGCCTCCAGAGACCACCTCCCGGAGCTATCTACCCTCAGATGTAGAGAAACATAAACCAAAGGCTGATAAAGACTAAATAACGCTCAGGGACTATATTAACCTATCACTCACTGGCCAAGCTAGCCATGGACTTACTTCTGAGCACCAGTACACTTTAAATTAGTTATCATTATCTTATTGGACAATACTGTTTACTATATATCATACTACTTCCTGTCATGCTTCCTGTGCATGCTGGAAACTTTCCATTGATGCTTCTTGTAACTCTGACTATAAAAGGCAGAGACTTTGTGATATTCTTTGCATTACATGTCAGCTTTGCATTGCATTACTTGATATGGCATGAGTGTGTTCTCTTGTCTTTATATTGCCACCTTGTGTTCTGATATAAACATAGTTTATATTTATACACTACTTGAAAGCTGTGTATGTCTGAGCCGAGGGCTCGTTACAGTTGTCAAAGTCGGTTGCCTACTTTACAACACCTTGTTTGTGCCAATTTGGCACAGGGTCACCTCTAAGTTGAGGTAGACTGTTGATTTTCAGCCCTGAAGAGGCTGACTGCATTGTTGTGGCTGCACAGACTGCGTGTCTGCCAGCACAACCCCCTAGCGGAAGGTAGTGGACATAAAAATCCGCTACAACATGATGTACAAAAGGATGATATGGCCTACAAGCGCAGTAGCCTTACAGCTAATCAGCTAATCAGGGTGCAAGGCTGAGACAGGTTGACACCTGCTATAGATTTGTTTTTATGAAATATATTTATTAGATTCAAGAAATAAGTTATGAACCTGTACTTGTTAGTGGTTTCCATAAATTATTTGAAAGATTAATGACTCAAGAAATCTTTGATAGCAGGTTTGAAACAGCCATTTTATTTTCGTCTCGAATATACACATGTTTGTTTTTAGAAAATGATGAACACCTGTTTGCAATTCGCCAATAACCAATGGAGGTCCTGGACCTCGGAAGAGGTTAATTTATTTGAGTTTCTTGTTTTATATGTGTTAGCTGGGTGATACTGACACTGATACCATTGAATCAGAAATCTAGTGGATTTTGTGTAAGAACTATCTTATATTGCTCAACAGATTTGAGTAATAAACTATTTATTTGTGTAAACTCTGGTGTTGTGTGTCGTGGACCCCGTGGAAGCTGTTAAAATCTATTCGGAGTAAACTCTGGGTGTTTTGAGTATAGAGGAGGTATGCAAGGAGTGCATACGGAGTGGATGCCTTTGTGTCGGTGGTAGGGGTCAGAAATCTACTACAGTATTTAATTTAAAGTTGTTTTGATAATGTTTGAAGACTATGAAGTTGGTTTACTTATGCCAATGCTCAACTTGTTGTTACACCAATCCTCCACTCTTATCAATTCTAAGCATAACAGGTTTCTGTCTGCTTTCCACAGAATTTCATTAATCTCAAATATTATACCTCTCTCCAGAAGGGAAACTGTGCCGGGAAGACAGTGGCAACTAGTGATCATTTGCTGCCAGATCAGTTGGCAAACACAGAGATCATGGCTCAGACAAAGTACACAGAGTGTCAGCTTGAATAGTGGCTTTTTTTCATAGATACCAATTCCTAGGGTGGCAATCCTCTGGGGTGGTTGGCAGTACATGAATGAATGCAATGATGGTCAGTAAAATCAGCCTTTATATAGGCAGGCTGACAGGAATTATTTAGCATAATACATATAGGCATACATTGACAGGAATGAAATAGACCAATGACAAACAAGATATAAATTGTGGACAAATCAGGCAATATAATATGGTCGAATAGAAATGGTGCCAAGAAGCTAAAGAGCTGAGTCACGTCTCCATAGTCCAATCAGAGACTCTCCAGGGTTCTGAGGCTGTACCTAGCCTTTGGCTGATGATTCTGGAGATCCAAAGAAAGGGACTTCTGGCTCCAGAGTTAATGTAAGATCTTGTATGGCCTTGAAAATCCTTGGCTAAGGCAGCCGTCTTGTGCTGCCCTAATATCAGCATAGTGGGTGAGCCAGGGGTCACTACCGGCCCAGCATGGATCAAGACCAGCCCTGCAGGCTGTGCCACTGGCATAGCAAGTTATCCTACCGGCATAGCACCTTGTATAGGGCTGAGGATAGAATTCCAGATCATCTATAATCGATGTGTTAGTAGCAAACGCTCCGTTTACTAGTGGCATGCAACAAAATCTATCACATAAGTTCAACTCGTTTCGTTATTCAAGTGTTTGATTCATAAAACACTTGTGTCGTCTGCATATAAAAGTGGACCAAACCTCTGAGTCACAATGGCTAAATGGTTTATGTTAATTAAGGCATGCCAGCACTGATCACTTTTTTGTTGAGTTTCTGAATATTCAAGTCTTAAGCAGCAGATTGATGTATTAAATAACCCTCTAGGCCTACTCAGTCCTGATTTACAAGCTTGCCAAAAAGCCATTGGCCTAAATGCTCGCCGCATCAGCTGAAATTTAGCTTACTATAACTTCCATTGATTGTCGTGTACGTCATCTTCGGATTTCAGGGGTGGTCAATTACAATAAGTAATAGCAAATTTTTATAAATGAAGTGGCATCGTCTGCGTTTAGAATGAAATCTGATTGAGCAATTCCTTTAGCCTTTGGTCTGCTGAAGCCATTGCAACAAGAATAAAGAATCTTTATAAAGACACCCCATCAAAAATTGATTCTAAGATTTAATGTGGGGCTTTACTGTTACTCGCCATTTTTTATCTGGCTTGAATTTGCACGCTGCACGCATAAAATCGGAATTCGTGGTTTCTGTCAATATGGACACAATTAGTGCACACACATAATAAACAAAATCAACGCTTGTTTATCACCCAAATTCCATATGTGAAATAGCAACTGAAGATGGTTGCAGGATTAGTCAAGTAGTTCAATGTGATCACAATCACAAGGGTCATCTTTTACTCTCTACATCGATAGGTTAGAAAAAAATGGTGCTTGTTTTGCTGAGTTAAGGAACAATAAATGGTATTCATAAAAAAATAGACTGTAGTCTAAGTATGTAGGTAGAATAATAATAAATAAAATGATAACTAATAAAAAATAAATAGCGGGATCTGCTTGGCCAAATAAATACTGTACAGCAGAGAAGCAAATATCCAAAGATGACTTCAATTTTAAGCAGTGTAAAAACTGGCGAGCATTTCTGGAAGAGGGGTATTTTGCGGGCTTGTAGATCAGCAGCACCAAGTAGGCCTAGAGGGTTGTTCAATACATCAATCTGCTGCTTAAAACTTGAATATTCAAAAATTCAACAAAAAGTTGTTCAATGCAGGGATGCTTTAAAAACGAATTTGGTCCTAAGTTCGATCCAGTTGGAACACTGAATGTTAAACTAGAAAACTCTGATCTGAGTCCAATTAAATATGTGCAGCATGTCATATGATAGCCTGAATCGAATGCTGATACTGATCAGGTGACTATGTTTGCAGGTAAAGATGAGGGCAATCTTTATTGGGGAGGATTCGTGATCTGTGAGCTCATCGGACTATTTTTATTCGCTTGGACAGTGTTTGGTGAGTTTTATAATCTTTGTTAATTTCACTTCTATTTTGAGATAGAGACTGGACTATCCACTGCTTGATCATTTACTGATCAAAATTTATCTGCGCAATCCTTTTTTAGCTCCACTTCCAGATCTAACCCTTTGGTATGTGACCATTGGTTGAGTTCAAGTATATAAATGTTGTTAACTGAAGTTGTGAAGATTAATCTGATTAAAACTGTCAGCGATGACAGCGCTAAAATATGTTTCATTACTCATTCAAAAATTGTTGAAAGCATATCCAGTAAAAGCATAGACATGTTTATTTTGACCCATGTTTAACAAATATCAAACACTTTCATTATTTTCATTGTCCCTGTGCAGCTTTTTATTGTTGCCATATGCAGTTATAGCCGGATTGATTTAACAAAACACCATAAGGTGCTAACTGCTAACTGAGTCATGCACTTCACCAACAAACAGACTCCTGGTCAGTCTGACTCTCCTCTCACTGCAGCTGCTGATTGCTGAAAGACAGAGTCACTGAATCAAACATATCCAATGCAGGTTCTGATTGCTGAATTAACTCTCTCAGGGAAAGGAGAAATGGTTGAATTAAACGTACACAAAACACAGAGTTCGTATTGTAGTGGATTTTGGGGGGCCGATCAAAGACAGAGTCACTGAATCAAACATATGCAATCAGGTTTCTAACTTTACTAGTTTGCCAGAACTCCTTTTGTGGGGTCATTCAGAGTTATAACCAACCTCAGCTCTCATATTCAATGCAGGTTCTGATTGCTGAATTAACTCTCTCAGGGAAAGGAGCAATGGCTGAATTAAACGTACACAAACAGATTCCTTTAGCAAAACACAGAGTTCGTATTGTAGTGGATTTTGGGGGGGCCGATCAAAGATTTACCAACAACACCTCACTCCAGAGGTCACCTTCCAATCTACTTCCAACGAGAAGGAGTATGCCAACTCCACAAACATATTCAGAGCCCATGGCTTAAACGCACAACTCAATGTTTCAATGAGTAAACCATATTATATTATACGACAACAACCCAGTGTGGTATAATAACTGCAATGTATCTTGCTGCTTAGATCAGCTTCAAGTAGAATACCAATACAAGGACCAGTTGGAAAGCTCTGCGTTTTATGGGCAGAGTAGCAGAAAACATTTGGCCAAATAATGGGGCAACAAATCAGTAGTAGCAGGAAGTGATTATACGAATGAAAAGACAAGATATAAATAACACAGTGCGATATTGGCTAGAATAGGATTAAATATATAAAGCGCCCAAAAGTAAGGGGCGTAGCCTCTCAGTCAATAGTGCTGAGCCAGGGTGGTGCAATAGGTAGCACAGGTTTTTAGCTGTTATGGCTCGTGTTCCCAGTTTTTCCTCTTTCCGGTGGTAGCTAGGCAGCAAACTTGGGCTTCTGCATCTTTGGGTATTACTTTGGGTCCAAAGGCTATAGCCCTTCTTTTCTCCCCGACCGGGTATAGGTTTGATAGTGACACTGCAGGGCTGGTAGTGCATGCTGCGAACCGGTAGTAACTGCTGCAGGGCCGGCAGTGATTGCTGCAGGGCCGGTAGTGCTTCTGCAGGCCGGTAGTGATTCTACCGATTCTCTCACTTGGTTTTCTGGCTGTGCCAGACTCAATCTAGTTATGCCTGACACTCAGCAGTTGTCAGAGGGACCTTGTGCAGTTGTAGTGGCCATGAAAATCCCCCACAATATACACCAACAGTTACATAATTGGTCACTTTAAAAAGCACATCCTTTCTCTATTCTTCTCTGCTCTCCCACTTTTTCTTTCTTCTGCTGAAATGGATAAAACACACAAGAAAACCATGTGCTGGCATATTGTGGGAGATTTGCATGATGATTGAGTGATATCAGACTCCTTTCCACCCTTTCCCACCCTAAACCCCCCCCCCCCCTACACCCCTTGTGCCCTCTGGTAGCGGAGTTACAGTACCGCCAGAACTCTTCCCCCTCAGTAGCTACCTAAATCCCCCTTAAAAGGGATACCCTGTATCCCTCTATATAAACATATAGAGAGCTACCCCGGCTCTACCACGGGTCAGGACCCCGACCCTGTATCCAGACAGAGTGATTCATGGAGCCTGTGCCCCTAGGAACCTGAAAGCCTCAACAGAACGGAGACCGGAGCCTTCCCCCTACCAGGAGCCCAGACTAGGAAGTAGCACTTCCAAATAAGGAGTGGAAAGGTTCCACCACCCAGAGAAGAGCGGGAAACACAGCCCAGTGCCAATTGACCATGTGTTCTTATTCTCATTGGCTTGCTGTGTTATTACACTTTGTATCATATTATAATACTTGTGCATTCTTTGTGTCATGTTCTATTATTGGTTAAGCCTGATAAGGTAATGAATTTAGCCCTTACCTCCTATAAAAGGAGCTGCTGTGCATTAAGAGAATCAGTTGTTGAGTGGATAGTATTAAATACACTTTTAATTGTGTATCAAATAAAATATTTGTTTGATAAAACCTTCAGTAGTTTTTCTGGGTTGTGGACCCCGTGAGAAGTTGCTAAAGTCTATTCGGGATAGACCCCGAAGTGTGAGGGGAGAAGGAGAGGATTCCGTTGTGTCAGTGATAGAGGACTCAAATCTATTACAGTACTACAGTTGTGTTTGTTTTTGATTAAACAGTTAATAAACGAATGCATTTATGAAGAATAAAACTTGGATTCCTTTCTTTTTTTTCATAGAAATTTTATGATACACATTCATGGATCAAGTGTTATATGTGTAGCACTTGTGCAAGATTTGCCGTTCTCTACCTTTTTCATCATCCCGCAATCCACTTTGCCCAATTCCAGATACCTATGACCCAAGAAGGTTAGACTAGGATATCAAAAGCTGCCATTGCTTGTTTGACAGCCTTTTCATTTGCACAGTTCATGTAAGACGCATTGCATATGCGGATTTCTAGTCATTTGCACTGTTTAATAACCAGTCAAACATTACTGTATATCCTCAATAAGTTTTTACCTGTAGATTGTTAAACCTGTTGACAGGGAAGGTATTGTAATAGATTTGCACAGTGCGGCTATTCCTTCTTCAGCCGGTGCTATTATTCTACAAACATATCTCTCTTATACATAAACATTACACGCTAGATGGTTACGATTGAATACACCCAAGAGCACAGCTGACACGCCGCTCACACAGCCAAGCCTATGGATGGATTCCTGCCACTAGTGCACTGGCGCATTAACACGTATTTATATATATTACCATTTAGCATTAATGCACTAGCCTATTGACTCATGGATCTCTTTTGTGCCAGGTTATGATTACTTTTTTACACCTCGCTGGGGTATTATTTCTGTCCAATTATATACATATATTTTCAACTGATTACCTTTTCTATAAATACTCTTGCATTCAGCCCAGAGGGGTAGATATTTAGTAGTAGTTAGAGTGAGAAGTAACTCTCGTGTAGCAAGCGAACTATTTTGACCAGTTACTGTTTAGTCTTCACTCGACCCTTGCCGTCAGTTGCTACCATTCTCGTTATTATATACTTTGTGTCAAACCTTCAGTTTTGTGCGTGAAATTAGACATTGTTTGCGTTTGTTGGTAATAATAAATCATTGTTACCTCCAACTCTGTGATATCTGTGAGGCCGGTTGACTGAACACAGTTGTACCTGCTCTACAGCAGCATCTGGTTGTATCTAGTGCAAGATAAACCGCAGGGAGCCGTACTGCTTTGCAGTGGCGCTCTTAGTACAGTACAGATAAAGCCGGACAGTATAGCCCTCCTTGTAGCGCCAGTAACGGTTTTATTCAGTGACAGAGAAAACCATTACATTGGTGGCAGCGGTGGGATCATTCTTGTTTTCACCCCGGCACTACAAGACAAGAAAGCTAACGGCCAAACTCACCAATACTCTTCCCCCTTGCCCCGAGTATTTTTGCCCCCTCCCTTCTTAACAGTGACCGGTAGATCACCCCCCTACGACCCCACGGATACTGTTTCCCCCTTCCACCAGCATCCTCCTACAGCGTGGAGTGAGTGCGGCCCCATTACACTATATAGAGGAAGAGCAGACGTCACGTCCCACCTCACCTCAAAGTATAGTACGGTCAAACCACCCATCCTGCTGAAGAAAGAAACTCACAGAAGAGGAGTAGATGTTCCGTTGTACCTCACCCTGCAGTACAATACAGCCAACCTACCTACCTTGTGGAGAAAGAAAGAAGGAGTTTCCGTTTATGGCTGCACATAGAGCCAGAAGTGCAGTGCGGTTGCCAGCCGGCACCCCTGAAGCAGTGGCGTTAGACAGACTAGCTGATACCCTTAGAGGAGTACTCCAACCCCGTGCACCTGCACCGGTTTACAAACCACCTAAGTTCAATGGACAGGGTGATGTAGAATACTTCATTGGCCTGTTCCTGGAAGTTGCTGAAGCAAATGGTTGGGACAATAATGCCTCATTGCTGCATGTGAGAGAAGCCCTCCGAGAAGATGCCCTAAAGTGCAGCAAGCCTAACAACCTTAAGCTGTGTTAACCGCACTCCATGCTTGTTTTGGCCTGATACGCCGTGAGGCCCTACAGAACATTGCCCAGTTGAAGAAAGCTCCGAAAACTTCCCTGCAGGAGCACGCCAATGAGGTGGAAAGATTAGTACATGTCGCATATGAAGACTTGCCAGATGGACATGTGGAACGTGTAGTGCTGGAGACGTTTGCCACCACCCTGGGCTACCCGTATCTGCAACAACATTTGTTGACAGTGAATCCCAGAAGCCTTGAAGAAGCTGTTCGCGCTGGAGGCGAATTCCTCCAGATAAGAGCCTTCTCCGACAACAAGCCACCCAGAGTGCGCATAGTGGAAGAATATGATGACGAAAGGTATGACGAGGAATACCATCAACCTCTCCTGACCCATTACCGTCATTCACAGACAGCTGCCGTAGTTACACCTGCTCATAAAGAACTGGATCACTCTTACCCAGTTGCAAGCAACCACCACCACTCTGCCCCTCAGCCGGCGCCAGTGTACAAAGATACCATGACAGGGTTGCTTCAGACAGTACAGGATATGGTCACTGAGATGCAACAGTTGAGACAGTGGCAACAGACAGTGCATACACCTCCTCCATGGGTGCAGCCTGCTCCTCAACCTCCTGCGCAGGCTCCTCGTATGGTGTACCACCCTCCTCCTGTGACACCTACCACCGCTGTCAGTGAGTGGCCACCTCTTGCAACAGCCCGGTCGTCACCCCCACTGCGTTGGAGCAGTAGCAGCCTGGACACTATAGCAGATATTGGCCGTCCAAACAACCAGCTGTCGCCACACCCAAAAAAAACTGGTGACGGGAAACGAGCATCGCCCACAGTAGCTACTACACCGGATACCTGCGATAAGGTGAAAAGGTGGAAAAATGAGATGGAGAAGCCTGAGAGACACAACCCTGTGCCTTTACTCCCGTCAGATAGGGCGTCCCTGTGAAGAGAACAGAAGCGGGCTGAAACGGGCCACGCCAAGCTGCCTACCTCTTCTGCCGGCCCCCTGAGATACCATACAAGAAGCAAGTCACCACCTCCTGGTAGGCAACCACTCCCTACAAGCAACGGCCAAGTCATCCTATCGGGAGAGAAAGACAAGCAAGTCCGGAACAAACTAATCATACCATCCCTGCTGGATTTACCACCAGTGCAACTTACCGGCCCCCTGAAGCCCCAGTCTGCCCTTGCTCAGCAAGCAGTAGCTACCACACCGGCTACCTGCGATAAGGTGAAAAGGTGTAAGAAAGAATTAGCAAGGGTAGAGAGGCACAACCCTGTGTCCATTGCTCGTTCACCCAGGTCCTTTAGGTCACCTCTTAGGAAGAAGGCGACGCCGTCCCTGTCTAATTGGCAGCTGCCTACTTCTAACCGGTATACAGTGTTACTATAGGAAACAGACAACCCAGAGCCTTATGAAACCTCTGCCGCCGTACACTCCTTGCCCGTCCTACCCTCGTTGGAGCATGTGGGTCCCCTGAAGAACCAGCCTGCCCCAGCTTAGGGACACAAGACACTAACTGCACCAGTCAGCCCGTCAGTAGAGCGCCCTTCGTGCCCTAGAAATAGAGGGTCGTCTCCCCCTCACTGAGCTTTAAAGGTTCAACCCACCAGGTTGTCCAACACTGATGTAGAACGGCCATACCGGGCTAACTATTTCCTCCCAGAAAAGTTAGAAGGCAAGTCAGTCACCCTCCTCGTCGATACCGGCTGCTCAACGAATCTCCTATCCAAGCACGTCTTCGACCAGTTACCTGAGCCAGTAAGACAGTCAGGGCAGGAGAGTGAGACTCATGGTATCATGGCCGACGGCACCCAGGTACCCTTCTATGGCGCGGTGAAAGCTATCCTCCGTCTCCGTGAAGTGAAAACCGAAGCCACGTTTAGTTTTCATCACATAACCGAGGATGCTATCTTGGCAATGCCCTTTCTCACTGAACATGACTGCCGTTTGAAGTTCAGTGAGTGTGCCATTGTGGCGGCAGGCCAGGAGATGTGCTGCACTAACAAAGACGGTACGCTATTAATGAACAACATTCAGGTCTTCCGCACCACACGGCTACCCCCGGGCATGGAATCCACCATCCTGTGTAAGGTTACCTCACAGAGTTACTTACCCCTTGGTTTAGTAGAGTCCTGACCTGGAGGTCCTCCTATTGCTGCTAGTCTGAATGAGCCAGATAGCAAAGGGCACATGTTATAGTCAGGCGCATGAACCCGACCGCCCAGCCAGTGGAACTGAAGGCTGGAAGCACGGTAGGCCACTACAGAGGGTTGAGCCCTGAAGAGGTGGAGCAAACCGAGGCGGCGGCCATGCCCGCTTCCTCCCCCCCCCCTGCGCACTCTTCTCCCACTCCAGTTCCTCCTCACGTCTCCGAGCTGTATGCAGCCGCTCTCCCACAATACCAGGACAAACGTGAGTCACAGCAGGTAGCTGGGTTGTTACGCCTGTACGCTGCAGTGTTTAGTTCTGGAGAGCATGTCTTTGGCCAAACCACCCTGGTCACTCACAGCATTCCCCTCCTCCCTGGTACACGGCCTATCCGCCAACCCCTTCGTTGGTTAGGATCGGAGAAAGAAGCGAAGGCAGAGAGACAGGTGGAACAATTGTTGGAGTGTGGCCTTATCGAACCGGCCTCCGGAGCATGGAGCTCCCCCGTGGTTCTGGTGAGGAAGAAGGACGGAGCTTAGAGATTCTGCATCGATTACAGGCGTTTGAACGCAGTAACCCATCAGGACGCGTACCCTCTTCCCTGCATCAATGAGAGTTTAGACGCCTTGTCGGGGAGCAGGTTCTTTAGTACGCTGGACTTGGTCAGTGGATACTGGCAGGTTCCCCTGGATGAAGAGGCCAGTGAACGCTCTGCATTTACCACCGGAACGAGCCTGTGGAAGTAGAAGGTTCTCCCTTTTGGCCTCACTTAAGCTCCAGCCACCTTCCGGCGCCTGATGGAGAAGGTGTTTCAAGGTCTCCACTGGAAAACCCTCCTGCGTTACCTTGACGACATCATTGTCATTGCTCCGGACTTCTCCACTCACATCCAGCGCCTGGCCGAAGTTTTTTGGCAATTACAGCAGGCCGGCTTGAAGCTCAAACCCAGCAAGTGTGATTTGTTCAAAACAGAAGTCCGGTACTTGGGACACGTAGTGAGCATTGCGTGGGTGGCCACAGACCCAGAGAAAGTTACCGCCATAGAGCACTGGCAGACGCCCACAGAATTGAAAGGTCTGCAAGCCTTTTGAGGTACCGTCGGGTATTACCGGCAATATATCTCGGACTTCGCTACGGTGGCACGGCCCCTTACTCAGCTCACTAGTAAGCACGCTCTCTGGGAATGGTCCACCGCCCAAGAAAACACTTTTCGGCAGCTGAAAATGGCTATGATTCGTGCCCCTGTCCTGGGCTACCCTGACCCGAAGTTGCAGTATACCTTAGACACCGATGTCAGCAATGCCGGTGTAGGTGCTGTACTGTTGCAGGTACAGGAAGGTAATGAGCGAGTGATCGCTTACTACAGCAAGACGCTCAGCCCACAGCCCACAGAAGTGAACTACTGTGTGACAAGGAGAGAGCTGTCGGCAGAAGTGAAGGCTGTCAAGCTCTTTCGCTCCTACCTCTATGGCCAGCACTTTCGTCTTCGGAAAGATCATGCCTCCCTGCTGTGGCTGTGTCGCTGCCGGGAACCCACTAGTCAGGTGGCTAGGTGGCTCGAGTCGCTCTTCAAGTTCAAATACACCATTGAACCTAGAAGCGGCCCCCAACACGGCAATGCAGACGGGTTGAGTCGCAGGTGCCCCTCAGAGTGTAGGCAGTGTGGACGCATTCGAGAAAGGGATGGCGGGCCCTCTAAGGCAGAAGTCCAACGGGAGTTGAGCACTGCCTCTCAGTCTCAACTCTCTGCTACTACTGCACTGACTCGGTATGAGTCCCCGTCCTCCTCCATTCGCCCAACCACCCTCTCTGCCCCTCAGGCCACCCCCCATGCAGCTCACCCCGTCCAGCCGGATGTCGACCTTGTCCAGGCTCAAAGTGAAGGTAATCACGCTGTGGCTGTCATGTACCAGGCAGTGTCTGCACAGCGCCCTCTCACTAAAGAGAAGATGGAGCTCGGCAACCAGGAGTTGAGACGGCCGAACAACAGTATTGGGGCTATCAGACTCCGTGCAGATGGTGTGTTGGAGCTACAGGTCTCTCCTAACTGCCGCTCTCGTTGGTGTGCGGTCTGTCCGGCAGGTTTACGTAGCAACACAGTTTGGCAGACCCATTCTCTTGCACACCAGGGAGTGAGCAGGACCTTGAAACGCCTCCAACTCACTTGGTACTGGCCAGGTATGACATCTGACATACGCCATATGGTCAGGAGCTGTGAGGTTTGCCAAAGGGCCAAAAGTGGTGGCAACAAGCCTAGCCCTGGTCGCCAGCGCATGTACGCTGGCCGCCCCTGGCAGAAGTTAGCCGTAGATTTGGTGGGCCCCTTTCCTGAGACGGAGCGTGGCAACGCCTGGGTTCTAGTACTAACAAATCACTTCACCAGATGGCAAGACGCCCTGGCCCTTCCAAACGCCACAGCCCCGGTAGTGGCTAGTGCTTTAGATGAGCGGGTTTTCTGTTACTTGGGCACACCCGAACAGATGCATACTGACCAGGGGGCCCAATTATAGTCTCGCCTGATGCAGGAGTTGTGTACTCTGTGGGGCTTCGAAAATACCCGCACTACCCCGTACCACCCTCAGGCCAATGGAGTTGTTGAGAGAAGCAACCAGGTGCTAGGCAACTCCCTGCGGTCTTTGCTCTTGAAGAGGAGTCCAGGTGACTGGGACCTGCTGCTTCCCCAACTAATGGGAGCATTCAGAGCTACACCCCACTCTACCACATGGGAGACAGCCAATTATATGATGCGGGACAGGGAAATGAGATTACCCGACCAAGTCTCTTACCACCCCCCTTTAACCAACTGCTTGCCCGTGCATGAGTACGCTCAAGACCTCAAGCTAAGACTAGAGGAGGTAAACAAAACCCTGAGGGAACAGCAAATGGAGATCAGGGCAGAGGAAGGAGAGGAGGCCGGCCTATGCGCATTTGGAGACTGAGTATGGTTGGAAAACTGTCGTAGATGCCGTGGTGAGAATCTTAAGCTACAGGCCAAGTTCTTGGGGCCTTCGAGACAGAATAGGCATACAACAATCATACCTATCTTATCAGCAGACATGGGTTCAACAGTCTGTAAAGAATGAGTTTCGCCTCACGCCTTATCGCCGAAGTGTGGATCCTCGTGGGCAAGCGCCGGCCGCCATCGAACCAAGAAGGAGTCCCAACATGCATGGAGCCCGCACAAGGAGGACACCAGCAGCCTCCCCGTTTGATCCAATGCCACAAGAACTAGAATTATCTCTTCTACATAGAAGGAGAGGGATCAGTTTGGAGTGGTCAGAAGAACCACTGCCTACCGACCCATCAGCCGTTCGCAGCGAATTGGATACGGATCTACCGGGTGGTGCAGTTAGGGATGACCAGGATGTGCAAGAGGTGCCTCCACCAGCTGCTGAGGCAGCCCCCAACCCCATCCAGGGTAGGAGCCAGCCAGCTAACCTACCAATACAGAGGCCGCCCAGGAACGTTGGCCTGCCTGCACCATATGGACAGCCCTTGTGCCCCTCAGTTATCACTGCCCCGGGTGGATTGTTTCCAGGGCATCCAGCAGACTGTGTGGGGCTGCCTGTTTTAGACATGGCATTCCTCCCTTCTTCCCCGTGACACCATACTGATGTGTGCCACACCTTCTTGGTGTGTCGATTGAATCCTAAACCCCTTTAAAGGTTTACTTCCCCCACTGCCAGTTGGCAGGTTTTAATCATATTTACTCTTCGCACATGGTCTTGTGCCCCAGGGACATACTCCGTATGTACCCCCTGGACTGCAGGTTTTGTAGTTGACAGTCTCTTCGAGACTCTCCTATATATACATATGCCTATATACTCCAATATTTATCCCGGCCTCTTATTTATCCGGCCACCCTGTGCCTGTTTAACTATCAGTACGGAAGTACTTGATTGTTGAAGCGGACTGTGTAATAGATATGCACAGTGCGGCTATTCCTTCTTCAGCCGGTGCTATTATTCTACAAACATATCTCTCTTATACATAAACATTACACGCTAGATGGTTACGCCTGAATACACCCAAGAGAACAGCTGATCCACCGCTCACACAGCCAAGCCTAAGGATGGATCCCCGCCACTGGTGAACTGGCGCATTAACACGTATTTATAGATATTATCATTTAGCATTAATGCGCTAGCCTATTGACTCATGGATCTCTTTTGTGCCAGGTTATGATAACTTTTTTACACCTCGCTGGTGGTATTCTTTCTGTCCAATTATATGTATATATTTTAACTGATTACCTTTTCTATAAATACTCTTGCATTCAGCCCAGAAGGGCAAAGATTTAGTAGTAGTTAGAGTGAGAAGTAGCTCTCTTGTAGCAAGTTAACTGTTTTGACCAGTTACTGTTTAGTCTTCACTCGACCCTTGCCGTCAATTGCTACCGTTCTCGTTAATATATACTTTGTGTCGAACTTTCAGTTTTGTGCGTGAAATTAGACATTGTTTGCTTTTGTTGGTAATAATGAATCATTGTTACCTCCAGCTCTGTGATATCTGTGAGGCCGGTTGCCTGAACACAGTTGTGTCTGCTATACAGCAGCATCCGGTTGTATCTAGTGCAAGATAAACCACACGGAGCCGTACAGCCTTGCAGTGGCACCCTTAGTACAGCACAGATAAAGCCGGACAGTATAGCCCTCCTTGAAGTGCCGGTAACGGTTCTATCCAGTGACGGAGAAAACCATTACAGTATCACCTTGTTCGCGTTTGATAAGTAATAACAGTGCTGGAGCAAAAACGCTGTTTTTAACAATTACGTGAGCAGAAAACTCGTGTTCTGCATTTGTTGCATTTCCATGCACGGTGACTCCCTAGAAACTTTGGTGGAACCCCTTGGAGAAAGTTGGGAGAGAAGGGGGTGGCCTGTTTTTTTTTTCGAGGTCCGTTATTTTGCAAGTTTGAGGTGTTAAAGTTAACATGGCACAGATTTGATTAAATCTTGTGATAGCGGTCAGTTATCGTTAGTTCTAGATACAACTAGTTACAAAATCGATAAACAAAACATCAAAATTTATTTGCTTGGTTGTCATTTGTGGAGTTCAACTCAACCAGTATTGTTTATCTGTCCAGCCAAAATATATATTGTCAGAAAATTGTACGTATCTGCAGTTAGCTTCAAGCTGTAAAGTTTTATATTTTTGTGGGGAGACAACGTCTGTGAGAGTAAGACACAATTTTGTGAGCTGTATATTGATAAACATTAACTTGATCAACTTCTTTGTGCTGACAAAAACACATGGATAGGAATGTATCTTTCATGTTCAACAGCTTTTTAGCTGTTATTAATATTTTTCTGGTTTTTTGACATGTCATTGGTTGTTGACAGATTTTATATTTATGAGGAGATCATAACTTTGGGTGTTTCTTGTAGTTACAATCGATGTGGTTAATATGAAGGAATTTTCTACGCCTGCCACTCTGAACTCAGGATTTGACTGTTTCACTACAGACTCTACATTTTATGGGCATGAAAAGTATTGCAATGCATTGGTGTACTACCTTGTGTACATTGGTGTATGGGCTAAACTTACAGTTATTGGAATAATGTTGGTAGTATTTGTGTGCTGGTTTTGCTACAAGTTTTGTGTTTAGGCAGGGATGAATGAAAGTTTTGACATGCCAATGGAAAGTTTCATTATTGATTCCAATTTAGATTGTCATATATGAGGGTAGAATACCTCATATTTTGCTTAAAGTAATTTAAAGTAAAAGCTTCAATGTAGACCTTTATTTTAATGTCTGAAGAAAGGTACAACCTAAGCAGCATTTATTTTCCAATTAGATGTGAGAGCTCCCAGCATGCATTTTATCACACAGCTTCCAGGTTTTGTCTACATTTGTTTAAAGCCAACATATTATTAGGCGAGGATTTCATCTAGCTCTACAAAGACAGCCAGTTTCTACACTGCAGTAGAGCTCGTTTTAAAATGCATTAGTAAAGTAGACAACTCTCAGCTTATGCCATTGTTCTATATCCATACCATAAGTGTCAAGATAGCAGCCTAAGCCAATAAGATCTGTGAGCAGTGTTTCTGATTGGTCAGGTTGGCAAGTGGGTATTTAAGGGACATGGAAGGAGTTGACGAACATTCAGTTACATTACTGTTGTACGTATTAATCTCCTCACATATATTTCTATTTTATAGTTTTCCTTACATGCGCTACCATATTTCAATAATACAAACGACTATGATCAAATTGTATCGATAGATCACTTTATGATTTGATAGACACGCAGACAGTATATTTGGGTTGAGGAAAAATATATCTAAAAATAGAAAAAGGACTGTTGTTTAAAGCATGTAACTATCAAGTCTGTGTGTGCAGACAATACTGGTGTGTGTAGACAATACTGGTGTGTGCAGACAATACTGGTGTGTGCAGACAATACTGGTGTGTAGACAATACTGGTGTGCAGACAATACTTGTGTGTAGAAAATACTGGTGTGTGTAGACAATACTGGTGTATAGATAATACGGGTGTGTGTAGACAATACTGGTGCGCAGACGAAACTGGTGTGCAGGCAATACTGGTGTGTCTAGACGATACTGGTGTGTAGACAATACTGGTGTGCAGACATTATTGGTGTGTAGAAAACACTGGTATGTAGACAATACTGTTGTGTAGACAATACTTGTGTGTAGACAATACTGTTGTGTAGACAATACTGGTGTGTAGACAATACTGTTGTGTGTAGACAATACTGGTGTGTAGACAATACTGGTGTGTAGACAATACTGGTGTGCAGACAATACTTGTGTGTAGAAAATACTGGTGTGTGCAGACAATACTGGTGTGCAGACAATAATGGAGTGGAGACGATACTGGTGTAAAGACAATACTGGTGTGTAGACAGTACTGTTGTGTACACAATACTGGTGGGTAGACAATACTGGTGTGTAGACAATACTGGTGTGTAGACAATATTGGTGTGCAGACAATACTGGAGTGAAGACAGTACTAGTGTGTAGACAATTCTGGTGTGTGTAGACAATACTGGTGTGTGTAGACATTACTGGTGTGTAGACAATACTGGTGTGTAGACATTATTGGTGTGCGGACAATACTGGTGTGTAGACAATACTGGTGTGTAGACAATACTGGTGTGTGTAGACAATACTGGTGTGTGTAGACAATACTGGTGTGTGTAGACCATACTGGTGTGTAGACAATACTGGTGTGCAGACATTATTGGTGTGCGGACAATACTGGTGTGTAGACAATACTGGTGTGTAGACAATACTGGTGTGTATACAATACTGGTGTGTAGACAATACTGGTGTGTGTAGACAATACTGGTGTGTAGACAATACTGGTGTGTAGACAATACCGGTGTGTAGACAATACTGGTGTGTAGACAATGCTAGTTTGAGACAATACTGGAGTGCAGACAATACTAGTGTGTAGACAATACTGGTGTGTGTAGACAATACAGGTGTGTGTAGACTATACTGGTGTGTGTAGACAATACTGGTGTGTAGACAATACTGGTGTGCAGACATTATTGGTGTGCGGACAATACTGGTGTGTCGACAATACTGTTGTGTAGACAATACCGGTGTGTAGACAATACTGGTGTGTAGACAATGCTAGTTTGAGACAATACTGGAGTGCAGACAATACTAGTGTGTAGACAATACTGGTGTGTGTAGACAATACTGGTGTGTGTAGACAATACAGGTGTGGGTAGACTATACTGGTGTGTAGACAATACTGGTGCGTAGGCAACATTGGTGTGTAGACAATACTGGTGTGTAGACAATACTGGTGTGTAGACAATACTGGTGTGCAGACATTACTGGAAAGCAGACAATACTAGTGTGTAGACAATACTGGTGTGTGTAGACAATACTGGTGTTTGTAGACATTACTGGTGTGTAGACACTACAGGTGTGCAGACAATACTGGTGTGTGTAGACAATACTGATGTGCAGACAGTACTGGTGTGTAGACAATACTGGTGTGTAGACAATACTGGTGTGTAGACAGTACTGGTGTGTAGACAACACTGGTGTGTAGACAATACTGGTGTGTAGACAGTACTGGTGTGTAGACAATACTGGTGTGTAGACAAAACTGGCGTGCAGACATTATTGGTGTGCGGACAATACTGGTGTGTAGACAATACTGTTGTGTAGACAATACCGGTGTGTAGACAATACTGGTGTGTAGACAATACTGGTGTGTAGACAATGCTAGTTTGAGACAATACTGGAGTGCAGACAATACTAGTGTGTAGACAATACTGGTGTGTGTAGACAATACAGGTGTGTGTAGACATTACTGGTGTGTAGACAATACTGGTGCGTAGGCAACATTGGTGTGTAGACAATACTGGTGTGTAGACAATACTGGTGTGTAGACAATACTGGTGTGCAGACATTACTGGAATGCAGACAATACTAGTGTGTAGACAATACTGGTGTGTGTAGACAATACTGGTGTTTGTAGACAATACTGGTGTGTAGACAATACTGGTGTGTGTAGACAATACTGATGTGTGTAGACAATACTGGTGTGTGTAGACCATACTGGTGTGTAGACAATACTGGTGTGCAGACATTATTGGTGTGCGGACAATACTGGTGTGTAGACAATACTGGTGTGTAGACAATACTGGTGTGTATACAATACTGGTGTGTAGACAATACTGGCGTGCAGACATTATTGGTGTGCGGACAATACTGGTGTGTAGACAATACTGTTGTGTAGACAATACCGGTGTGTAGACAATACTGGTGTGTAGACAATACTGGTGTGTAGACAATGCTAGTTTGAGACAATACTGGAGTGCAGACAATACTAGTGTGTAGACAATACTGGTGTGTGTAGACAATACAGGTGTGTGTAGACATTACTGGTGTGTAGACAATACTGGTGCGTAGGCAACATTGGTGTGTAGACAATACTGGTGTGTAGACAATACTGGTGTGTAGACAATACTGGTGTGCAGACATTACTGGAATGCAGACAATACTAGTGTGTAGACAATACTGGTGTGTGTAGACAATACTGGTGTTTGTAGACAATACTGGTGTGTAGACAATACTGGTGTGTGTAGACAATACTGGTGTGTGTAGACAATACTGGTGTGTGTAGACCATACTGGTGTGTAGACAATACTGGTGTGCAGACATTATTGGTGTGCGGACAATACTGGTGTGTAGACAATACTGGTGTGTAGACAATACTGGTGTGTATACAATACTGGTGTGTAGACAATACTGGCGTGCAGACATTATTGGTGTGCGGACAATACTGGTGTGTAGACAATACTGTTGTGTAGACAATACCGGTGTGTAGACAATACTGGTGTGTAGACAATACTGGTGTGTAGACAATGCTAGTTTGAGACAATACTGGAGTGCAGACAATACTAGTGTGTAGACAATACTGGTGTGTGTAGACAATACAGGTGTGTGTAGACATTACTGGTGTGTAGACAATACTGGTGCGTAGGCAACATTGGTGTGTAGACAATACTGGTGTGTAGACAATACTGGTGTGTAGACAATACTGGTGGGTAGACACTACTGGTGTGCAGACAATACTGGTGTGTGTAGACAATACTGGTGTGCAGACAGTACTGGTGTGTAGACAATACTGGTGTGTGGACATTACTGGTGTGTAAACAGTACTGGTGTGTGTAGACAATACAGCTGTGCAGATAATACTGGTGTTTAGACATTACCAATATGTCATAAAGTGGTGGCCATGAAGCGTCAGCTGGGTGATAGACAAAAATCGGATAAGTCATTATTATGCAGCCATTTTGGTATGTTCATAAAGTCATTTGGTGCTCTGGTTGCCTCCTGTTGTGCATCTTCACATCTGGTTATTCCAGCTGTTCCGTGGTTCTGCAAAAGTCGTTTGGACTTTCTTTTTCGGTGGAAAAATTTCAACAACCTTAGAAGCATATTAACGAAACCTAACGTAAGATATGAGATCTCACCAGCCCAATTGCCCAAAACTGCTGTTTTAAAAACTGTTACATAATTTTAAAAGTTAAAAAATAAATCTAAAGCAGTTGGTTTAAAATATCTCTCTTTGTTCACGAGTTAAGATCAAAGGTTTGGTTAGTCTATATGTGAGAGATTTACATAAAACAGCCTTTCCCCCCTTTTCTTCCCTCCCCCCCCCCACACTTCTCTCCAACTCTTGTTGTCCATTGGCCAGCTAGATATAACCCCCGGCCCCTTCTTCCTAGATGCAAATTAACCCACGGAAATGGATACCAAGGACCCAGACCCTGTATAGACCCTGTATAGGCACTATACATCATATAAAACCTACCCCGGGTCTACCCCAGGTCAGCTACCCCGGGCTTGGGTCAAAAGAAGATGGAAGATTTAGCCTGGGACCTATGGAACCCAATGCCCTAATCAGAAAGTGAATAGGAAGGATACAAAGACCAGGAGAGCAAGCTAAGTGATGGACGTCCTAATAAGGAGTGGAAAAGTACCAGCATGCCCTAATAAGGAGTGGAAAAGACCCAAGCCAAAGAAAAAGATCGGCAAAAAGTACCCAGCACAAATTGCCATGTGCTCGTTATTATGATTGGCTAAACTTGTTTATGAGATTGTATTATGTATTGTGATTGCTGTATTTTTACTATTATGTTATATGATTGGTTCACCGTAATAAGGGGGTGAACTTTCCTCTGTTCTCCTATAAAAGGAGCTTTGTTTGTGTGAGTTAAAAGCAGAAGTCTAGTGGATTGTGTGTAGATAACCTTATATATTGCTGAATGGGTTGTGTGTAAATACAATATTATACGCAGAAACTCTGTCATGTGTGTCTGGGTCTAGGACCCCGTCAGTTGATAACGTCGATCCGGAGTGACTCCGAAATATATTTGAAGAAGTTGTTGGAGTGACCCCGTTGTGTCTGAGTAGATAGTACAAAACTACTACGTATATACACGCAATCTATAGTCCCAACATAGGCTCATCATAGTTAACAACCAACACTACTGTTCCAGATCGTTTGTCAGTTCCAGTTAATAGCTCACAACCTTGTTATTTAATATGTATCAGATTATTTTCTGATCTCCAGTATAAGTGATTAATGTAGTAAGAATTTAGAAGGAAGTCGACCAATCAATTACAGTTACAATGGTAAGTGTTGAAGCGCAGAGTCATTACTCTGTAAATGCTCACCTAAATCACTCAACTCACCACAAGCAACATGGTAGACCCTGAAGGTAAAGTTTTAGTTAATACAAGTTACATTCAAAAGTTATTTTTGCTAGAAACCTGGTAGATATAATAATATTGTAAAGTTAGTATTTGGTTTTGTCACATGGATTAGAACTAGGCGGCGTAAAGCGGTTTTTTATTCCTTTTGGGAGTAGAAAGCTTTGTTTTTGACATTTTAAGTATACAAAAACAACCATGTGACGAGAAATTATCTCTCATTTGATGGTCATACAAAAATACCTTGGCTATGCATTTCAGTTTCGTGCGTTTTTGTAACATTTTATGTTTTGCAGTATTATTGTTAGTTTTTTTCAGTTTTTTTAAAAGCTGTTTGGTCGAGTTTGTAAAAAAATTTTTGTCTGATAGTTAGCTTGAAGAACTGATGATTTTTTTAGAGTATGTTTCATCGGTTGATGCATTTTTAGCTGATCAACTTGGGCCCTTTGCATTAACTTATTCACCTACGATATCATCTAACAATACATATGCAATGACTGCTTATAGCATCTACCAATTGTATGTTGTGTTTTATCTCACACAGCTGTCACACAACAAAACCACACAATCAAAGAAATACAGGCACTGTATTCACAGACTGAAATGGTAGATCATGCAAGTAATTTCAAAGTTACTGCCAAAGTCCTCGGAGTTATCACTTTCTTGGTTATGGGAGTGGCACTTCCTGTTACTGAGATTGTAATCGGTAGGTTTGTGTGGAAATGCTTACTGTGTGGTAGTATATTATGTAAGTCACTGTTGACATTGACTTATTTGTGCCTTCAAATTAGTAGCAAAATATCGTATGTATGCAATTTTTTTGGTAGAATTATTTCTTTGAAGTCACACGAAAACCTTGTTTATGTTTGTTTATGCAATGGTGAAACAAGTTATTTTAGCTTTATAACAATAAAATTTCCCATAATGCTTTTTAAATTTTCGAACACGTGTTTGCCCTATCCCAGTGTCCTCGGTATAGGTCTATTTGAAAATTTCCGCACAAATGTAAATCAATCATTTTTTTTTATCCACATAAAGCTTTCGGTGTTCCGTAGATAATTCTTAAGGCAAAATGTATTTGTAAGTTTAAAAATGTTGCGCAGGTCCTTTGAAGGCGTTAAAACTAAAATTTCTATCAAATTTGGCAGCATCAAAGCCTCTTTGTGGTAGACAAAATAATTGAATTTTCTAAAATACAATAACAAAAACATAAGTATATTTGAGCCATAAAAAAAATAATTCTGTTTTTAGCAAATCGTTGAATCCGAGTGTTTAGAAAATAATTTTCATGTAGTTTAGCAGGTCTGATGCAGGAGCAGGCACCCTCATTTCACATTTCATGATTTTTGACAATTTTTAAAGAAATGCAGAGTCAAACTGGTGTATCAGATAACCACATGTGTTTGTACCAAAAAGATATTCTGCGCATCAACTAACACAACCACACATCCATGTATTATATATGATGTTACGTATGTTACATCCAGGGTCCAAATACTTCCATGACTGTCCAGCTGAGGATTACCTTACCATCTATCTCGTTGTTTCGGGAGTGGTCACCATTGTGTTCTTCGGCACATTGGTTGGAGTTACAGTTTTTGTCAGTTTAGGTAAGGTACTTTAACTATCAATTTTTATTGTCAAACATATCATAGTCAAATCTATAGCCAATATCCCTCCAGCAAAAGTATGTAAATGCCAAAATGTTGGGTACATTAGGTATCGAAACTGTTCAGCTGGAAACACATCAAATATCATTCTAAAGTGTCCATTTGTTTAATAAACCATATTACTAGAATATTACTAGAATATCAATGAGCTCTGCATAAAAACTAAAGACGCCGAGTGTCACTCAAGTTACCTGCTAAAGTATAAATCAGACTTGTAAAGCAATATTGTAGTTAGTAAACTGTAGCCCCTATACAAAAGATCAAACTGCTTCTATGAAGTGGCAATGAGTCGTAATGTAAGGGTATTTTTGTTAGCTAAGCGTAACTTTTTGAAATGCCTCAAAAGCCTTGTCCAAGAATATTCGTTTGAGTATTTCAACGACGTGCTTCATAAATCTATAAGGTAAGTCATGTCATTGTCTCCCATGTTTTATCTGTTGGGTTACAACTCTAGCAGGCAATGTTATCCAACTAGTTAATAGAAACCTACTACTTTGATCAGTTGAATTATTTTTCCGGGTAACTAGTTCACAAAGCACCTTGGCAATAGATCAAGTAACCACAGCAATAATACAAAAGTCTTATTTCCAGCGAACAGGAAAAAACTGTAGGGGGAAATTCTTTTTACCTCATTAAGGAATGCAGTTAATAAATAATGTAGTTGTTCAGTGGTTACTATATACTATGCTAATACTCTCTAAGTACGTATAACATGTCATATGACAATCTAAATGGCATGCTGGTATTCACCATGTGGTTTGGGTTGCAGGTAGCGAAACAAATAAATTCATCCCAATTCTAGAATATGGAAGAGCCTTTACCTTTATTATTGTTGGAGCATTTTTACTCGTTTGGATTTGCTTAGGTGAGTTTTACTATCTTTGCTGATTGCTTTATCAATATTGTTGACATCCACTCCCTGATCTGTAAATGGCCAAAACTCTCCCTATGGCCCACTTCCAGATCTAACCATGGTGTCTATGAGCAATCCAAGAACATCTATGTTACTCACTGAAGTGGTGAAGATTAATCTGATTAAAAACTGTCAGCGCTGACAGCACTAGAACATGTTTCATTACATCATTCAAAGTCTTCTACAAGCATGTGCAGGAAAAACCAAGCATGCCGAAGGAGTGGGAAAACATTTAGTTATTTGTTATTACTCTGTCAAGTTTTTCAGTGCAGCGATGCACGCAACTACCCTACAGGATGAAACTATTAACGAAAGTTAATTTTGCGAGTTGTCTTCTCTCTGATGATTTAACGGATATTATTTTTTGCGAATCGAGAAACTTCGCGGTAGGAGAAAACAACTTCACATATATTTTATGAATCCGCCGACAAATCGAGTAAAAATAATAATTAATGTAAAAATGGCATTAATTTTTAATGCAAATAATATTTCGCGAATTTAGAACTCGAGTAAACGCGAAACTAACTTCCAGCGAATATTTTCATCCTGTAGGGTATATACACTGCTTTTACGGGAAAACTATAAAACAATGCCAGCTTTATCATCAGCAGGCAATGTGCTAAGTAAGTCATTTACTGTACCGACCCTCTACAAACGAGCTTCTAACTTTACCAGTCTACCAGAACTCCTTTATGGGGTCATTCAAAGTTATAACCATCCTCAGCTCTTATATCCAATGAAAGTTTTGATTGCTGAATTAACTCTCTCAGGGAAAGGAGCAATGGTTGAATCAAACATAGACAAACAGAGTCCTTCAGCAAAAACAGGGCTCATGTACACCAACAGTATAATTGGTCATCTTAAAAAGACCCTCCTTTCTCTACTCCTTTCTGCTCTCTCACTTTCTCTTTCTTCTGCTGAAGTTGCTAGACCACAATGAATCAAAGTTCCGAAAAAATTTTTGAACTGCAGGCTTTGCTGTGGACCAAGATTGGGCTTTTGAACTTTATTTCTTTTAATTCAATGCAACAAAATGTTTACACTTGTTTTTGAAACGAAAATGATAATCAATAAACATATTTTCATTTTACTGAAATGTAGTCATTTTGTTATTCTTCAGATGTTAAAAGTTAGGCTGTAAGAGCCACATTTCCATAGTCATACTTCCTACCAAAATTGCCTATAACAGAACAGTAGAGCGTATAGAATATTGCAAGTTTATAACAGACAAAAATACACACAGAGAGAACTGTATAATATATGTAGATACCGATTCATCCGCGACAAAGTTGGCTCCAGTATATATGAATATGCAGCTACAATAACTGCTACAACTACTGCAATAACCGGTAGCCCAGTTTCGCTGAAACTATTAGATAAATCATTCCTGCCAAATGAGGAAGTAAGTTATTAGATCAGGTATAAAAGTAGCTGGTCAATACTAACAATAATTCATATCCACAAATTTTATTCACATAGTCCTCCCCTGATTGTGGCCTCAATTAGGTCTCTGAGACACCTACCACTCCCTCAAAACAACCTGAATTCCTCCTGGTGGGTTAACCTGTCTAGTTGAAGGAGGTGGTGGTAGTTGCCTGCCTTCCTGGCTACCTTGGCATAGTCTCTACCCAGTACAGTATCCACCCCAGTACAGTATCTACCTCAGTACAGTATCTACCCAGTACAGTATCTACCCAGTATAGTATCTACCCAGTACAGTATCTACCCAGTACAGTATCTACCCAGTACAGTATCTACCCAGTACAGTATCTACCTCAGTACAGTATCTACCCAGTGCAGTATCTACCCAGTACAGTATCTACCCAGTACAGTATCTACCCAGTACAGTATCTACCTCAGTACAGTATCTACCCAGTGCAGTATCTACCCAGTACAGTATCTACCCAGTACAGTATCTACCCAGTACAGTATCTACCCAGTACAGTATCTACCCAGTACAGTATCTACCCCAGTACAGTATCTACCCCAGTACAGTATCTACCCAGTACAGTATCTACCCAGTACAGTATCTACCCAGTACAGTATCTACCCAGTACAGTATCTACTCAGTACAGTATCTACCCAGTACAGTATCTACCCCAGTACAGTACCTACCCAGTACAGTATTTACCCAGTACAGTATCTACCCAGTACAGTATTTACCCAGTACAGTATCTACCCAGTACAGTATCTACCTAGTACAGTATCTACCCAGTACAGTATCTACCCAGTACAGTATCTACCCAGTACAGTATCTACCCAGTACAGTATTTACTCAGTATAGTATCTACCCAGTACAGTATCTACCCAGTATAGTATCTACCCAGTACAGTATCTACCCAGTATAGTATCTACCCAATACAGTATCTACCCAGTACAGTATCTACCCAGTACAGTATCTACCCAGTACAGTATCTACCCAGTACAGTATCTACCCAGTGCAGTATCTACCCAGTATAGTATCTACCCAGTACAGTATCTACATCAGTACAGTATCTACCCAGTACAGTATCTACCCAGTACAGTATCTACCCAGTACAGTATCTACCCAGTACAGTATCTACCCAGTACAGTATCTACCCAGTACAGTATCTACCCAGTACAGTATCTACCCAGTACAGTATCTACCCAGTACAGTATCTACCTCAGTACAGTATCTACCCAGTACAGTATCTACCCAGTACAGTATCTACCCAGTACAGTATCTACCCAGTACAGTATCTACCCAGTACAGTATCTACCCAGTACAGTATCTACCCAGTACAGTATCTACCCAGTACAGTATCTACCCAGTACAGTATCTACCCAGTACAGTATCTACCCAGTACAGTATCTACCCAGTACAGTATCTACCCCAGTACAGTATCTACCCAGTACAGTATCTACCCCAGTACAGTATCTACCCAGTACAGTATCTACCCAGTACAGTATCTACCCAGTAGAGTATCTACCTCAGTACAGTATCTACCCAGTATAGTATCTACCCCAGTACAGTATCTACCCAGTACAGTATCTACCCAGTACAGTATCTACCCAGTACAGTATCTACCCAGTACAGTATCTACCCAGTACAGTATCTACCCAGTGCAGTATCTACCCAGTACAGTATCTACCTCAGTACAGTATCTACCCAGTATAGTATCTACCCCAGTACAGTATCTACCCAGTACAGTATCTACCCAGTACAGTATCTACCCCAGTACAGTATCTACCCAGTACAGTATCTACCCAGTGCAGTATCTACCCAGTACAGTATCTACCCCAGTACAGTATCTACCCCAGTACAGTATCTACCCAATACAGTATCTACCCAGTACAGTATCTACCCAGTACAGTATCTACCCAGTACAGTGTCTACCCAATACAGTATATACCCAGTATAGTATCTACCCAGTACAGTATCTACCCAGTACAGTATCTACCCAGTACAGTATCTACCCAGTACAGTGTTTATCCAGTACAGTATCTACCCAGTACTGTATCTACCCCAGTACAGTATCTACCCAGTACAGTATCTACCCAGTACAGTATCTACCCAGTACAGTATCTACCCAGTACAGTATCTACCCAGTACAGTATCTACCCAGTACAGTATCTACCCAGTACAGTATCTACCCCAGTACAGTATCTACCCAGTACAGTATCTACCCAGTACAGTATCTACCCAGTACAGTATCTACCCAGTACAGTATCTACCCAGTACAGTATCTACCCCAGTACAGTATCTACCCAGTACAGTATCTACCCAGTACAGTATCTACCCAGTACAGTATCTACCCAGTACAGTATCTACCTCAGTACAGTATCTACCCAGTACAGTATCTACCCAGTACAGTATCTACCCAGTACAGTATCTACCCAGTACAGTATCTACCCAGTACAGTATCTACCTAGTACAGTATCTACCCAGTACAGTATCTACCCAGTACAGTATCTACCCAGTACAGTATCTACCTAGTACAGTATCTACCCAGTACAGTATCTACCCAGTACAGTATCTACTCAGTACAGTATCTACCCAGTACAGTGTCTACCCAGTACAGTATCTACCCCAGTACAGTATCTACCCAGTACAGTATCTACCCAGTACAGTATCTACCCAGTACAGTATCTACCCAGTACAGTATCTACCCAGTACAGTATCTACCCCAGTACAGTATCTACCCAGTACAGTATCTACCCAGTACAGTATCTACCCAGTACAGTATCTACCCAGTACAGTATCTACCTCAGTACAGTATCTACCCAGTACAGTATCTACCCAGTACAGTATCTACCCAGTACAGTATCTACCCAGTACAGTATCTACCCAGTACAGTATCTACTCAGTACAGTATCTACCCAGTACAGTGTCTACCCAGTACAGTATCTACCCAGTACAGTATCTACCCAGTACAGTATCTACCCAGTACAGTATCTACTCAGTACAGTATCTACCCAGTACAGTGTCTACCCAGTACAGTATCTACCCAGTACAGTATCTACCCAGTACAGTATCTACCCAGTACAGTATCTACCCTGTACAGTATCTACCCAGTACAGTATCTACCCAGTACAGTATTTACCCAGTGCAGTATCTACCAAGTACAGTATCTACCTCAGTAGAGTATTTACCCAGTACAGTATCTACCCAGTACAGTATCTACTCCAGTACAGTATCTACCCAGTACAGTGTCTACCTCAGTACAGTATCTACCCAGTACAGTATCTACCCAGTACAGTATCTACCCAGTACAGTATCTACCCCAGTACAGTATCTACCCAGTACAGTATCTACCCAGTACAGTATTTACCCAGTACAGTATCTACCCAGTACAGTACCTACCAAGTACAGTATCTACCCCAGTACAGTATCTACCCAGTACAGTATCTACCCAGTATAGTATCTACCCAGTACAGTATCTACCCAGTACAGTATCTACCCAGTACAGTATCTACCCAGTACAGTATCTACCCAGTACAGTATCTACCCAGTACAGTATCTACCCAGTACAGTATCTACCCAGTACAGTATCTACCCAGTACAGTATCTACCCAGTACAGTATCTACCCAGTACAGTGTCTACCCAGTACAGTATCTACCCAGTACAGTATCTACCCAGTACAGTATCTACTCCAGTACAGTATATACCCAGTACAGTATCTACCCAGTACAGTGTCTACCCAGTACAGTATCTACCCAGTACAGTATCTACCCAGTACAGTATCTACCCAGTACAGTATCTACCCAGTACAGTATCTACCCAGTACAGTATCTACCCAGAATAGTATCTACCCAGTACAGTATCTACCCAGTACAGTATCTACCCAGTACAGTATCTACCCAGTACAGTATCTACCCAGTACAGTATCTACCCAGTACAGTATCTACCCAGTACAGTATCTACCCAGTACAGAATCTACCCAGTACAGTATCTACCCAGTATAGTATCTACCCAGTACAGTATCTACCCAGTACACTATCTACCCAGTACAGTATCTACCCCAGTACAGTATCTACCCAGCACAGTATCTACCCAGTACAGTATCTACCTCAGTACAGTATCTACCCAGTACAGTATCTACCCAGTACAGTATCTACCCAGTACAGTATCTACCCAGTACAGTATCTACCAAGTACAGTATCTACCCAGTACAGTATCTACCCAGTACAGTCTCTACCCAGTACAGTATCTACCCAGTACAGTATCTACCCAGTACAGTATCTACCCAGTACAGTATCTACTCCAGTACAGTATCTACCCAGTACAGTATCTACCCAGTACAGTATCTACCCAGTACAGTATCTACCCAGTACAGTATCTACCCAGTACAGTATCTACCCAGTACAGTATCTACTCAGTACAGTATCTACCCAGTACAGTATCTACCCAGTACAGTATCTACCCTGTACAGTATCTACCCAGTACAGTATCTACCCAGTACAGTATCTACCCAGTACAGTATCTACCCAGTACAGTATCTACCCAGTACACTATCTACCCAGTACAGTATCTACCCAGTACAGTATCTACCCAGTGCAGTAATTACCTCAGTACAGTATCTACCTCAGTACAGTATCTACCCAGTACAGTATCTACCCAGTACAGTATCTACCCAGTACAGTATCTACCCAGTACAGTATCTACCCAGTACAGTATCTATCTCAGTGTAGTGGATTTTGGGGGCTGAAATGCCACTAGCTGAGTTCGGTAGCTTGCTGCCACCAGTTGTTATATTTCACCTGCTACAACAGCAGGGTCGGTATGCCAACCGAGATAGAGCATTCACTCTACGACCAGAACAGAGCCCGCGGCTCAAACACATTACTCAGTGCTATCGAGTAATAAGCCATTTATTCATCCAGAATAAATACGAGTTAAGTCAGAAGGTATAAGTTGCACAAACAATACAAAAGCCTAATACTAACTGATGATAATCAGTAATGTTCTGCCTTTTATAGACATTTCACAGGAAGTGACAGGAAGTGGTCTCTGTCACCGCCCATCGCAAGATAATAATAGCTAATCAACCAATATAAAGTCTTATAATAATAGACAACAAATCATATGGCTAGGATGAGTATGGTGCCATAAAATGTAGGAGGGGTTGCCAGGTAATCGTCCAATCAACAGCTTAGGTACTTCCTGTTCCGCCTCTGTAGCCTTGGTATCCGCTTTCCTTCCAGTTTAGGGGTAGTTAGGTCCTGGATTCGGCCTCCTGAGTCTTTTGAGACACTTTGGGATCCTCAGTCTATGATGATTCACTTCCTGCAGACCCGGTGAGGTCGGCATTGCTCTATACAGGGTCGGTATAGTCCTACAATGCAGGGTAGGTCAGTTCGGTATTGACTGACATGATTGTTTCTGAGCCTAGCCATTCGTATAAGGTGCCAGGCTTGATAATGATAAGGTGCGCAGGAGTGTATGCTATGAAAATCCACAACATCAGTACAGAAACCCTCTTTCATTTACAACTAGACAATAACTCTGGGGTTTGTTGTAGGTATAAGATGTGTGACTAACATGAAAGAATGTTATACAGAGGCTGCTGCAAACTCAACACTTGACTGTTTTACAACAAATACTACATTTGAGGGCCATGAAAAGTATTGCAATGCATTGGTGTACGACCTTGTGTACATCGGTGTCTGGGCTAAGGGTGTAGTTATTATGACAGCATGGGTAATATTATGCTTCTTGTTCTGCTGTATACACCTCATTTTTGACGGCACTGAAATGGCAGCAGGGATCGGTGCAAGTTGTGACATGGAAGCAGTTGGTTTAGATTTTGATTGTGACGCTGTTTTTAATATTGATAAGTGAGGAATAAACTAACTCATATCTTTTGCGGAGTATTCTAGAGTATCACTCTCTTTGTAGAGCCCTATTTTAATGGTTGTGTGTAAAATGTGCAAAATAACCTACTTTTTATTTCAAATAGAATGTGAAAGCTCTCCATGCTTTTCATCATACAGTTTTCAGATTTTGCGTACAGTTGATTTTGTATGATTGACAAAAATTTATGATAATTTACTCTTTGTTGAGTATCAGCACATCATTGGCAGCTTATTCTCGTAGCTCAAAACATTGTAGAGTGTTTCCAGTTCTTCAAAGACAACCAGTTTTTGCAATGCTGTAGAGCTCTCTGTGTAATGTACAAGTAGGGAGGACAACTCTCAACTTGTGCCATTGTGCTATAGCCATTCAATAGATAGAGGACTAATGCTACATGTACATCTACCGATTACGTATCAATTTGCCCTTACCGATTGGAGATGACGTCAAAGAGTTTCCCTATTTTTTTCTCTGCTTGTCATTCTCACGCAACACCGGTGAAACTCGCTACATCTTTGCCATAGTTAGCCATAAAGTGCTTTCAAACAACAAAGACGGGACTCTAAAAAACGACTCTTCATCTCTCTTTGTTCACGAGTTAAAATCAAAGGTTTGGTTAGTCGATATGTGAGAGATTTACATAAGACAGATATCCCCCTTCTTCCCCCCCCCCCCACCCCAACACCCCCCCCCCCCTCCCTCCAACCCTCGTTGTCCACTGACCAGCTAGATATAACCCCTGGCCCCTTATTCCTAGATGCAAATTATCCCACGGAAATAGATACCCAGGACCCAGACCCTGTATAGACCCTGTATAGCCCTATACATCATATAAAACCTACCCCGGGTTTCCCCAGGTCTACCCTGGGTCAGCTACCCCGGGCCTGGGTCAAAAGAAGATGGAAGATTTAGCCTGGGACTTATGGAACCCAATGCCCCAATCAGAAAGTGAATAGGAAGGATACAAAGACCAGGAGAGCAAGCTAAGTGATGGACGTCCTAATAAGGAGTGGAAAAGTACCAGCATGCCCTAATAAGGAGTGGAAAAGACCCAAGCCAAAGAAAAAGAGCGGCAAAAAGTGCCCAGCACAAATTGCCATGTGCTCGTTATTATGATTGGCTAAACTTGTTTATCAGATTGCATTATGTATTGTGATTGCTGTATTTTTACTATTATGTTATATGATTGGTTCACCCTAATTAGGGGGTGAACTTTCCTCTGTTCTCCTATAAAAGGAGCTTTGTTTGTGAGTTAAAAGCAGAAGTCTAGTGGATTGTGTGTAGATACCTTTATATATTGCTAAATGGATCGTGTGTAAATACAATATTACACGCAGAAACTCTGTCATTGTGTGTCTGGGTCTGGGACCCCGTCAGTTGATAACGTCGATCCGGAGTGACTCCGAAATATATTTGAAGAAGTTGTTGGAGTGACCCCGTTGTGTCTGAGTAGATAGTACAAAACTACTACGTATATACACGCAATCTATAGTCCCAACATAAGCTCATCATAGTTAACAACCAACACTACTGTTCCAGATCGTTTGTCAGTTCCAGTTAATAGTTCACAACCTTGTTATTTAATATGTATCAGATTATTTTCTGATCTCCAGTATAAGTGATTAATGTAGTAAGAATTTAGAAGGAAGTCGACCAATCAATTACAGTTACAATGGTAAGTGTTGAAGAGCAGAGTTATTATTAATCTGTAAATGCTCAGCTGAACCACTCCACTCACCACAAACAACATGGCAGACCCTGACGGTAAAGTCTTAGGTAATACAAGTTACATTCAAAAGTTATTTTTGCTAGAAACGTAGTAGATAGCATATTGTAAAGGATTTTGCCGCACCTTTACCAAACAGCTACTAGAGAAGTGTACTTGTTTAGCAATGTAACAGCAATTGCTAATGAGAGCTACTTGTTTACTAGTAGTGGCTCTATTTGTAGATGAGCTATGAGTCAATAAGCTCCGTGTTGTGCCGTGTGCAAGTATACTAATACTATTTGGCTATCTGCCAACTGAACACACCGTGTTGCTGTGCCGTGTGCTAGTATCCTAATACTATTTGGCCAACTGCCAACTGAACACACCGGGTTACAATAGCTAACACTTTATTGCTTCAAGAGACAAAAGCTTACTCAGAGTACCTCTCTTTGTAAGCGCACAATCCAATCTGCCTACTGGGCCACATGTTGACAAAGTTATGCAGTAGATATGCTAATCAATCAGTTGAAAAATGGCATAAGATGATTGGTACATAACAATAATATAGGTCAACAAAGAATAACAGATAAACAGGCGCAATGCAAACATATATATAGTCAATGAACATAACAATAATGCGCCAGCCAACTTCTTAGTAAGGCGGGAAATCCCCTGCTTGAATTCCTTACTCATCCATTCCTGCGGTAGGCATGCATACATCTCTGTACTGAGGGCATTCAGGCGGAGCTGAGTCTTGTATGCTAAGGAGTGTTTACACACTGCCTGCTGGCTAGCTTAGCATCAATGAGAGAGAGAGGCCACCTATGCTAAATTCCATTACAATATTATTGTAAAGTTAGTATTTGGTTTTGTCACATGAATTAAAACTTGACGGTGTAAAGCGGGTTTTTTTATTCATTTTGGGAGTAGAAGTCTTTGTTTTTGACATTTTAATTATACAAAAACAAGCATGTGTTGAGAAATTATCTCTCACTTGATGGTCATACAAAAATACCTTGACTATGCATTTCAGTTTCATGCGTTTTTGTAACATTTCATGTTTTGCAGTATTGTAATAGATTTGCGTCCTCTATTAGTTGCACAACGGATTCTCTACCTCTCTCTTTCCACTCCTTTCTATCTTAATCTCCAACGACGTTAACAACTCACAGAGTCCTCGACTCAAACGTACTAGAAGTATTCTCTCAATGCATAGACTTTATTATATTAGAAGTAAAAGGGGTGATTACACTATCTCAACTCTATAACAACTGCCTGCGCAAGGCACAGCAGCTCTATTTATAGAGTAAAAGGTGCCTCTTCATTACCTTATAAGGCACAAACGAATGATAATATAGGATACAAAGAAATTGCCAATGGTAATACACAATACAATACATAACAATAAAGCAGTCCAATCACATAGCAAAGCACATGGTACTTTGCCCTGGGCACTTGTTGCCGCTCTTTTCTGTAGCTGGTAACTTTCCAGTCCTTATAAGGGTAGACCATATCCTAGCCTGGGGTCCTGAGAGAAGGAACGCTCCGATTTCGATTCTGCGAAGTGCATCATGTTCAGGAAGGTTCAGGCTACCAGAATCAATGTAGTTGGATCCCGGGTCGGGGTCCGGGGTGATTCGGGATAAGTTCGGGATAGCTAATTTTGCTATATATAGGGGGATAGTGTCTTGAGACAACCGGTATCCATTTTCCAGGGGATTCGGAGTAACCCCGGGGGAGGTAGGGCTCTGGCGAGGTAGTAACTCATTATTTGGGCACCAAGGGTGTACACAGGGGGTGGATAGAGGGGGGGAGGTGGGGTAGGGACTGACACCACTCACTCATCATGCAAATCTCCCACAGTATTATGGTTGGTTTTTTTCAGTTTTTTCAAAAGCTGTTTGGTTGGGTTTACGAGAAAAATTTTGTCTGATGGTGAACTCGAAGAACTGATGATTTTATTTAGAGTATGCGTCATTGGTTGATGCATTTTTAGCTGATCAACTTGGGCCCTTTGCATTAACTTATTCACGTACGATATCGTCTAACAATACATATGCAATGACTGCTTATAGCATCTACCAATTGTATCTTGTGTTTTATCTCACACAGCTGCCTCACTACAAAACAATACAGTCAAAGAAATACAGGCATTGTATTCACACTGAAATGGTAGACCACGCTAGAAATATCAAAGTTACTGCCAAAGTCATTGGAGTTGTCACTTTGTTGGTTATGGGAGTTGCACTTCCTGTTACTGAGATTGTGATTGGTAGGTTTGTGTGGAAATGCTTACTGTGTGGTAATATGTTATGTAAGTCACTGCTGACATTGACTTATTTGTGCCTTCAAATTAGTAGCAAAATACAGTATATATGTAATTCCTTTGACAGAATTATCACTTTAAAGTCACACTAAAACCTTATTTATGTTTTTTTATGCAATGGTGAAAAAAAGGTTCAGCTTTATAACATTAAAATCTCCCATAATGCTTTTTAAATTTTCGAACACTTGTTTGCCCAATCCCAGTGTCCTCAGTATACGTCTGTTTGAAAATTTCCGCACAAATGTAAATCGATCATTTCTTTTGGTCCACATAAAGCTTTCAGTGTTCAGTAGATAACTCTTAATGCAAAATGTATTTGTAAGTGTTAAAGATGTTGAGCAGGTCGTTTGAAGGTGTTAAAACTAAAATTTCTATCAAATTTTGCAACATCAAAGCTTTTTTGTGGCAGACAAAAAGATTGAATTAACAAAAACGTAAGTATATTGCGAGCCATAAAACAAAAATAATTCAAATTTTAGCAATTGGTTGAATCTGAGGGTTTAGAAAATAATGTTCATGTAGTTTAGCAGGTTTGATGCAGCAGCAGTCACCCTCAATTCACAATGCATGTTTTTCGACAATTTTTAAAGAAATGCTGAGTCAAACTGGTGTATCAGATAATCACTTATGTGTTTGTATCTAAAAGATATTCTGCACATCAACTAACACGACCACACTTACATGTATTATATAACATGTTATATTACATCCAGGGTCTCTATGCTTCCATGACTGTCCAGCTGAGGATTGCCTTACCATCTATCTTGTTGTTTCTGGAGTAGTCAGCATTGTGTTCTTCAGCATATTGGCTGGAGTTACAGTTATTGTCAGTTTAGGTAAGATACTTTCACTATCAATTTTTATTGTCAAACATATTATAGTCAAATCTATAGCCAATATCACTCCAGCAAAAGTATCAGAAGGCAAAAACGTTGGCAATTAGGTATAGAAATTGTTCAGCTGGAACTACATCAAATTATCATTCTAAAGTGTCCATATTGTTTAATAAACCATATTACAGGAATATCAATTAGCTCTGCATAAAAACTAAAGACGTCGAGTCTCACTCAAGTTACCTGCTAAAGTATAAATCAGACTTGTAAAGCAATATTGTAGTTAGTAAACTAAAGCTTCTATACAGCAGATCAAACTGCTTCTATGAAGTGGCACGGAGTCGTATTGTCAGGGTATAACTCTTTGAAATGTCTAGAAAGCCTTGTCCAAGAATATTCGTTTGAGTATTTCACCGACGTGCATCATAAACCTATAAGGTACATTATATGATTGTCTCCCATGTTTTATCTCTCTCTCTCCCTCTCTCCCTCGCTCCCCCTCGCTCCCCCTCGCTCCCACTCGCTCCCCCTCGCTCCCCCTCGCTCCCCCTCGCTCCCCCTCGCTCCCCCTCGCTCCCCCTCGCTCCCCCTCGCTCCCCCTCGCTCTCCCTCGCTCTCCCCCTCGCTCCCCCTCGCTCCCCCTCGCTCCCCCTCGCTCCCCCTCGCTCTCCCTCGCTCTCCCTCGCTCCCCCTCGCTCCCCCTCGCTCCCACTCGCTCCCCCTCGCTCCCCCTCGCTCCCCCTCGCTCCCACTCGCTCCCCCTCGCTCCCCCTTGCTCCCCCTCGCTCTCCCTCGCTCCCCCTTGCTCCCCCTCGCTCTCCCTCGCTCTCCCTCGCTCCCCTCGCTCTCCCTCGCTCTCCCTCGCTCCCCCTCGCTCTCCCTCGCTCCCCCTTGCTCCCCCTCGCTCTCCCTCGCTCTCCCTCGCTCCCCCTCGCTCCCCTCGCTCCCCCTGGCTCCCCCTCGCTCCCCCTCGCTTCCTCTCACTCCCCCTCGCTCCCCCTCGCTCTCCCTCGCTCTCCCTCGCTCTCCCTCGCTCTCCCTCGCTCACCCTTGCTCTCCCTCGCTCTCTCTCGCTCTCCCTCGCTGTCCCTCGCTCTCCCTCGCTGTCCCTCGCTCTCCCTCGCTCTCTCTTGCTCTCTCTCTCGCTCTCCCTCGCTCTCTCTTGCTCTCTCTCTCGCTCTCCCTCGCTCTCCCTTGCTCTCTCTCTCGCTCTCTCTCTCTCGCTCTCTCTCTCTCGCTCTCTCTCGCTCTCTCTCTCGCTCTCTCTCGCTCTCTCTCGCTCTCTCTCGCTCTCTCTCTCGCTCTCTCTCTCTCTCTCTCGCTCTCTCTCTCGCTCTCTCTCTCGCTCTCTCGCTCTCTCTCTCGCTCTCTCTCTCGCTCTCTCCCTCTCGCTCTCTCTCTCTCCCTCTCGCTCTCTCTCTCTCTCGCTCTCGCTCTCTCTCACTCTCTCTCTCTCTATCACCTCTCTATCACCTCTCTATCACCTCTCTCTCTATCACTTCTCTTTCTCTCTCTCACTCTCAAGATGCCATAAGAGTTCGAATTACGTAAAAAAATTATCAAAAATCAAATGCCAGAAAATATTAACTCGGCGGATCTAATCAACGCCGTAACCCATTGCATTCACTCCGGGCCTAAACCCCACAAAAAAACACTTGGTAGGGAGATCTGCTCATGTATTACTACTTATATATACTGGCTTGTGATGTTGTATTCTGGCTTAAAATTTTATGTTTTCTACCGTTTCTGCTAAAATTCTAGCAGAAATGGTAGAAAACATAAAATTTCTAAGACTGCAACTTCAATGCAATATTTAATACAGATTAAATATTACCAGTTTTTTATTTATACGAGATCTTCATGGTTAGTCAAGCATGAGAGTTTCCATAAATGCAGAAAAACACTCATCGACGAGTGGGTTTTGAACTGGAGTGCTTTCAGCAACACTCTCTAGCCTTAGCTAGGCTTAAAACCCCGTGTACATATAGCGATTACTAAGCGATTTCCTTAGCGATTGCGTGATTTTGCAACTTCTGTTTCCTACAAAATCGCTAAGCAATCTCAAGCATTTTATTTGAGGTTATCCTCAGGTTTTGATCGAGATCAAAAAATCGCTAGTGGATTCTTTGATCAGCCAATAACAACGTAAAGAAACTTTATCGTTGTTTCCAATAATGTCTTGTCATATTCAGTACTCCGATCTATTAGCGATCCAGTAATAAATTGAAGGCTATCTTTTACTAACTTTCCATGTAGCGCTACATAACGGTGTCATGGCTCAGTGCTTCTCAATAGCGATAAACCATCACGCTTTTCCATGAGCCAGCAATTACAGAAAGCCAAAGGTCATGAACCCTAATTAGCGAGTCAACGGCGACTTTGAGCTAATGAGTCAATGAGTGAAACTACTGTATGAAGGAAAATTGTTTCCACAAACAATTGGTTTTAAATGCTTTTCTTGTGTTTGTTTCATCTAATGCTACATATTCCACAGGAAAAAGTTTGAAGCAGCAGTGCTTGGCTAATGTGTAATTTATTTATTAAACTGAAAATAATTATTTATTTTTATTATTATTTAACCACCACGGCCAAGTGATTATTTATTATTATTTACTTTTTATCATTATCAATATCTAAAATAGGGAAAAAAACAATTAATATAAAATAAAACACATAAATATATTTGTGATCACTAATTCTGCATCATTTTTAATTAATATAAGTGGTCTTGAAAGGCAACTGTCTCATATCACTGAAATTTCTGTCCAAATTATTTAATTATATTGACTGCAGTGATGCTGGAAATACAATACACGCATGTGCAAACCAGTAGCGCTACGGCATTCCCTATTTCCATAACGCTTCAGTGGTCTGGCGTTATTATAAGTCGCTACTTAGTAGCGACTTTCAATAGCGCCACATAATCACGACTTCAGTAGCGATATAGCCATTTCCAAGAGGGGAAAACCCGTGGCGCTACGGCGTAGCGCTACGGCGTCGCGTCATGGAAAGTCACTATTTGTAACAGCGAGTTTGACCGGAATCGCTGAAGAATTGGCAGTAGTGAAAAGTTGCGCAATTTGGGGGAGGGACCTCCCCAATCGCTAAGCAAAATCACTAGCACGATCGCTATATGTACATGAAGCATTTGGCTATAGCTAGGCATTGAGTTTTCTAGGACAACAAAACTCCAGTTAAAGAGGGGTCAGCAACAGAAATATCACATATACAGCAGCTAGATGGCCACAAGTAAGAGTCCCGTGAACAGTGGTCCAGCACGTAGGTATCATTTACTGGCAAAGCTCCTTCTTTAAACATGCCTAGTTGCTGAAAAGGTTGTTAATGGTTTAGTCGCTGGGATACGCTACCTTAGGTCACCTTGAACACTGACCAAGTATCACAGGAATGAGAGTGTTCAATCGTATTCAAGGCATCAGCTTAGAAGAGCACAGAAGAAATGAAGACATTAGGGAATCGGTGGGTGTGCAACCCATTAGTGTGCTGATAAAAAACGGAGTTGAGTGCCAGACAGAATCCGGGTACCCACGAGGGCTAATACAGCTAGGTGAGAATTAGTGAGAATAAAGGATGTTTAGCAAATCTTTATTTTGTATAGCCACAATAGAGTCAAACATTAGTTAAAGACCATACAGTGAGCCGCTATGAAACTGTGGCAGAGAAAACACATTCCATGTCTTCTCTGCTCACCTGATCATTGACCAAATACATTTATTTGTTAGCCATTTAACATCTTACAATTAAAGAGAGTATTTTTTACACTTTTATCCTTTAATACTACACTCGTGTCTATTGATTTGTCAGCGGAAATCTTGAGACCTTTTAAATGATTTGCTGATTTCCTGAAAACTGTTGGGCTTTCTGAAAATTTTTGGAGTTTTAATTAGCCCTCTGAAACTTCCTGCAAACCTTATTTTTGATTTGCAGTGTGTTTAAGTTTGTACTGCAGTACTTGAGTACACTCAAGTCAAGCATGAGTTAAATGTATGTTTTAAGCTACTACTGTAGTGGATTTTGGGAGCTGAAAATCACTAGCTGAGGTTGGTAGCGTGCTGCCACCAGTTGTTATTTTAACCTGTTACAACAACAGGATCGGTGATGTACCGAACGAATGCAAGATAGAGTATCTCTGCTCTCCAACCAGTAGGGAGCCCTCGGCTCAGACGCATTACTCAGTGTTGTTGAGTATCTATGCATTTATTTCTCCCGAATAAAACGAGTTCGTAAAAGGCACATTACAACTGATTATTACGGACAAAGTTCTGCCTTTTATTGGCGATTCACAGGAAGTAGTTAGCCAATCACATAACAATATTGCAACATGCACCAATGAATATGAGTATATAAATACACAACGAATAAGATTAACAGTATGGGCTTAAAGGTAATAGGCGCCCTGCAGTGGTAGGCGGAGTTAGAGGCTAATGAACCAATCATAGTCATTTCTACTTCCTGCCTTTGGTTCTCGGTCTTCATAGCTTTAACACTCCATCTTTCGTAAGGGTTAGGGGTGATAATCTCCGGTTGATAGCTCTCTGATTCTCCCAGGCTACTTTTGAGTCCTCAGTCTATAGTGACTCACTTTCTGCTGGCCCAGTGAGGTCGATATAGCTGCATACAGGGTCGGTATACGTCGGCATAGCTCCTTACAGGGTTGGTATAGACATAAGCATAGTTTTAGTCCATTCGGTATGATCAATACTAGTCATTCTGGCTATCTAATGGCTATTATATGGATGCCAGAATGTGGTACAACGCGTGCGTAGACATAGTGAACACTAAAATCCACAACATTGTCTCATACTTACCATACATTTTTTTCAACAGTTTACTTTTTGAGCGGAATACTTGTTTTCCGTTTGATAGCTTTCACCCTTTATAATAAAGCAGTTGAAAAAGTTTTGTTTTGTTGTATGATAACTCCTAGTGGAGATCAACTTTCCGGTGCATTTCATTTATAATGGAAGCAGCTTACAAAAACTTGGTCATACATACATGTATCGTACACAAAATTATTGAGTAGTAAAGTGTTTAACTACATCAAACCAACATCTCTTTTTAATTCTGTTTAACATTACTCTAGCAAATGTCTATTGATAAATTTGGTCATAGAACATTACACATACATAAGTACATTATCATACATGTATGTGTTTTCAATGTGCAGCATCGTTTGAAACACCCATATCTGTGGTAAGCAGACAATACTGATGTGCAGACAATACTGATGTGCAGACAATACTGGTGTGTGCAAACAATACTGGTGTGCAGACAATACTGATGTGCAGACAATACTGGTGTGTAGACAATACTGGTGTGTAGACAATACTGGTGTGCAGACAATACTGGTGTGTAGACAATACTGGTGTGTAGACAATACTGGTGTGCAGACAATACTGGTGTGTAGACAATACTGGTGTGTAGACAATACTGGTGTGTGCAGACAATACTGGTGTGCAGACAATACTGGTGTGTAGACAATACTGGTGTGTAGACAATACTGGTGTGCAGACAATACTGGTGTGTAGACAATACTGGTGTGTAGACAATACTGGTGTGTAGACAATACTGGTGAGTGCAGACAATACTGGTGTGCAGACAATACTGGTGAGTAGACAATACTGGTGTGTAGACAATACTGGTGTGCAGACAATACTGGTGTGTAGACAATACTGGTGTGTGCAGACAATACTGGTGTGCAGACAATACTGGTGCGCAGACAATACTGCTGTGTAGACAATACTGGTGTGTAGACAATACTGGTGTGTGCAGACAATACTGGTGTGCAGACAATACTGGTGCGCAGACAATACTGCTGTGTAGACAATACTGGTGTGCAGACAATACTGGTATGTAGACAATACTGGTGTGCAGACAATACTGGTGAGTAGACAACACTGGTGTGTAGACAATACTGGTGTGTGTGTAGACAATACTGGTGTGTAGACAATACTGGTGTGCAGACAATACTGGTGAGTAGACAATACTGGTGTGTGGACAATACTGGTGTGCAGACAATACTGGTGAGTAGACAATACTGGTGTGTAGACAATACTGATGTGCAGACAATACTGGTGTGTAGACAATACTGGTGTGTAGACAATACTGGTGTGCAGACAATACTGGTGTGTAGACAATACAGGTGTGTAGACATTACTGATGTGTAGACAATACTGGTGTGTAGACAATACTGGTGTGTAGACAATACTGGTGTGCAGACAATACTGGTGAGTAGACAATACTGGTGTGTAGACAATACTGATGTGCAGACAATACTGGTGTGTAGACAATACTGGTGTGTAGACAATACTGGTGTGTAGACAATACTGGTGTGCAGACAATACTGGTGAGTAGACAATACTGGTGTGTAGACAATACTGGTGTGCAGACAATACTGGTGAGTAGACAATACTGGTGTGTGCATACAATACTGGTGTGCAGACAAAACTGGTGTGCAGACAATACTGGTGTGTGTAGACAATACTGGTGTGTGTAGACAATACTGGTGTGTGCAGAAAAAACTGGTGTGCAGACAAAACTGGTGTGCAGACAATACTGGTGTGTGCATACAATACTGGTGCGCAGGCAAAACTGGTGTGCAGACAATACTGGTGTGTGTAGACAATACTGGTGTGTGTAGACAATACTGGTGTGTGCATACAATACTGGTGTGCAGACAATACTGGTGTGTGTAGACAATACTGGTGTGTGTAGACAATACTGGTGTGTGCAGACAATACTGGTGTGCAGAAAATACTGGTGTGTGCATACAATACTGGTGTGCAGACAATACTGGTGTGTGTAGACAATACTGGTGTGTGCAGACAATACTGGTGTGCAGACAATCCTGTTGTGCAGACAATACCAATGTACTGGCCATGAAGCCTCAGCTGGGTCGCAGTACAAACATCTGATGGGCCGTAATTTCACTTTGGGTAGAGAACAAAGTTAATTCTTTAATATCTAAAGATACACCTTGTCCTGTCACAACTGTACCTCACTTGGAAGTGGAGTTGCTCATCAAAAAAACAGCCATTTATAAAATACTAGCAGAAATACCCGGCGTTGCCCGTGGAGATAACATAAAAAGTGCGAAAATGATGTTAGGGACCCCAAGAGGGGCTAGTGTTATGGAGTTTTTATGAAGTTTTGCCTTGCCAGTTGGCTTGAGGGTGCTAAATTTGTCTACATGTTTCAATCATTATGTAACTGGTTAAAATTTTTACGAAATTTGCTGTCAGAGCATCCAACAGTTCTTGGAAATTCTTTGTTCGCGCTAATTATAAATTTATAGACGCATGGGTGTGCCAACTTCCTCTTGCTTCATAACATAATTAAATCTTTGAACATAATTACACAGCATCTATAGAAGTGCAACGGTTGTTCCATGCAACACATTGCTCTCCCTATTGCACACCACCACCCATAACAACAACTTGCAAAAAAGTTAACTTTTCTTTTTGAAGAGATGAGCGTGCAACTCTTTTGTAATAGCTCGAGTCTAGATATTCCAGGAGGTAAAAGGCATTTATTTAAGGTTATTTTCCCACCAAAGGCGATAGTCATAACGCATGGATTATATTTCCAAAAAGTCAACTCAAGGTTTTGCTGTAGTTGTGCATTTAGTGAAAAACCAACTCAGGGAATCTGGTGGATATTCAAGTACGTGTATTTTAAATTTCCATATCAAAACATATGCTTAGTGACTGTGCAACCCATTGGTCAATATTTCGGAAATGTATTTTAGAATGCTGCATCAACTGTGTAAGTAAATCAGCTAAACATGCACTGTTCACAGTATGGCAATTGCAACGCAATTGTAACAAAAATCCACAACCATTTTTATTTTTTCTGAATTTACGTAAACCTTGTGGAGTTGGAGAAAAGCTGTTTGGAATAATTGAACCAATTCATTTTCATGGCATGCTGAGCAGCAGGTAAATTCAAGTATCAAACAAATTGTGTACAAATTTTGCACAAATTAAGGATTAAGTTCCTCAAATGAATTTTTTGTCACTCTCATTATGCAATTTTTGTACAACTTTGTATAATATTTTGTATCGGTTATCAACCGTCTAACATCGATATTTCAACTATGATGATTATTACCAATATTGGGGAGAGATGGTTTGATTAATTATTATTAAATGCAGGAGTAGTAATAATAATGAAAACTACTTAAAAACCGTTAGTCAAAAATATTGCAAATCATTACACTTAGACTCACTTTTCGCTGCTGCTGTATACCTACTCATAATTATTAAGTATTTTTTTGTCATGGTAAACAACTTTAAAAAGCAAAAAAAACAAATAAGAAAAAGTACTACTACTATTAATAATAATAATAATCAATGACTAATAATTAATATTTTTGTTACTTTTGATTCACTAAATAAATAAGAACTACTTTTATTATTATTATTATTACTTTTATTATTACTCTATATAGTCAAAATAATAATAATTAATAAATGGAATAAAAACGACAACAAAAATAACCATAAAAATAATAATTATAATAAAAATAATAATAAAAATGATGAAAAAAATAATACTACTGATAACAATAAAAATAATACAGTTACTCAAGCATAAAAATAACAATGCAGGAGGAGATGGTGTTTATTAATTATTATTTTGATTATTATTAAAACTAACAATTATTTATTGGGGTCATCTATTATTATTATCATTATATTAATCATTTTAATAATATAGCCACGGGCTTCAAGAAAATTGCTAAACAACAATATCAGCCAGGCATAAGCAATGAAATAATGTTGGAATGTGAAAGGCAAGTACAGTTGATTGATAGGTGAGTCGGTGGAGAAGCAATTATAAGACCGAAAAAGCTAGCAAAACTATTCTGTTTGGCGAACAGATATCAATACTTGATTCGCTGTAGCACTGCTGACCAATCAAAAGGCTGCAGCATGTCGGAATATAATCAAAATAAACCGAACATGTTATGAAAGGCAGAAAAATATGGCCGGATATAACTTGGCATAACTGATGAGAATGAGGTTTCTATTGGAAAGATTGCTGCGATCCTCTAGCAAAATAGAAATTCAAGAGTGTTATAACCTAGAGAATGTAATGACGACTCTGAATATGTATTTTTTATTAAGATTGATTCATTAGTGCCGGAGTTTTAAGCTAACATCGCAAAAACCGACTTACATTTATATATTAGATATTAAGTCATTCTATACTCTGGTTGCCATTTATTACTCATCTTCACATTTTGTTATTCCAGCTGTTCTGTAATTCTGCAAAACTATTTTAAACTTCGTTTTTCAGTGAGAAAACTCAACAACCTAATGCAGATACTAGCAAAACCCAAAGTAAAAGATGAAATCAACCCAATTGCCAAGAACTGCTGTTCACACTGTTCCATAATTTTAAAAATTAAATCTATATTTTAGTAGCAGTTGGACTAAAATGTCTCTGTTTGTTCACGAGTTAAATCCAAGAGTTGGTTGGTCTATGTTCATACAAAAGAAGATGTCAACATAAGCTCATCATACTTACACTAACACTACTGTATTAGGCAGTTTGCTAGTTTTATGTAACAGCTCACAACCTCGTTATCTAATAAGTATCAGATTACTGTCTGGTCTCCAGTGTAAGTGATTAATGTAATAAGAACTCAGAAGGAAGTCGATCAGTCAATTACAGTTGTGTTGAAATGTGTTGAAGCGCAGAGTCACTAATCGGTAAATGCTCACCTGAATCACTCAAGCCACTAAAATCAACATGGCAGACCTTGAAGGTAAAGTCTTACTTAACACAAGTTCCATTCAAAAGTTATTTTTGTTACGAGTTCAGTAGATTTATCATAAAAGCATTTGTGTTTGGTTTTGTCACACCAATTAACATTTGACTACGTGAAACGGTTTTTTATTGCTTTTGGGAGCAGAGTCTTTGTGTTTGACATTGTAATTATACAAAAACAGGCATGTGATGAACAATTATCTCTCATTTGATGGTCATAAAATAATAGCTTGGCTGTGCATTTCAGTTTCATACGTTTTTGTAACATTTCCCGTTTTGCAGTATTATGGTTACTTTTTTCATTTTTTTTCAAAAGCTGTTTGGTCGAGTTTGTGTGAGAAATTTTGTCTGATAGTTAAATCGAAGAACTGATGATTTTATTTAGCGTATTTTTCATCGGTTGATGTATTTTTAGCTGATCAACTTGGGCCCTTTGCATTAACTTATGCACCTACAGTATCATCTAACAATACATATGCAATGACTGCTTATAGCATCTACCAATTGTATGTTGTGTTTTATCTCACACAGCTGTCACACAACAAAACCACACAATCAAAGAAATACAGGCACTGTATTCACAGACTGAAATGGTAGATCATGCAAGTAATTTCAAAGTTACTGCCAAAGTCCTCGGAGTTATCACTTTCTTGGTTATGGGAGTTGCACTTCCTGTTACTGAGATTGTAATCGGTAGGTTTATGTGGAAATGCTTACTGTGTGGTGATCTATTATGTAAGTCACTGTTGACATTGACTTATTTGTGCCTTCAAATTAGTAGCAAAATATCGCATCTATGTAACTTTTTTGGTAGAATGATTACTTTAATGTCACAATAATATCTTGTTTATGCAATGGTGAAACAATTTGTTTTAGATTTATAACAATAACATTTCCCATAATGCTTTTTAAATTTTCAAACACTTGTTTGCCCTATCCCAGTGTCCTCGGTATATGTCTATTTGAAAATTTCCGCACAAATGTCAATCAATCATTTCTTTTGGTCCACATAAAGCTTTCGGTGTTCAGTAGATAATTCTTAACGCAAAATGTATTTGTAAGTGTTAAAGCTGTTGCGCAGGTCGTTTGAAGGTGTTAAAACTAAAATTTCTATCAAATTTTGCAACATCAAAGCCTTTTTGTGGCAGACAAAAAGATTGAATTAAAAAAAACGTAAGTATATTGCGAGCCATAGAACAAAAATAATTCAAATTTTAGCAATTTGTTGAATCTGAGTTTTTAGAAAATAATTTTCATGTAGTTTAGCAGGTTTGATGAAGCAGCAGTCACCCTCATTTTACATTTCATGCTTTTTGACAATTTTTAAAGAAATGCAGCATCAAACCAGTGTATCAGTTAACCACTTATGTGTTTGTACCTAAAAGATATTCTGCACATCAACTAACACGACCACACATGCATGTATTATATAACATGTTATATTACATCCAGGGTCTCTATACTTCTATGACTGTCCAGCTCAGGATTACCTTATCATCTATCTGGTTGTTTCGGGAGTGGTCAGCTTTGTGTTCTTCAGCGTATTGGCTGGAGTTATAGTTATTGTCAGTTTAGGTGAGGTACTTTCACTATAAATTTTTATTGTCAAACATATCATAGTCAAATCTATAGCCATTATCACTCCAGCAAAAGTATCAGAAGGCAAAAATGTTGGTAAATTAAGGGATAGAAATTGTTCAGCTGGAAATACATCAAATTATCATTCTGAATTGTCCATATTGTTTAATAAACCATATCACTAGAATATCAAAGAGCTCGGCATAAAAACTAAGGACGTCAAGATTCACTCAAGTTATCTGCTAAAGTATAAATCAGACTTGTAAAGCAATATTTTAGTTAGTAAACTGTAGCCCCTATACAAAATATCAAACTGCGTCTATGAAGTGGCAATGAGTCATAATGTAAGGGTATTTTTGTTAGCTAAGCGTAACTCTTTGGAATGTCTCGAAAGCCTTGCCCAAGAATATTCATTTGAGTATTTCACCTACGTGCATCTTAAATAAATAAGGTAAATCATGTGATTGTCTCCCATGTGTTATCTGTTGGTAGTTTTACTACCACGCTGGGATACAACTCTAGCAGACAATGTTATCCAACTAGTTAATAGAAACCTACTACTTTGATCAGGTGAATTATTTTTCCGGGTAACTGGTTTACAAAGCACCTTGGCAATAGATCAAGTAACCACAGCAATACTACAAAAGTCTTATTTCCTCCAGCGAACAGGAAAAAACTGTAGGGGGAATTTTTTTTTACCTCATTAAGGAATGCAGGTAATAAATAATGTAGTTGTTCAGTGGTTACTATATACTACGCTAATACTCTCTAAGTACGTATAACATGTCATATGACAATCTGAATGGCATGCTGGTATTCACCATGTGGTTTGGGTTGCAGGTAGCGAAACAAATAAATTCATCCCAATTCTAGAATATGGAGGAGCCTTTACCTTTATTATTGTTGGAGCATTTTTACTCGTTTGGATTTGTTTAGGTGAGTTTTACTATCTCTGCTGATTGCTATATCAATATTGTGGACATCCACTCCCTGACCTGTTAATGGCCAAAACTCAAGGGCACAATTCTCCCTACGGTCCACTTCCAGATCTAACCATGGTGTCTATGAGCATCGTTTGAATCCAAGAACATTTATGTTACTCACTGAAGTGGTGAAGATTAATTTGATTGAAAACTGTCAGCGCTGACAGCACTAGAACATGTTTCATTACATCATTCAAAGGCTTCTACAAGCATGTGCAGGAAAAACCAAGTATGCCGAAGGAGTGGGAAAACATTTAGTTATTTTTTTATTACTCGGTCAAGTTTTTCAGTGCAGCGATGCACGCAACTACCCTACAGGATGAAATTACTAAAGGAAGTTAATTTTGCGAGTTGTCTTCTCTCTGATAATTTAACGGATATTATTTTTTGCGAATCGAGAAACTTCGCTGTAGGAGAAAACAACTTCACATATATTTTATGAATCCGCCGACAAATCGAGTAAAAATAAAAATTGATATAAAAATGGCATTAATTTTTAATGGAAATAATATTTCGCGAATTTACAACTCGCGTAAACGCGAAACTAACTTCCAATGAATATTTTCATCCTGTAGGGTATATACACTGCTTTTACGGCAAAACTATAAAACAATGCCAGCTTTATCATCATCAGGCAATGTGCTAAGTAAGTCATTTACTGTACCGACCCTCTACAAACGGGCTTCTAACTTTACCAGTCTACCAGAACTCCTTTATGGGGTGATTCAGAGTTATAACCAACCTCAGTTCTCATATTCAATGCAAGTTCTGATTGCTAAATTAACTCTCTCAGGGAAAAGAGCAATTGCTGAATCAAACAGAGAAAAACAGAGTCCTTCAGCAAAAACAGGGCTCATGTACACCAACAGTATAAGTGGTCACCTTAAAAAGCCCCTCCTTTCTCTACTCCTCTCTGCTCTCTCACATTTTTTTTCTTCTGCTGAATTTGCTAGACCACAATGAACCAAAGTTCTGGAAAATGTTTGAACTGCAGGCTTTGCTGTGGACCAAGATCGGACTTTTGAACTTTATTTCCTTTGATTCAATGCAACAAAAAATTTTACGCTTATTTTTGAAACGAAAGTGATAATCAATAAACAGATTTTCATTTTATTGAAATGTACTCATTTTGTTATTCTTCAGATGTTAAAAGTTGGCTGTAAGAGCCACATTTCCAAAGTCATACTTCCTACCAAAATTGCCTATAACAGAATAGTAAAACGTAGAATATTGCAAGTTTATAATAACAGACAGAAATACACACGGAGAGAACTTTATATACATGTAGATACTGATTCATCCGCGACAAAGGCGGCTCCAGTACATATAAATATGCAGCTACAATAACTGCTACAGCTACTGCAATAACCAGTTGCCCAGTTTCGCTGGAACTATTACATAAATCATTCCTGCCAAATGAGGAAGTAAGTTATTACAACAGGTATACAGGTAGCTGGTCAATAATAACAATAATTCATATCCACAAATGTTATTCACATAGTCCTCCCCTGATTGGGGGCCTCAATTATGTTCCTAAGACCCTGCCACTCCCTCAAAACAACCTGCGTCCTCCTGGTGGGGTAACCTGCCTAGCTAAAGGAGTTGGTGGTGGTTGTCTGCCTTCCGGGTTACCTTGGCACAGTACAGTATCTACCCTGGGCACAGTATCTACCCAGTACAGTGTCTACCCAGTACAGTATCTACCCAGTACAGTGTCTACCCAGTACAGTGTCTACCTCAATACAGTATCTACCCCAGTACAGTATCTACCCAGTACATTATATACCTCAGTACAGTATCTACCCGGTACAGTATCTACTTAGTACAGTATCTACCCAGTACAGTATCTACCCAGTACAGTATCTACTCCAGTACAGCATCTACCTCAGTACAGTATCTACTCCAGTACAGCATCTACCCAGTACAGTATTTACCCAGTACAGTATCTACCCAGTACAGTATCTACCCAGCACAGTGTCTATCCCAGTACAGTGACCCTCTTTCATTTACAACTGGATAATAACTCTGGGGTTTGTTGTAGGTATAAGATGTCTGACTAACATGGAAGAATGTTCTAGAGAAGCTGCTGCAAACTCAACACTTCACTGTTTTACAACAAATACTAAATTTGAGGGCCATGACAAATATTGCAATGCATTGGTGTACGACCTTGTGTACATCGGTGTCTGGGCTAAGGGTGTGGTTATTATAACAGCGGGGGTAATATTATGCTCCTTGTTCTGCTGCATATGCTGTATCCACCTCATATTTGACGGCACTGAAATGGCAGCAGGGATAGGTGCAAGTTGTGACATGGAAGCAGTTGGTTTAGATTTTGATTGTGACGCTGATTTTAATATTGATAAGTGAGGAATCAAATAACTCATATCTTTTCTGGAGTATTCTAGAGTATTACTCTAATTGTAGAACCCTATTTTAAAGGTTGTGTGTTAAATGTGCAACATAACCTACTTTTTATTTCAAATAGAATGTGAAAGCTTCTCTACGCTTTTCATCACACAGTTTTCAGATTTTCCCCACAGTTGATTTTGTATGATATACATAATTTTAGTATAATTTACTTTTTGTTGAGTGTCAGCACATCGTTGGCAGCATTTTTCTGGTAGCTCAGAACATTGTAGAGCAATTCCAGCTTTTCAAAGACAACCAGTTTTTGCAATGCTGTGGAGCTCTCTATGTAATGTACAAGTAAAGAGGACAACTCTCAACTTGTGCTATTGTGCTATATCCATTCAATGATAGAGGTGTTTCCGGTTCTTCAGGAGAGTGGGTATATATGACACATCATAGGAGATTACAGAAGGTTCTTTTCATTACCGTTATATAGGTTAAACTCCACCCATCTCTTTCTGAAGTATTGAGTATATCCTTATAAATATTTCAATTATACAAATGACTATATGGTGACTCAGAACGTTTTGCGTTTTAACACATCTGAACCCTTCCAAACCGTTTGAACAACTTTGAAATAGTCTGAACTTTTGCAAAACTTCTGAACGGTTTGTGAAATCATTCGTGGACTTTGAAAAGTACGAGCCGATTTGCTGGTTCGCTCTATTGATCATAGATCTACAGTGCGTTTATGATTGATAATGTTTTTCCTAAACACCGAACAGTTGAATTTTTTTTAAATAAATGCTTTTATTTATTAAATACTTTTTTTTTAAATTGTTTTAAATAATAAATGCAACCTAATTATAAATGTAAAAATTAATTTTAGAGATTATATTCAACAACAGTTTTATTCAATTTGCTCTATGTCTTTTGATCTACATCTATGTTGATAAAGTTGCATAGAGGCTATAAATAAAATGATGACGATCGCTTTTGGTTCGAAATCCATGTGCTTTGCGAACTGTTCCAACTATTTCAGAATAGTTTAGACTATTTTAAAACAGTTCAGACTATTTCAAAGTAGTTCATACGGTTTGTAAATATTTCATACTCTTCCTAAAGTGTCCATACGGTTTGTAATTTTCTCAATCATCTAAATCATTTCTAAGCCGTCTGAATTATTTGCAAGACAAATATACAGTTTGCAGAATTTACTATTGTTAGACAGGAAATACAGTTTTATAGCATAAATTCCACAACAGTTGAGGCTGACGATTAATTTATTATAACCAACAAGCCAGTATTTAAACGTAGTTTCTTGTGCTATTTGACTACAATTACCCAATTGTTTTCAATGTAATAGAACTAGTTCAAATCCATTCATACGCTTTGAAAACGATACCGTCTTACGCATGGATGAAGTATACCAGGATTGCCAGAAACCCGAACGGGGTGTAGCCAATTTTGGCCAATGGGAAGTCATCCATGGCGCCCATATTGAATTGGTTGTTCGGAGCGGAAACATAAACTACTATAGCAGCTCGCAAAATAATTGTAACTATTCCTGTTGAGGCGATTTTCTGATTTTTTGGCTTCGGAGCGGAAGCTGCGTAAAAGCAATAAATTGTGAAACGAGTTTGCCACATACCAAAGATTACATATATGTTATCGTTGGCATATTCAATTTTGTTCTCGGAGCGTATATGGTATTGTGGGAGATTTGTGTGATAGGTAGTGCTACCCCCCCAAACCCCCCCCCCCCCTTACACCCCTGGTGCCCTTAGTCATAAGTCATTATCCCACCAGAACCCTACCCCCCCGGAGATTCTCCGAATCCCCTGGAAAATGGATATCAGTTGTCCCCAAACACTATCCCCCTATATATAGCAAAATTAGCTACCCTGAATCTACCCCGAACCTACCCCGAACCTACCCCGACCCGGGATCCAACCACATTGATTCAGGTAGCCTGAGGCCTCCTGAACGCGATGCAACAATCAGAATCAGAATCGGAGCGTTCCTCCTCCCAGGATCACAGGATAGGATACGGTCTACCCTTATAAGGACTGGAAAGTTACCAGCTACCAAAAAGAGCGGCAATAAGTGCCCAGGGCAAAACACCATGTGCTTGCTACATGATTGGACTGTTTATTGTTATGATTATGTATTATATATTACCATTGGCAATTGCCTTGTACTCTGTATTGTGATTCGTTGTGCCTAATAAGGTAATGCAGTTGTACCTTTTTCTCTATAAATAGAGCTGCTGTGCCTTGGGCAGGCAGTTGTCGTAGAGTTCTTATTGTATAAGTACCCCTTTTATTTTGTGAATGTAATAAAGCATCTATACTAAGAAATACATTTCTACTACGTTTGAGTCGAGGACTCGTGAGTTGCTAGCGTCGTTTGAGATAAAGAGAAAGGAGTGGAAGAGAGAGAGAGGAAAATCCGTTGTGGCAGTTAATAGAGAGGCAAATCTATTACATTGGTGGCAGCGGTGGGATATCTAAAGAACAAGGACACAACGGATAGAGAGAAGGTAAGAAGTAAGAAGATATAGATAGAAAAGGTGAGAAGATAAGAGAGAGAAAGAAGAAAGAAAATAAGGCGAGAAAATAAAGCAGAAGAAATAGCTAGGAACTACACCAAGCCTGTTCACCCTGCTTACCGCCATCTTCCCCTCACCCCGAAGTTATGCCAAACCCTGTATCACTCCCCTTCCCCCTACCCCGAAGTTATACCAAACCCTGTATCACTCCCCTTCCCCCTACCCCGAAGTTATACCAAACCCTGTATCACTCCCCTTCCCCCTACCCCGAAGTTATACCAAACCCTGTATCACTCCCCTTCCCACTTTACCCCAAAGCTACCCCGATTCGGGATCCACCCACCCCGATTCGGAATCCACGGAATACTGATTTCTGTTACAAGCAATCATTTTATACCCCATAACTCGCCAATCAACAATGGCCACTCAGAGAGCAAGAAGCGCTGGCCGAAATCCCGTTGTAGTTCAACCAACGGTAGCCTTGGATGAGTTGACAGATGCCCTACAAAGATTGGTACAACCCCCCCAAAGACACAACCCAACCCCCTTCAAATCCCCCAAATACGATGGCACGGCCGATGTGGAATATTTTATCACTCGATTTACTGAAGTAGCCGATGCAAATGATTGGGGCCAAGTTACTGCCTTACTACACTTACGAGAGGCACTGAGAGACGACGCCCTTGAGTGTGGCCGCCCTCCCCATGTAGAAGGTATCTTTGCTGCCCTACGTGCACGGTTTGGACTTACCCCCAAAGAGGCACAAGCCCAGTTGATTACCCTGCGTCGTTCCCCCAAAACATCGTTGCAACAACACGCTAATGAAGTTGAAAAACTGGTCCGTGTTGCGTACGATGACCTGCCTCCCCGGAGAGTTGACCGAATGGTACTGGAAACCTTTGCTAGCACAATAGGCAATGCGTACCTTCAACGACATTTGCTAGCCGTGCAACCCCACACTGTCGAGGAAGCAGTCAGAGCAGGCAGTGAATTTCTCCAAATCAAAACAGGATTTGAAGACAAACCTTCCCGAGTCAGAGTAGTGGAGGAGGAAGACGACATTCTAGAACCACTCAGTGGCAGAACCCCAGCCGACCCCCCACTCAGTCAAGTCCACCAGACAGCTACCCCGTCCCCAGACATCCTTGCTGTTCTGATGCAAAACATGCAGTTGCTCACCGACGCCATCAAGCTCCAGTCGGAAGAACTCCAGAAACTGAAGCAGCAACCAACCCCCCCACTGGCCATCCCCCACCCCTCCTACCCCCCCGTCACACCTACCCCCCCTCAGTGTTGGGGGTGTGGCGCCATTGGTCACTTACAGAGGAGTTGTCCTACTAAACCCTGGCCGTCTCCTACCCCCCTTCCTAACCAACCGTCAAAAAACGGGCGCCGCCTGCAGTAGGGAGACCGGTTCCTAACTGCCCCCGGGCCCCTCGGAATTATAGGAAGGCAATAGAAAGATTAGAGCGACATAACCCTGTGACTCAGATCCCTCCTCCCCGTCCAGAGAGACGGTATCCTGCGCCAACCCCAGAGCCCTGGCAGCTACCTACTGCCAACCGGTATGCGCCATTACAAGAGCTGGAAGATACAGACTACTACCCGTCTGCCCCGCCTGTCTGGGATAACAACCAACCATATCACCCCCCGGCCCCCCTGTGTGCTGACCTTCCCCGCCCGTCTCGTCAGCAACACCCAGTTAGTCATGGACACAAATTATCTTACCCCTCTGAACCAGCTCAATCTCTGAGCCGAGGAATTCACCCCAAACGCCCCCCTACTCCCCCAACCCAAATACGCCCCTCCCGCCCTCGGGAGAGACAACCCCCTACCCCCCGACCATCAGCCGTCAGACCCACTGACGTTCTCTACTCCCCGCCAGAACGCCCCTACAAGGCAAGTTATTTCTTGCCCGGTCGAATTGAAGGCAAGCCGGTGTCTATACTCATCGATACCGGATGTACCACTAATTTGCTATCACAGCACCTGTTCAACCGGCTGTCTCCTACCACCCGGGATGCCCTGCAAGAGAGCGATACCCACGGCATTTTGGCGGACGGATCCCATATCCCCTTTTTTGGTACCCTACATCTGCCCCTTCGACTACGAGATGTTAAGACAGATGCTACGTTCGTAGTCGGACAGATTAATGAAGACGCCATCTTAGGCATGCCCTTTCTTACCGCCCACCAGTGTCACATGAAATTTGATCATTCAGTCATTGAAATAGATGGCCAGGAACTTCCATGCACTGACCAACAGGGTAGGATGCTCTCCACATCTGTCCAAGTCATAAGAGACACCCGCATTCCACCGAATACCGAGGCGACGGTACTCTGTAAAGTTACCAACCCCTCGCACCTCCCCCTCGGTATAGTAGAAGGTACCCCAGACTCCCCGCCCCTCGCCGCCAGTCTCAACTCCCCTGATACCAAACACCACCTGCTAGTGAGATGCCTTAACCCCACTAGTCAGCCGTTGAATTTGAAAGCGGGAAAGACCATAGGCCGGTATACAGGTGTGCAGGCCAGTGACGTAGAGTTGCCATTAACGAAGAACCCCCCTACTTCCATCCCCCCCACTTTCCTCCCCTCCCCCGTCCCCGAGCACTTGCAGGCACTATATACCAAAGCCCTGGACAACTGCCACACCCCCAGTGAAGCCTTCCAGCTGGCCCAGCTCTTACACTCCTACGAGGAGGTGTTCAGTAGAGGAGATCACGACATGGGTCGTACCGACCTCGTGGCACATAGCATCCCCCTGAAGCCCGGAGCCCAGCCCATAAGACAACACCCCCACAGATTAGGACCCCACAAGGAGCGAGAAGCTGAGGAGCAGGTGTCCAAACTGCTAGAGAGAGGGTTGATCGAACCCAGCAATGGTGCCTGGAGTTCTCCCGTGGTACTCGTCAAAAAGAAAGACGGTTCGTGGAGGTTTTGCATAGACTATAGGCGGTTGAATGCAGTTACCCAACAAGACGCCTACCCCCTGCCCCGTATAGATGAGAGCCTGGACGCTTTGTCGGGTAGCCGCTACTTCAGCACCCTAGACCTAGTGAGCGGATACTGGCAGGTCCCCCTGGACGCGGATGCCAGCGACAAATCCGCTTTCTCCACCCGTTCCGGCTTATATAAATGGAAGGTCCTCCCTTTCGGATTAACTTCCGCACCCGCCACCTTCCAGAGACTCATGGAGAGGGTGTTACACGGCCTCCACTGGAAGTCACTCCTCCTTTACCTAGATGACATCATCGTCATAGGCCCCGATTTCCCCACCCATCTCCACCGACTGTCCGAAGTGCTCCAGCATCTCCAAGCGGCTGGTTTAAAACTGAAGCCCAGCAAGTGTGAGCTGCTCCAATCCCAAGTCCGCTACCTAGGCCACGTTGTCAGTGAGCAAGGCGTCTCCACTGATCCAAAAAAGATCACTGCAGTACGAGATTGGCCCCCACCCCCTGTAGAACAGCTAAATGTAATAATGTAATAAAAACGCTAAATGTAATAACAAGAGTGTTCTAAATGTAATAAAACCTCTAAATGTAATACACTCACTGTTCTAAATGTAATAATTATTTACAGCTAAATGTAATAACCTTACTGTTCTAAATGTAACAAACAGCTAAATGTAATACCACATGTGTTCTAATTGTAGTAATGCCACTAAATGTAGTAACTGTAGTGTTCTAAATGTAACAACTGAGTTGAATTGTCTTTTGATGCAATAATCATGTTTTCTGATTTCATGTACGAAAGCTGCTGCTTCAGCATCAACTTACACTCTGACCAATTGACTATTTGGTGATCTGATACAAATAATATTTTATGACTAGCTTCAAAGAGCATTTGCACAATTTCACCAAATTCGAATTCACATGAGGAAGTGCTTCAGATCATCTCAATATAAATATACAGGACTGGGGTTAATTAGGTGTTTAAAACCACAATTCATTCGCTGCAGACAATGAATGTTGGCCGATTATCATTCACCAGGCCATTAAATCGCATCAAAGACCACAACACAACTTCTACCCAATATCTATGAGTTCAATTGAGAAAGCATCAAGACATAATGTAGTGGATTTTGGGCAGCCGACCAAACGTCAAACAACAACACCTCACTCCAGAGGTCAACTTCTAACAGAGGAGTATACCGACTCCACAACTGTTCTCAGAGCCCACGGCTCAAACGCACAACTCAATGTCTTGTTGAGTATACCATAGTTTATTATATGAGCATAACCCAGCAAGGTATGATAACAGTAAATGTATTATGCTACTTGGCTCAATCACAAGCAGAATCCTAATACAATACAAAGAATAATGAGAAGTGTTCTGCCTTTTATAGGCAGAACAGGGGAAAATATAGGCCCAAATAAGGCGGCAACAAATCAGCAAGAGCAGGAAGTAATTGCACTAATCAAAACATGAGATATAAATAATATGATACAACATTGGCTAATCTAAGATTAAATATGCAAGGCGCCCAGAAGTGGGGGGCGGAGCTTATCAGTCAATATCGCTGATTCATGATGGTGCAATGAGTAGCTCTAGTTCCTGGTCCTTATGGCTTGTGGTCCTTGGCTTTGGTCTTGTCTGAGGACAGCTAAGCTGCAAAGTCGGGCTCCTGCATCTTTGGTATCAATTTAGGCTCTCAGGCTATAGTCGTTCTTTCCTCACCGACCCGGTATAGGGCCGGTAGTGGCACTGCAGGGCCGGTAGTGCATGCTGCAGGGCAGGCAGTGTGTGCTGCAGGGCAGGTGGTACCTCTGCAGGGCCGGCAGTGAATACTGCAGGGCCGGTAGTAAATGCCGCATGGCCAGTAGGGTTTCTACCTGCTTACTTGCTTGTGTTCTGGCTGTGCCAGGCTCTGTTTAGGCGTGCCTGACACCCAGCAGTTGTCAGGGGGACCTTTCGCAATGATAGTGGTCACAAAAATCAACCACAATGATGCCTAATGAATCTGTAAACAAAAGCAAGCAGTTTTTTGGAATATAATTCAGAAACAGATTACAATGTTCACGTTAGCCACTTTCTTTCATAATTGTTGATCTATTACGCATTCACACTTTTTCGTTTCAAAGTGAACAAATCAGGAGTTATCTTTTTGGACGCAAATAATCTGTGGGGTCGTGGCGCTACTCAATGTAAGAGCCTATTCACGATTTCTGTTGAAATAATTACATAACCAGTTTCTGATTAATTAAGTAGCTTTTCTCAGACAAGCCTGTGAACCATTCACAGTCTGTCATGATATGAGGTTGATGATTCATCGGACTTATAAAGGTTATTGTGTACCTGGCCAGTTGACCAAGTTGTCTAACATAACTGTGTATTAGGTGCATTTCCAATGTACCTAACATGTACCAGTTATTTAACCCACTATGACATGAAACCATATTTAATTGCAACTGTCCTAAGCTAACTGGTGTATCACAACACTGTCCTCATTTTTAGAGATAGCAATTGATGAACAAGCATTGATCTAATCCATCTAATCCATTGAGCAAATCCATCTAACAACTCCAGGATAACTGGAAAATGGGCTTCAACTATTGGTTTCATCCTAAAATCTTGAGCCAAGCCAACGTTAAATTTAAGACAGTCTTCTTCATGCATACACGAAGTGCCTGGCATAGAAGAACTGTTTGTTTAGTGAGCCCTAATGGAAGAAAGTGGATTTATTAAATGATATTAAATTAACAACTCGAAACTTTAAAAGATTCAACCTAAGTATATCGGAATGAAAACTTTTGTTCTACTGACATTCGCAAAATAGTCTCCAATCATTGGTTACATTATAAATAAATGTTGTACAATGAGCTAGTTGAAGCAGGTTTCTTCCTACATTTGCCCACTACCAGTTTTTGCTGCCCCAGAGAATGTAGGCGTTTACTTACATCATTCCTACTAGAAGAAAATAAATCAAGCGATATCAAATTTACAAATAAAACATCAAATATTTCAACTTAAGAATATCAGAACAATGTTTTTTCTTCAACTGGCACCCATTAAGTAGTCTCCAATCATTGGCTACGCCATAGATGTTGTACAATATGGATGTGAAAACAGTTTTCTTCCTGTGAGGAAGCACTGTTGCTGTAGTGTCAGGTATTGGATATTGTGGATTTTGCAATATATCGTATTGGAGACGTTTGTCAGTGGATGGTCCTAAAACAAAAACTGAAACCTGGTCTAGATTAACTTGGTAATGGTGACCTTTTATTATCGGCATCGTGTAAAATTGTTTTAAAATATTGATTGTATCATAAATCTCAGGATTGGGCAAACCAGAAAATTGCCTTTTATCCTGTTAGCTGCAGGTGCTGCTGCAACTAGCCATCTAGCCACTCAATGCAGTGCAGTTGCCTCCCACTAAGCGGGGTTCCTCATTTGTAGACCGACAGCAAAATGTTTGGCCACCAATAGCATGTTTAACTTCTGCTGCAAATTGTTATATACATACTCAACCTGATTTTAGATGGGAAAAGGTTGTTGAAGAAGTCAGAGATTAATGCTGTCATCAAGGATAAGTTAATTGAAATGAAAAGTCTGGGAGCTGGAAGATTACGATATCTCTTACCTGACTTGGCTGGACCATCGGAGAAAACTATCCATCACGTTTTGTGCTCTATGAAGCTGAGCCAACAATTAAACGTGCGTTGCAACAACAAAGTGCCGATAACACCTATTGTGGCTTCGAGGCCTATGGAAAGGCTTCAGGTAGACCTGGTGGATATGACCGGTCAAAAGTCGACATACCATGGAAAAACGTATGCGTACATCCTGACAATCATGGATGTTTACAGCCGATACACATGGTTACGCCCTCTGGTCAAGAAATCGAGTTCAGGAGTTACTCACAGCATTAACTTAATTTTTAAAACATTCGGCTTTCCAAAAATAGTGCAACACAATAGAGGCAGCGAATTTTTAGGAGATTTTGCAGCTTACCTGGCAACTCACAAGATAATGGACGTCTCCTCATCGCCATATCACCCACAATTGCAAGGAAAGGTGAAAAGATCCCACCGGGAGCTGAAACGGATGTTGGTTTCTACTTTTGCTGTCGGTAGACATTTTAATTGGGTTCAACTTTTACCAGATATTGAGTTCAAGATAAATGAGAAACCAAAAAACTTTCTCGGATTTTATTCATTTTTTGAGGCATTTTTTGGGTGTAAGAAATGTTTTTTTTAGATTCTGCTGGCAGTTATAAACTATATGTAAAACCGTTTTGAATGCCACGAAGAAGATCAATGCACGGAATGTCTATTACTCTCAAAAACGTTTAAAGTGCCCAACTTAGTTACCTGGTGACAACGTTTTAATCAAATTGAAATCAAAATTGTCAAGAGTGTCTAACCAACGACACAGGTTAGTTGAAGGTACTATTTTAAAACGGCAAAATTTCAGATATTTATGTGAATATGCTGTAACCGAATACGAGGTGATAAAGGAGTGGATTCCAGTCCCACATCTCATGGGTGCAACATTAAAATTGCAGCAACAACGCGTGTTGAATCATAAAAGTGGAACTGCACATGTAAAAAAGAGGAAACTGCTGCAACTTAAGCTTTTGATCCCCCGAACTCACAAATCTGATGCTGAGTATCTTCGAAACACCTTTTCAATGGCAATTCAACATGACCCTGCAGGTGATGGAAATTGCATGTTTGCCTCACTGGCTAATCAGCTAAATAATGAGATGTACAGCAGTATGACATTGCGACAGACCGCAGCTGATTACGTTACAAGCCATATGTTTTTTGGGTCAGCAACGGGACGTAAGTTGGTATCATTCCGTGAGTGATCATCTTTCATATTTAAATGAAATGAGTCAAGCTGGCACATATGGTGACCACATTGTTCTGCAAGCCCTTTCCGAAGCTTTAAATTGTCAAATTTTGATACTTTCCACATTAAATGATGGGACAACGCTCATTTCACCCAATGGAAATAATATATATTCGATTGCCGCGTTCAAACACTCGTCATTGGCCATTTCGCTGAGGGGCATGGTGACCATTATGTTTCCCTGCAATACGACCAAGAAATTGTTAATGAAATAATCCGCAGAAGCACACAAATTGATGAACTTTCAGATGAACATTTGGTCAACAGCAACTGTTTGACAAAAGCATGCCTGAGATGGAGGAAATTGAACATACCGTGGTCACATCGGCACATCCAGCAGAATCTATGGAAACCCAATACACGAAGATCCTTGAAATTTTTTATTGACCAGTTGAAATATTGGTACATATTTTAAAGCTTGCTTTAGATAGCAATGTCTTTAATTATGCTAGGCTGTGTGTAATCACACCATTTGCTAATGTGCTCGAGATCTACGTTGGGCGACCTAATCCCCCACGGATCTACCTTAATCGAATTAACCGCAATGCATTGAATGTAGCTACATGTAGCTCCAACAAGATAACAGCGTCAATGGGTAAAATGATGAAATGTTGCAGCCGTTATAGTGGTGTAATGCTGGAATTAGAGAAGCTATTCAATGCCTTTCCAATGTGGATAAATGCGTGGCTCGTCCTGCATTTGAGGAGGCATGGTTGGTATGATGTAAAGGACATATTTTGGAGGCGGCGATAGACATTGAGGTTGTTAACAGCATGCCGTATTCTTTGTTTGTGTATAATCTCATGCATGTTTTATATTTCTATTTGTACGCACCATGTTATCAGAATCAAATAAAACTCAGCAGCCATCTTGATTTCAAGTTTTAATTAATGCATTATCTTAGCAGACAGAAACAATGAGATTATAATAAGAAAAACTCGGATAAAGATTATAGTGCTTGTGTTCCTGCAACAACACTTATATTATACAGTTTTAAAAATACAAAAATCTATGTTAAATTACTTGCATAAGGTCCATAATGAAATGCTAGGATTGGGCGGTTTGACAATATTAAATTGACCTCATTCACATACATTTGTGTTGTACTTACCTGCACATTGAATTAAGTTTATTTTTATTTGTGCTATAAATGGGAGAACAAGGGAGAAATGCTGGAGTACACTGATTGTGGTTGCCTAAGCTGTTTAATTAATTAACTTGCTTGCACCCATTTGACCTAGAGTATAAAAGCTAACTTTGGTGCATTTGATGGCTACATGGCATGTGCATTCATGTGATTGTATAAACAGAATACTATTTACTTGTGGAACCAATGATCCATTTGACCAAAGATCATAGTCTTTGGCTTGACAACAGCTCAAGTTGGTGGTTTTAAAAAAAGGCCAAATATGTGTGCTAAACACATTCATTCTGATGTGACTTTTAATGTCCTGCAAGCTGTTAGCTTCATACATTTGGTTATCTCATTTTTTTGTCATCAAAAGAGCTGAATTTCAGTTGAAAATATGCTTATCGCATAAAAAGTGTGGTTGCGATTACATTGTTATGTAGCGTATTCGTGTTACTACATTGCATTCAGTGAAATTGTACAATTGCTCTTTGAAGCTATTCATAAAATATCATTTGTATCAGATCACCAAATAGTCAATTGGTCAGAGTGTAAGTTGATGCTGAAGCAGCAGCTTTCCTACATGAAATCAGAAAACATGATTATTGCATCAAAAGACAATTCAACTCAGTTGTTACATTTAGAACACTACAGTTACTACATTTAGTGGCATTACTACAATTAGAACACATGTGGTATTACATTTAGCTGTTTGTTACATTTAGAACAGTAAGGTTATTACATTTAGCTGTAAATAATTATTACATTTAGAACAGTGAGTGTATTACATTTAGAGGTTTTATTACATTTAGAACACTCTTGTTATTACATTTAGCGTTTTTATTACATTATTACATTTAGCTGTTCTACACCCCCCCCCCCCCCTACTTGCCTTAAAGAACTACAAGCATTCTTAGGAACTGTAGGTTATTACCGCCAGTATCTCCCACGGTTCTCTACCGTAGCCAAGCCCCTGACCAGACTCACTTGTAAAGATACCCCCTGGGAGTGGGCCCAACCTCAGGCAGAAGCGTTTGTGCTGCTCAAAGCAGGACTGGTCTCCACCCCCATCCTAGGCTACCCCGATGCCAACAGCCCCTATATCCTAGACACCGACGCCAGTGACGACGGTGTCGGCGCCGTCCTGTCCCAGATCCAGAACAATGAAGAACGGGTGATAGCGTACTACAGTAAAACGCTGAGCCCCCCAGAGCGTAACTACTGTGTCACTCGCAAGGAGTTGTGAGCCGTAGTTAAGGCGGTGAAACACTTCAAGCCCTATCTCTACGGACAACCCTTTAGAGTCCGTACCGACCATGCCTCCCTCATGTGGCTCTGCAAGCGAAAGGAACCTTCGAGCCAAGTAGCCAGATGGCTGGAAGCCCTCTCAGAGTTTAAGTTCACCATAGAACACCGCAGTGGACATTTACACGGGAACGCAGACGGACTGAGTAGGCGTTGCCCCTCTGATTGTAAACAGTGTACCCACATTGAGAGTAGAGATGGTGGCCCCACCAAAGACGAGGTGATACAGACCTTCCCAAACCCCTCCCCTACCCCCCTTGCCCAGCCCTTGTCTACTCCCTCCCCTCCCTCAGACCCCCGGGTAGTTGCCATTGCCCGTCCACGTCCACCACCCCCTGATACAGATCTGATGGAAGCTCAAAAGACCGGCCGTCACCCCGTAGCTGTCGTATATGAAGCTATCCAAAATAACACCCCCGTAGACCCCCAACAGCTTGAGCTTGGCAGCAATGAGTTGCGCCAATTGGAGAAGAGGAGACATTCCATGCAAATCCGCCCGGATGGTGTACTGGAGATACACCATGCCGGCCAAACCCGGTCTCACTGGTGCGCCGTGTGCCCCCCCAGTCTGCGTGGAAAAGTCGTGTGGGAGACCCACGTCATGGCCCACCAAGGTATTCAACGAACACTCAAGAGGTTGAATCTCACCTGGTACTGGCCCGGCATGACAGCCGATGTACGGCGAGCGGTCAACAGCTGCGAGACGTGCCAACGTGCTAAACATGGGGGTACCAAACCCAACCCCGCACGACAACGCATGTATGCCGGCCGGCCTTGGCAAAAACTAGCGGTAGATCTAGTTGGCCCCCTTCCTGAGACCCAGCGTGGTAACAAGTGGATTTTGGTCTTAACGGATCATTTTACCCGCTGGCAGGACGCCCTCCCCCTCCCAGACGCTACAGCCCCAGTAGTGGCCACCGCCCTAGACGAGCATGTGTTTAGCTATTTCGGTTTACCCGAGCAAATGCATACCGATCAGGGCGCCCAATTTGAGTCCAGCCTGATGAGGGAACTCTGTACCATTTGGAGGGTGGCCAAAACCCGCACTACCCCCTACCACCCTCAGGCCAATGGAGTTGTGGAGCGGAATAATAGAGTCCTCGGAGACGCCTTACGTTCTCTCCTCCTGAAGAGACGCCCTCAAGAATGGGATCTGGTCCTTCCCCAAATCATGAGAGCTTTTCGCGCTACCCCCCACTCTACTACTGGTGAAACGCCTAACTTCCTTATGATGGGTAGAGAGTTGCGCCTCCCTGACCAACTGACCTACCACCCCCCTTTGCTAGAGTGCGTACCAGTGCACGAATATGCCCGAGCCCTGCAAGAGAGACTAGAGGATGTCCATGACACACTGAGAATGGAACAAAAGCAGACTAGAGGAGACGACAGAGAGGAGCCATCGTTATTCCGACCAGGAGATGAAGTCTGGCTAGAAAACAAGAGGCAAAGGAAAGGAGAGAGCCCCAAACTCCAACCCAAGTTCGTTGGGCCCTATATCGTCGAAGAGGCCTACAGCAACCACACCTACTTAATCGACCGACATGGACAACGTTCGGTACAAAATGGTAGCCGCCTCAAACCCTATAAAGCTTGCCTTGAGCCCTACGGCCAAGCTCCAGCAGCCATGGAGCCAGCTCGCCATCCCAACATGCGTGGCGCAGCCCCCCGCAGGAGAAGAAGCCCCCCCCTCCCCTTCAAGACATTCCCCTACCCCTCCTAGAGCTCCCAATCCCACCACGCTTTCTCCCAGCATTGCCCTCCCCCCACTTCCCCTACTAGAAGAACGAACACCCCCTCGCCTACAGCAATCCTTACCCGAGACGCCCCTCAACACCCCCAGCGAGTTTCGTACAAATCGGCCAAGAACTGGCCGAAATAGGAGCCAGACCCCGAATGTGGGCGTTGCCCCCCCACCAGTCACCCCACCCCCTGTCATAGCCCCTGCACCTACTGGTCGCCCTAGGCGTAATGTGGGACCACCCCAACGCTATGAAGAAACCTGGTGTCATCAAGTGACTGGCGAAAATGAGCAATTGTTTGAACAACAATACCAGGAAAAAATGAGGTTGATAGCCGAATTAATGGCTTTTACCACAAAGACCGAGGTCCCAACACAATCATGCGTAGTCTTAAAAGAATTGCCAGAACCTCCTCTACCCACCCCCGAAAAATCGCTATCCTCGCTTAAAACCCCGGGGCTGCAAGGTCGTTCAAATACACCCCCCTTTTTCCCCACTACCCTGAGTCAAACCCCCCAAGAAGTAGGTCAAACTGCTAAGAAGCCAGACAGAGAAGAAAGTGCAATCCCTTTGCCAGCTGGATCTAGTACTGTACAGTCCGCTTTTTCACTCCAGTTGTTAATAAATCAATTAAAAGAAATGGCAAAAGTTAACGACCCGCTACCACTGCAGCGCGACGCGGGCGACAACCATCTGCTTCTCGAGGCCGACTTGGCAGAGTACCCACCCCCCTCCAGCATACCAGAAGACGAGCTACTAGGGCTCCCCATGACGGAGGTTCTACTACCTACCAATCCACCAGAGAGCATGGCAGTTAGTGACAGAGAGGGTGAGTTGGAGATTTACAACAACTGGGTTTTGGAACCTTCTACTGCTGGCGATCCCCTGGCCCTAACCCCTAACGAATCGTCACCCCCTTACTCACTCTAGACGAGTTTCCCCCTCTTCCCCTACCCCCCAACCACTTACTAACAACCAGCCCTATCCCCAGCTTGACACCCCCTCCCCAGCGCAGCTACAGTCAATGTATCAAAGACCCCCCCAAGCCACTCCAAACCTCAAAGAGTGACTCCGAATCTACCATGGCTCGGAATAGGCGGACCACTCTGAAAAAGGTCATCCCGGGCAACCCATCTTTGTCTCCCCAGTCGCCGCCCAAAAATGAGAGAGAAAACGAGTAAGAGACAACTCTTCCATCCTCACACACCCCTCAGTTATTCTTGTTTATATATATATTTTAATTAGAGACTTCGTCGCTAATGAAGCGGAGTATGTGGGAGATTTGTGTGATAGGTAGTGCTAACCCCCCCCCCCCAAACCCCCCCCCCCCCTTACACCCCTGGTGCCCTTAGTCATAAGTCATTATCCAACCAGAACCCTACCCCCCCCCCCCCCCCCCCCCCCCGGAGATTCTCCGAATCCCCTGGAAAATGGATATCAGTTGTCCCCAAACACTATCCCCCTATATATAGCAAAATTAGCTACCCCGAATCTACCCCAAACCTACCCCGAACCTACCCCGACCCGGGATCCAACCACATTGATTCAGGTAGCCTGAGGCCTCCTGAACGCGATGCAACAATCAGAATCAGAATCGGAGCGTTCCTTCTCCCAGGATCACAGGATAGGATACGGTCTACCCTTATAAGGACTGGAAAGTTACCAGCTACCAAAAAGAGCGGCAATAAGTGCCCAGGGCAAAACACCATGTGCTTGCTACATGATTGGACTGTTTATTGTTATGATTATGTATTATATATTACCATTGGCAATTGCCTTGTACTCTGTATTGTGATTCGTTGTGCCTAATAAGGTAATGCAGTTGTACCTTTTTCTCTATAAATAGAGCTGCTGTGCCTTGGGCAGGCAGTAGTAGTAATATATGAGCAGATCTCCCTACCAAGTGTTTTTTTGTGGATTACACCTTGGGGTTATGCAATGGGTTAGGGCGTTGGATGAATTCGCCGAGTTTATATCGTATTTTATTGTATTTCATTTGAGGGGCATTCGAGTGGCATTTGAGTGGCATTTAAGTGGCATTTGAGTTTTTGATTATTTTTTTACTTATTTTGAACTTATATGGCATATAGATTTTGAATGTATGGCATTTAAGTTTTGATAATTCTACAGATACATCTACACTGAATAAATCCAATGATTAAAAATGAAACAGTATGTGAATATATACATTTATTGTATAATAAGTAGGGATACATAAAGAGAACATGTTAAATATTGTGAGCTTGAAATAGTTCCAATATCATTTCAAATGAAAAAGTGGATGATGAGAGATTTTCATCCGTTTGTATGTATCTACATATATCTGATTGAAAATGATATAATAATTCAGTAGTCCATTGTATTGAAATCAATTTTTCAGTGAGCTCTTTATTCTACACCTTTCTTTGACAAAAAAAGAGGTATTTGGTGAAATATTCTTTCATTTCATTCAATTTTCATTAATTTACAAAAAAGGAGAATGTAATAAAATAGATATCATAATAGAGTGTAATAAGTTGAATATATAGAGTTAAAGTCTATAAAAACTTTTTAATTTGTAAAGTATTTGATGACTTCACAAGAAATATCATCACATTCAGGTTCAATGATGATGAGAAGATTTTCTTCAAGTTTAAGTTTACTATTTTCTGATATAGACAGAGAAAGTTTTGAAAAACCCTCCAAATCATTATAAATAAAAACTCTATAAATCGACGGTGTTGAATTTGTAATTGATACTGAATTGTCTTCGCATATGATGTATCTATCACACACACAATCAGTAGTAGTTTCGATTTCTTCAGAATTGTATATAGTAGAGTTTGTAGGGCTTGGCTGCTCCAAAATTAAATCGACTAAACCCAGAGTTTGTGGAAGAGATGGAATTGATGGTGATAAAGCTGGAACTACTGGTTTGTTTGTAGTTTTTGTTGTCGTTGTCTGCGGAGTTGTGGTGATTATTGAAGTTATTCTTCGAATCGTAGGTAGTAATCCCTCATCATATAAACGAATGTAATTTAAAGCTTCATCAGTTTTGCAAACAAAGTAGTGTTGAGGCCACATATCATAATTGTCACAGCTTCTACGTCGGAGAGTAGGTTCCATGAAACATGTGAGTGTTTGCATACGATATTTTAAGTTTTTTCTTAAAATACGAGTTACTGAATCAATCGCTTCCATATTAAGAATTCCCCGAACACATCCAGACGCTCTATGAGATAAAGTGAATGGTTTAATCTCTGTTACAAGACAATAACCACTTAGGATTGGGAATAATAGGAGATAGATTCGATATCTCATTTTTATTCAGAGAGAGAGTTTTAACCTAGTTTATGCTTTCATCATCTAGAGTTAACTGTCTTGCATTTCGCTGGACTTTGGTTAATATGCTCCAACTAAAGTTCTATATATATAACTTTGGGATCGCATTTGGCTTTGTTATCTCCTTGGCATGTGATGCTGATGATAATCTTGTTTTGAATAGAATTCAAACTTTCAAAACTCGAAAATGACAAATTTACACCTTCAATACCATTGATGTTAGTGATGACAGTAGCTATTTTCGGCTTCTCGTTGGTCAAATGATCGCATTCCACACATGCAAAGTTGGTTGTCTCAAACTCTTCTGTTGGTGGACAAATCAAACGTGAGGTGTTGTATTCAAATACACATAATTCATCATTCCAAAATAGTTTTGTATTTTGAGTAAGACCTTCCGTATTATTTTTAACCCCTATTGCGCATTCCTCCTGATTCAGAGTGTATTTTGTTGGTGTATTGCAGGTCAGGGTATCTGTAGGCTCCTTGTTGATCGAATGATCGGAATGAGCGCATTGCATGCATGCAAATTTGAATGTCTCAAACTGTCTTCTTATTGGACAGATCACACGTCTGCTGTTGTATTGAAATGCACATAAACCCCCATTTCGATATACTTTTGTATTTTGAGTAAGTCCTTCCGTATTATTTGTAATACCCATTTCACATTCCTCTTGATTCAAAACGTAATTTGTTGTAGTATCACAAGGCACAGAATCTGTAGAAGTTGTGTCCTTGCAGATCCAAGAAGCGCTTTGAGGGATGAAAAAACCACAATATAATAAGTCAGGAGGGTAGAGTCGCACACAGTTTTTTCCATTTTCATCTTTATATCGTATAGTCCTTTCGAAAGGTGAAAAAACCAAGACATCATTTTTATCCATAGCTCCGGCTATACATTCATCAATTTCGTTGGTATAGAATACTCCGCTAACATTGGGAAATGTTAGTGCCAGTAGCAAGATAAATACGCAGCTCATTTTTTAAAATGTTTTCGCTTTCAGTGTTGAAAGTTGAATACTTTCTTTCTTGATGTTTTTTCTATTTATACGTAAGTGGCTAGCGGCTTGTTCAGCTCTCTCAACCGATTTTGAAGATGTGAAACAATCTCATCAAAGTGGTTACCAAAATGTAAGTATGGTTCCAATCGAGATTGAGACAAAAGAACATGTGTTTCTGTCCAGCGAAATGAAGTCAAACCTCTTAAAATCGAAATATCTATCAAATCACCCAGTTCAGCATCTTTCAAACATTGCTTTATATCAATCAGTTCGATCGCTCTTTTGAGATCTTCAAAATCTATCAACTTGGCTTGCGGACAGCATACTTTTGGATCAAAGCTCCTAGAACAGTTTAAGCATTCGAGAGGATTTGCTCTTGAAATACAATTACAGCTCAAAAGCATGCTTTGTATTGATTTACGAACTAGATTGAACCCTAACACAAAATAAAATACTTCTTCGGTGATGAGTTGAACAAAAAGAGGATTCGAACGCTCTAAAGGAATGTGTTCAAAATGAGTCCTTATGAACTTAGGAACAAAATCAGCCAATGTACCAATTGACTTGAATCCTTGAGTTTTTCCACTCATGTTTCTGCTGTAGTTCAGAGATAAATGAAGCAACTTTTTTTGTAGCAGTTCTTTTATGAGTCTTCAGATATATTTGTCGAATCAATAGTTATTATCGGGTTGACTGAGTCTTCTTTTTCATCAAGAGTATGAGCGTATGGATATCCTTCCGCTATCGCAAGTAATTTATCCTTTAGACGTTGATAAGCCAGTTTGCTCTGACTAGTAGGTAATAGGTAGGGATTTAATCGTGCTCTCAAATTTGTTAACAAAAAGGGAGACTTCAAATCATCAGTGGAAAGATCCAAAAAAGCATTAATCCATTCATCATGCACCAAAAAACCCATTTTAGCATTTTTCAAAACTTGTCTTCTATCAATCCAGTCGATAGCATCACCCAATTCTTTTTTGGTAGGTGTAGCACCTTCAACCATTTCAGCATATCTTTTACAAGTGATACATTTGTCATCAACGTGTGAACAGTAACAGTTTAGTAGCAATAGATTGGTTGCTTGCTTGTAAAAACTTCCTCCTAGTACACAGTATACACATTCCTCCGTAAAATAAATCCTCAACATTTCATCAGAAACCTCAGCCAAAAAAGTCTTAGGTCCTATAGCATCGGAAGCTTCTTGGTGAGCAAAGTCTTCAACACGTAACATATTTGTTGTTATTCCGTTAAATTACAAAACGCGAATGATACGTTTTCAAATTGAAACACCTATTTAATCATTCATTACTTTTTCTTTTTTTTGAGGTTAATTGTTATGCTAGCTCATGTAGATCTTCATAAATGCTTTAGTTTCAACCTGACAACCATCGATTGGGCAAGGTTTTACTTCTGATGAGCATTCAGTAAGTGCTTTTTCCTTACACTCACTACAGTAAATGAGATGACCACATGGAAGAGAGATATGATTTGCAATTACTTTTTTTTCATGCGTCTCAGACACACATTGAGCGAGTTTGCTTTGCTTAGTCTGATCTTTATCTTTTTTTAACAAATCAATTGATTTAGCATCATTTTTTAACAGTGTTGATGAATTCTCAACAGTTGTAAAATCATTTTCAAAAATATGTAAGGCTTCAATCATAAAACCTATTCGCTCAAAAGGTTTTCCATTTAACACTAAAACTTGTTCGATATCGTTTTGACTGTATCCTAGTTTTTTGCAAATAAGTTTCATTTCTTCGGTGTCATTGTTGTGCGTTATTTGTTTTACTTTTTCTCGATATTTTTCAACCCGTTGCTTACACCTTTTGCCTTTTTCCGTTCGCATGTAAACACCCTCAACATACTCTTCACCTTTACTCCCGAGTAAAAAATAACAGTCTGGGAACCATCGACAGTGTTCCTCCCACGGTAGATCACTCTCTTCCCATTCTTTAAGTTCACCTGAGCAAAAGAAGCATTTTACACTATCTCCGAACTTAGTATAGTAGAAACCTGCATTGGAAAGGAGTTTCATGGAGACTTTACCCTTCCATTGTTTGAAACTGTCTTCTCTAGATGTTTCAGTAGCAAAACGTGGTGTATCAGCACGATCAATTGATATACCTAGAGGTAATACTTCTGCAGTTAAATCTCCTCTTCTGGTCTTTTGTTCTTCCATCGTATAACTTTTGACAATTGAGATGTTTTTCATTTCATCTGCAAGTAGTTTTCTAGGTCTATACACACGATTGTGAGTGTTAAATCCTCTAACAAATCGACAAAACGGAAAACTTTTAGCGTGTTCTTTCATCGGATGTTCATCTTCATCCTTCCAGTTTAGTAATACCCCTTGGCAAAAAACACATCGAACAGCGTTGTTTTTTTCAAGGTTATAGAAACCAGCTGCAGCCATATTTTCACCACAATGTTTACCTACTCGTCTCCAATTTGTAAGAAATGATTTTCTTCGATAACTTTCATCAAGCATTAAAGTCTCTCTTTCATAAAAAGAGAGTTCATTGCAAATGAACTTGAAAAAGTCCGCTGGGGAAAGTTGTGCAATAGTTTTTTGTAATTTTAATGACAAAAGACTACAGTGATTATCCGGATAAGTTGCGATGACATAAGTAATTGCAGTGGTATCAGGAAAAGTTTGTTGTAAAAACAACGACGAAGTAACGAGTAAACTATCATCTATCCATTCGGTGCAGTCTTTAGTATTTTCAAAGCAATTCCGAGTTTTTCGCATTTCTTTTTTTTTATTATAAATAGTGTTTGCTACATATCTGTTGTTTGTTACTCGACACATTATTTATATATAATACAAGTAGTAGCTTCAGTTATTACTCAAGTTGAAGTTTTTTTGGAAAGTTCTTTCCTTTTGATCTAGTTCGTTGTTATTCTAAAAAAAAAAATGATAATGCTTTATAGCAAAAAAATAAAAAAAGACTAAGGTTTCAATTTTTTTTCAATATACTTGAATTGATTACTATTGTAATAGAATGTAAATACTTACATCAGAAATGAAGACTTGTCTTTCTTTGAATTAAAATGAATGATATTCCTAGTTGTTTGAACTTGAGAGCTGCTTTCTATAAAATTCGGATGAAGAAGGAGTACTTTTTTCATTTTTGAAGCCCTGAAATAATAAGAATAAACATAATTAAAACTTACATACAGCATTTTTTGATATCTTAAATAGTGAATAATCTTGTTTTTTGTTCAGAAAATGTCTTCACGTTTAAATTGATTACAATTAAAACGAAATATAAATACTTACATCACAAATGAAGACTTGTTTTTCTTTGAATTAGATGAATTATATACATAGTTGTTTGAACTTCAGCTGTTTCCTATGTAACTCAAATGATGAAGAAGGAGTGCTGTAGTAGATGATGATGTAGTAGATCTTCTTCCTTCAGTTACTAACGATGAAGTGAATGCTTTCTGTATGAAAACAGTGCTTCTTATATAGCTTAAGTTGCACTGCTATGAATCAGCATTATTTTCACACGAATGGAAACCGTTGCTTTCGCGGGAATAGAAATTTTATTTTCCCGCGAATACAAACCAATGCTTTCGCGGGAATCAATATTTTATTTTCACGCGAATGGAAACCGTTGCTTTCGCGGGAATAAATATTTTATTTTCACGCGAATACAAACCAATGTTTTCGCGGGAATAAATAATTTATTTTCACACGGATGGAAACCGTTGCTTTCGCGGGAACAGAAATTTTATTTTTCCGCGAATACAAACCAAAGCTTTCGCGGGAATCAATACTTTATTTTCACGCGAATGGAAACCGTTGCTTTTGCGGGAATAAATATTTTATTTTCACGCGAATACAAACCAATGTTTTCGCGGGAATAAATAATTTATTTTCACACGGATGGAAACCGTTGCTTTCGTGGGAATAGAAATTTTATTTTCCCGCGAATACAAACCAAAGCTTTCGCGGGAATCAATACTTTATTTTCACGCGAATGGAAACCGTTGCTTTCGCGGGAATAAATATTTTATTTTCACGCGAATACAAACCAATGTTTTCGCGGGAATAAATAGTTTATTTTCACGCGAATAGAAACCGTTGCTTTCGCGGGAATGAAAATTTTATTTCCACGCGGATAGAAACCAATGCTTTCGCGGGAATAAAACAATTATTTCAATAGGGATAAAACCGTTGCTTTCGCGGGAGTAAAAAAAATAATTTTCACGCGAATAAAAACCAAAGCTTTCGCGGGAATATCGCGTGAAAAAACTGCTGAGTCATAGATATATTATAAAGAAGGTTTCATAGGGTTAATTAGTACAGCTTTAGCTATTTAAGAACCAGTGTTTTCACACAGAAAGCATCCAGTTCTACAATAGCTAGCAAGGAAGCAACATCTACACACCAACTACTACATTTACTTGAAACTATAGAAAGACTTTCAGTCAATAAGGTGAGAATCACTAAATAATTCTTTAACATATATTGATAGAAAACTTCAACTAGATTTGCTATAATACTTCAGAAAGTTAATTTTATGTTTTAATATTTTGTTCTTATTAATAAAAGATCAAATAGTTTCACCATAACGCATCAGAAAAATTATTTTGGTTTTGATCATGTGTTTATTTTATAAATATCTAGTTAGTTTATTCTTTTCAAATATTTTTCAAATTCCAACCATCTGTTACATAATTTTTACTCTCTTTTCAGTTCCAACATATTAATAAAAGATCAAATAGTTTCACCATAACGCATCAGAAAAATTATTTTTGGTTTTGATTATGTGTTTATTTTATAAATATCTAGTTAGTTTATTCTTTTCAAATATTTTTCAAAATTCCAACCATCTGTTACATATTTTTTACTCTCTTTTCAGTTCCAACTTTTCACTGAACGCTCTGAATATGAATGAAGACCGTAATACCTCATTTCTCTCAACATTCGAACCATATTCTGATGATAAAGAAAATATCCCTCCTGATTCACATATAATAAAAAGGAAACTGAAAACAGTTCGACCAAAGCCATGGGATTCGGATAGAAATAAAACGATTGACTATGCTTGGACTTTGAAAGCACCATCTCTTTCTCATCTTTCCTGCTTGTCAAAAAATGCTGCTAGTTTGCTCAATTCTTGCGATACCAATGACAGAGTAATGATTGGAAGGTTTCAACCACTTCACTTAAATCAAACACCATCACTTCTCGAGATAATCTCCATCGAAAGACCAGCTGAGGATGTATATAAAAACTTATGCATTATCCGCTACAATGTCGAAACATTTGGCAACAGGCGACAAGTGAGGTCCATGGTGAGAAATGAGGATTATAACAAATTAGCTCCAACACAACCGGATGTTCCAAAACTGGTGGTTTTTATGGGATTCGATTCAGACAAGCATCCAATCTTTCACCCTATCAACTTTCCATCCAATATTTCCCTTGAGGAAGCTAAACAGCTAAGTAGATTAATAAAAAAAAAAACACCTAGTCAGTTGATCAGTATGGTTCGTATCGCAACACTCTCAATTTGCTGTTGGAAGTGTAATCAGTTTTGAATCTCCTCAAATATCAACTCAGTTAACATTACCTAATGGAGAAGTGGTGATGGATGCGCTACTGGTAAACTACAGATGTTTGCAATACGATGGTTTGATGATGGGAGTTCTATATATACCTGAAAAACATGCTAGCGACGTCAAACGAATTGGAACAGGAGTCATACTTGTAAGAAATCGTGAAGTTAGTAGATTTGGTTATCATCGACATGATATAATCACATTCACAGCATTACAAGCGATAGAAACGGCTCAAAACCTATCCAACAAACTTGATGATTCCAACCAGATGAAGTACTTTACTACAGATGAGGTTGTTGAGAACAAGGTCTTAGTGCTTTCAATGGGAGCGGGAAACACATCTTCTACATCTTTGAGAGAACCAACACCCCCTGGTGAAAACTATATTCAAGAAAAGCAAGTCAGACAACACAACCTAGTGAGTGTTTTTTATTTAATGTAAACTAACTGATATAAGTAATACTTCCAATTAGATAGAATTTATTTATAAAGCAATTGTTTTTTGTTTTGCTTTAGATAGAAGAGAGAGAATCAAAAACACTTGATGAAAATTATGCTCAAGAAAAAACAAACCGAACAATATAACTTGGTGAGTTACTTCCCTTTACTATATAATGTTAACTAACCAATGTAAAAAGAACTATAATTCAAATTCATGTAATTATTTTACATTTTTGTTTAATCATCCTATACTAATACATAACTTTTTATTTTAGTTCATTATGGAATCAAAAGTACATAGAACAGAAGTCTTCCTTCCTAAGTTATAACATCAGTACAACAATAGATACATACAAATGGATGAAAATCTCTCATCATCCACTATTTCATTTGAAATGATATTGGAACTATTTCAAGCTCACAATATTTAATATGTTCTCTTTATGTATCCCTACTTATTATACAATAAATGTATATATTCACATATTGTTTCATTTTTAATCATTGGATTTATTCAGTGTAGATGTATCTCCTCTCTCCTCTCTCTCTCCTCTTTTCCTCTCTCCTCTCTCTAAAGATAGCTAATGCTTCCCTTTCTCCTCTCTATTCCCCTCTCTCCTCTCTCTCAAGATGATGTCAGGATACAGAAATGACAGCAGTAATACAAATGTAATTATGCTTGTGAAACACAAACAAAAAGTACAAATGTAATTATGCTTGTGAGACACCAACAGAAAACAAAGTCGATATGTGCAGGCAAACAAGATGTTCAAGCAAATTGAGACCAAAATCAAACAAAGAAAATGTTAACTTGTTTGGGCGTGCTTCCATACATACATTCAACAGCTCTCAGCAGACAATAAGTCTAGTAGAGTAGAATCCCAACAAAAATGATTAATGGTAAATGTAATACATCTGCCAAAGCTATACATCAGTGAAACAACACAGGTATCAAAATAAATGAGTCATGCTAGATGGACTGAAAATGTCACAAGGCTCAGAAAAGGTATGCCACAAGGCTTAGAAAGGTGGAGACTAGATTATGAATTGATAAAGCATTGAAAGGTTGTTTGACCCGTCTTTAACCATTGATAAATTTGACCCATCCGCACTTGAGTGAAATGACCATGTTGTGAATATATATTTTAATCATATATTCTATTGCAGACAGTGGGTAAGATATGAACATGCCAATCCACCCTTGATTCCATGAAACAGTCCACTCATTTATAAATGAGCATTTCATGCAAATACAGTGTACACCCTTTTGAAAGCTGCAAATAAAATGCTATTAACCGCTTATGCTTTAAACATCTGCCTTTAACCATTGAGATGTTTGTGATATGTCTGTTTCATTGATCTGTTATTTTGTATTCCAATCTATACAAAAAATGATAACAACCAGGGATACAAACCCAATGCAAAGATTTTTATGGCTACTGACAGAACTGAATGTATATACTGACCAAAGTCCACCTAATTATTGATGCAAGTGTCAAAATGCCAACGTTACCATAAAATCTTAGTGTATAGGAACCCAATTAAAATAAATGAATAATCACACCACACAAACGGGCGTGAGAGTTTTGTAACTTGGGGTGTAGCCAAAAATATTGGGTTGCACAATGTAAATTTTTGCAAACATTTCAGCAGCGAACTAATAATAAAGATAATAGTGATTGGCTGTGAGACTGAGGCCTTGCTCAATGATTGGTGAATGTACATGTGGAAACAAAAAAAATCTAAAATTTTATCCAGCAGTATTGATATAGATTTCATAGAGAGAAGACGCAGGCCTGCAGTCTCACACAATTCAGTATTCAAACTAAATTTTCAACACTTTGTGGCAATATTTCATATATATATTTTTCTGTGGCATCAATTAATTCTCACCGTCAGTATTTATCACGGTTAGAGCACCCAACCTAGGACTTCAGGTTGCTGTGATTTACAAACAGTTCTGTCAGCTATCAACCTCAATATTCCAGATTCTACTCGCTATCTGTGGTTGTAGATAAACAGCTTCGGCTTTCTGCAACAGACAGACATCCATACATATCAACCTATCCCAATCTTGGACGAAATCATCCCAATCTTGGAAGAACAAACTACTACAAGCTGACCAAACACCCAAAGAAGATTCACAAGCCCACAACAACAAAAGTTCACAGACGTCAATTCCTACAGAAAACTAAAGCCCACAACTAAACTTCAAAATCAACAAACAAATTTCCCGCGGAAGGTATTGCAACGAACATTATTCTACACTAATATCATATCAACAACTTTAGCGCCGTCGACAGCAACAGTATCCAGTTCCATCAGCACCCCACCAGTCACCTGAGCCCTTGGACTTGATCACTCCCTCGACTCTAACCTCTGGAGCTTTTGGACTATTTTACTCTGTAAGACTGTTCCTTATTACCATAACTAACTTGCTCTCTAATATTTAGCAGAAATTTTGTGTCACATAAAACATTGCTGGTTTCAAACTTCAATTATTCCAAATTTTAATGGTTTCAAATTTCAACAATTCTAAATTTTACTAGTTTCAAACTTCAACAACAATTCCATATTTTAACAGTTTCAATTTTTAACTATTCTAAACGCTGTACAATTTTAACAATAACACAAAATTTTAAATATCAAAATTAATATTATTCACATCTTGTAAATCTAAAGACTTAGAAATTCCTTAAATCTCAGCCAATATCTTGTGAAAAGATTTTTTAACTACTTTGGAACTTTAATTATAACAACATTCCTGTAATTGACTCTTCAATAAATAATTTCATTTTCTTTGTCAAAAGTTTTCTGTGGAGTTATCCCTTCATATATCAGATAACTCCAACTATTATTATTACCCAGAATCCAATTGCTTTTCAGATTTTCTGCATTTTGTGTTTAACTGTTTATACAATATTATATTTTACTCTGCTCTGAATAGCATTGTCTTATCTAAGCTTTGTCCCTGCTTTGCTACCTATTAACCACTTTGCTTTTTATAAATAGATTATACCCATTTTTATTCAAGATCCATGAATAGTGAATGTTTATAATCACCAACTTTCATTTCTCAACATTCCATTCTAAATAGAAGTAAATTGTTATCTTACCACGGCAGGGAGAACCATAAGTCAGCAACAGTTTTCTCCTTGCAGTCCAGAGTGCTAACCAAAATTACACCATTACACATAGAACTAAAACAGAACCAAACATAAAAATAGAATCAAAGAGAGTAGATAATTCCAAATACCACTTTTGATAATCTAGCTTCTTACAGCAATTCCAATTTCCATTCTAGCCAAACAATAAATTACTACATCCGCTTACATATTATCTTTATCATACCATTATAATAATTTCATTTTTTTAAAATTCCTGTTGCTGACAATATCATATGAGTAGGAAAATTTATCAAAACTTAAATGTCATACATTCAAAATCTATATACCCTATGAGTTAGAATTATGTATATAATTATGTAAAAAAATTATCAAAACTTGAATGCCATACATTCAAAATCTAACAGCCATATGAGTTCAAATTAAGTAAAAAAATAATCAAAACTCAAATGCCACTTAAATGCCATCTAAATGCCACTCAAATGGCACTCAAGTAAAATACAATATAAACTCGGCGAATTCATTCAACGCCGTAACCCATTGCCTCAATCCCCAGATCTAATCCACAAAAAAACACTTGGTAGGGAGATCTGCTCATATATTACTACTGGCAGTTGTTGTAGAGTTCTTATTGTATAAGTACCCCTTTTATTTTGTGAATGTAATAAAGCATCTATACTAAGAAATACATTTCTACTACGTTTGAGTCGAGGACTCGTGAGTTGCTAGCATCGTTTGAGATAAAGAGAAAGGAGTGGAAGAGAGAGAGAGAGGAAAATCCGTTGTGGCAGTTAATAGAGAGGCAAATCTATTACAGTATTGCGAGCAACAATACTTGAATCGTCAAAACTAACGCAGTATGGCCACGGCGTGAACTTAACGTGTCAAGATTGATAAGAAAACGATTTTGATTACGAGCTCGAAGTGGTCTTGAACATTTAGGAGCAGTATGGCGGCTCCCATAAAACGGCTACATTTGGCTCGTCACAAAAATTCTATTACGCAGCCGCAGCTGGCAATCCTGGTATACTTCATCCATGGTCTTACGTTATTAGCCACCATATGACTATGATCATATTGGGTCAATAGACCACTCTTTGATATAATAGACATGAAGATTGTCAATTTAAGTTGAGGAAAAGTATATTGGTAGGCTATAAAATTTTGATTGTCGTATTTTTGTTTTGCAGGGCCAGAAGCTTGATTACTATTCAAAGAAATTGTTGATAGTTTTCGGCCACAGGCCTACCGCAGAAAATTTGGTGAAATTTGGACCATTTTTTGGAATTTTATGTTGAGTTTTGTTGTTGGTGTTTGGAAGGTAAGTCATGATTTCACACACCTGTCTTCACGTGCTGGCCTGCTGACTCAAAAATAATTTGGGCAGCACCCCATCAAGAAATCACCAAAAAGTATACCCTCTGGGCTGTCGATACCGACCTTTTTTATTCCAATCTGACCACTACCTGCGAAACAGCAACCGCGTGTTTCCAAAGTTTTGCTTACAGAATGGTGCGTCACGCAAAATTTCTTCACATCACCCGAGTCTCCTAAACTAGCAAGTCCTAGTTCACAGGGGGAGCACGGTTACTCATCTTAGCTTTAACATTACTGGTAACTCGTAAGAGCCCGCAAACTTTTTTGCCAGAATACGCAAGAGGGGCTTCGAAAATGTGCCCAAAAAAAATAAACGATGCAGCCTTCGCATACTTATTGTACTGACCTAGCGGTGTCGTCGAACAGTTGGGAAGCGGTAAAATGATTAATTATTACCGGGCGCATCGTCTCTACTTTTTTCGGCAGTAATGTGTTGTGGATCCTCACAACACTAATACGGGTTAATACGAGTGCCCGTAGTTTCAAAGTTGAGATGAGGACTTTACGTGACCCCCGTGGGTTAGGATTCGTTAGTTTAGGAGACTCGGGTGATGTGAAGAAATTTTGCGTGACGCACCATTTGCAAGCAAAACTTTGGAAACACACGGTTGCTGCTTCTCAGGTAGTAGTCAGATTGGAATAAAAAAGGTCAGTATTGACAGCCCAGAGGGTATACTTTTTGGTGATTTCTTGATGGGGTGCTGCCCAAATTATTTTTGAGTCAGCAGGCCAGCACGTGAAGACAGGTGTGTGAAATCATGACTTACCTTCCAAACACCAACAACAAAACTCAACATAAAATTCCAAAAAATGGTCCAAATTTCACCAAATTTTCTGCATTTTCGGCCAATAAATATTATTTATAGATTTTTTAAACTTTTTGTTTTTATAGTGCATCAATGTAAATACTAAACCATAGTATCGTTGCAGCACAAAAATACTCCAAGTATAAACCTCTATCTATACTTCTATGGTCATAGACCTGTGGATCAATCTAACATTAGGGCTAGTCAGTTATTTGCCCTTCATGTCCCACGGAGAGACCATCAAGTTTGTGAGCCTTTTCTTTTGGCAACCAAATTTAGTATTGTCCTTTTGTCTGAGTCAACTGTGCAAGACAGACTTGGAACAGGAATGACGTATTTGGTGAATATTGGACAAAAGTTATTAGTAGAAAGAGAGTAAACACAGTTATACTTATATTACATGGCAAACAAACAGTATATCCCTCCCTGTATAGGAAGTGACAAAAAACCTATAGTTTGTACATTCCTGTACACAACCAATAGAAATACATATACCAATAGTACTACTGCTATAGTGATCAAATGGCTGCTGTAAATAAAATGAGATGGTTTATGGGGAATAAATTACTAATTTCGTATATGATGAACTTTTTGCTATTGGGTAATTTCTCTGGTCAAACAGGCATGAGTGTTTCCACAGCTGCAGACAAAACATCTGATACCATATCGATTGGTGTTTGATCCCAACCCGTAGCGGTAACCTGGTTGGTTTATCAGTAGATGAGTCCGTCTGCTGGGCTAGGCAGTGCTGCTGTAATATATTGGATTGAAACCTCAGCATGTATTTGATGTTTTCTGCAGTTGTGGAAAAACTCATGCCTGGTTGCCCATGAAATGTTTTAGCAACAAAAGAATCATCAGTGCAGTATAGTGATTACTTGCTCACTTTGTAGAAAATAAATAGAGTTAGAATATCAGTTGTCATTATCAACTATACATTAGGTCACTCAGAAGTTTCATAGAAGAGGACAGCATGTGTGCTCCTTTTTCCGTTGGGGTTGTTTGTTTATATCATCTCAATGTCTCCCAATAAACCTCTTTTGTGTGATCTACCTGCGTAAACTTGAGTATATATTGCTCAGGTTTTCATTTTAAACATTGAAGTATAATACCTATTTAACACTACTCACTGTAACATCGTTCAATAGGTCTGTCTACTCTACCCATTTACTCAGCTCAGGGTGAATGTTTGAGTATCTTGTTTTTCCAAGTTCCATTTATTCACTAACTAGAAGTTGTCTTCTTTTGATAAACAATATTTAGCTCTATTTGTGTCGATTCACGCCAATGCCGTTACTCGACGGGGCGCATCAGCTTCCGCTACAAGCAAGCAAGTCAACCCTGTAAAAGTTTCTACACAAAAAATGGTGAGTGCGAAACAAAATTAATAATTTACAGTAATTCACTCTTTGGTAAACTTACTTTTTACAGCCATTTAACGCGTTTGGTGGTTTTAAAACATGGACTCATCCTAAGAATATGTTCATTACTATAATAATGATTTCATTACTGTTTTTTTTCTTACTACTAATAATAATAAAATAAATATTATTTATTTTATTTATAATAATAATAATAATAAATGTTATTTATTATTATTATAATTCTTATTGTGTTGTTGTTCGTTGAACAACTTGTTATTACAATTGTTGTTAATAATAATTATTATTATTATTTGTTATTATTGTTTGAAATGTATTATCATTATTATTATGATTATCCATCATCTTCTTCTTCTATTTTTACTAACAACAACAACAACAACTTGGTCTTTATTATTATTATTAATTATTATTATCATTATTATTTATAATAATAATAATTAATCTAAATAATAATAAATAAATAATTGTAATAATAAGTAATGGTAATAATATATTAATTGATTGATGGTGATAATAATAATAATGATTATTATTATTATTGTTGTTGTTATTATTTTATTACAATACTCAACTGTACAGGATTTCTGTGTGTGCCAATGCTTGGCCACCTGTACGCCCTCCGACCAGATTGTTGGCTCGCTCTGTCGGCTACAAGTCACTACTGAACTCTGTCCGGCGGGTTCCACATTCAATGATAGAAGATCATTGCTGAGTTGGCCGAACTGTCAGCTTGTGTTTGCGTTGGCGACAATCGATACCGAACAGCTGCTCAGTAGGCCGAACAGTCAGTGGCTATTATGTCTTGCGTGTACTTGTCTGAATAGTTCCACCTATTCTGCCTAGTGTGCGCTTTCTGAATACTGTAATAGAATTTGGTCAGAAAGTGCGAGCGATCAGATGCGCCAGGAGTTGTCCTACCTTATCAGCACAGATGAGATGTACCCGATGCCTAGCAACAAGATAGAGCCTGCGTAACCACCGATGTCAGAACCGACCCAGCCAATCGATGAAGGACCTCAACGAGGAGTTGACTTATTTATTTAGTATCGATATGTGAGTTACTGTTAGGGGATCACTTATCTTGTACATTTGTGTATGTCTATGACCCAACGCTGTAGGAAATTAGTTATGTGCGCTTATTTTGTAGCAGTTATCGTATTTGAATTAGCCAATCATATATTGATGTTTTAACCAATTATATTCCTTCATCTCAACTGCATTCATTTACATTATTTTTCTGTAAATACTGGGGCAAATCGCCCAAAGCCTTCAGAGCTCTGGAGTAGTCGTGTAAGGGTTGAATTGTGTAACGTGGTGTAACGTTGTGTTCCTCGCAATCATTTACTGGAGTTTATTGTAAGTCGTTTGTCAAACGTACCAGGATTGTTATTAACGCTTCGAAACATCTCTCACCACTATTGTAAGTTTTGTATCTTGCTCGAGAATATATTTATTATTATCAACTGTAACTCTCTCCTTCGCTGTACAACTTGTGAAGCAGTAGTAACTTGTGAATCGCAATATCCTTGATAGTAAACACATGCTTAGATATTGTCCAAGACTGCCTAACTCGATTGCCGAAGAAGATTAACCAAAGTTAAGCTCAAGTAGAAAGATTGTCAATTGTTGCTGAATTTATGCACGGGGCTGAGTCAGCTAAATTGATTAGACAAAGGATCTCATTATATCGTGTAACAGATCCCCATATTGTTAGTATAATTATCCTGTGCTGTGAGGGATCGACTAATTAATTGCTTAAGTGCCGGTTGTTGGCAGGGCTATACTACGTTTAGTAGATGCCGCAACACGGGGTTTGTTAGTGCCTGAGGCTACTGGTACGCTACCATTTACCATAGCCATCAGTAGGTTACCCAAGCTTTAGTAGACAGTGGTCCGGTGAAGATCGTACACAACGAGTGCACACAAATCCTTTACAATAGTTCCACCTATTCCACCTAGTGTGTCCTTTGTCTGAATAGTTCCACCTATTCCTCCTAGTATGTGCTTTGTCTGAATAGTTCCACCTAGTACATTTATAGTTAGCTATAATTGGTACTTTTTGTGTGAAAGCTGCGCAGTGAGTTTATTGTATGAGTACAATAGAGCTCTGAGAGTGTAGGGATTAACTCTGATTTTATTATTGATTACTCACATATTTATGCATAGACAGGACAATAGGTATAAACAGTCGTCTACCCACAGTTACGCGAATCATGCAGCTTATATAAAAGTGAATATGAGGTCCTAGATAAAGGGGCGGAGCTTATTTTTTATATAAGCTATAATGGAGAAATTTTGTAGAGCCTAATAAAAATTTATCTGAAGAAACTGGCATGGCTTTTGAGTTTTCAATGATTACAAAATATTCAAGAAAACCTTAACAGCTACAAAAGCATACAAATTTTAAGTTTCTATCGGCAGCCTAAGAAAAGATAATCAGATCGAAGTGTCACTTTTCATAAAACTTCTCATTTTTGATGAAAAAGACCTCTATAAGTTGAAATCATTTTGTTGAAAAATTTCATAAGCAACAAATTCTCCATTGAAATACCGTACCAAAGATCTTGCTTGCTAGTAACAGGAAATAATTTTTCAAAATAATAGGACAGCCAAACACCTGTTATTCATATTGTTCATGCTCAAAATGGCAATTAGCCCTGTTCAAAGTAGCTAATTTTCTGTATTAGCTACCAAAGGTTATATAATTGGCTATTGGGTGTGTTAAATAGGCTCTTCAGCACATATTTTTAAAGAAGGGTGCAAGATATTACAGGTATTTGTATGGTAAAACAATGTTTTTTTCATACCACATCAACAATTTTTATGGTAAGTGATATGATTGGCAGTAATTGTTAGGACCTCGTTTCCTTGGTAACCACTTCCGTTCGCGTAACTGTGGGTAGACGACTGTGAGTATAAAGGCACACAAAATAAAGCACCGCCCAACAGCAATGGTTGGCTGATAGAGTTACAAAATAGGCGTGTCAATAAGAGTAGGCATGCCTAGCTGTTTGCAACATAGAACATGAACATAGAACTGAAACAAAACATAAAACGATATGTATACTAATATAAGGTTTGGTAACTGTTGGGGCTTGGCTACACTGCACCGATGTTTTGATACCGATGTGCCTATGCGATGGTTCGTGGCTATGTGCAGGTGGCTACACAGGCCGAAGTAGCGTGACGATGTACTTGAGCACGTCGGTGAGCCGCGACTGAACTAGCCAATCATACGACACAAAGTGCGGGTTTTTGTCTGTTTCATTTCCGACAACAAATTATTTGTTTCCCTGATATAATAATCATCACAATAAAAACAATAATAATTGAAGAACAATTTCATTGCGATGTATGGCTGGTCTTGTTCACAATGAAAACATTGCTTTCAATATTTTTTTTGGTTCTGTTTATTATTAAATCTTCCAGATATTATCGTGATTATTCATTAGTTATAATAATAATAAAAATAATAAATAAATGATGTAATACTGAATTTTATTTCATTGTACTTGTTATTAATTTTATTTATTATTATATTTATAGTCAGTAATATTGAAATTGTCAGTTACCACTGTTCTATGAGCCTTGTAAAATTAATTCACTATTCAAACTTTATTATTATAACATAGTAGTTCCTTCGGAGTTTGCAGCGGATGCTCGCTGTTGACAAAAATTCAAACGGAAATGCGTTGTAAATGGTTAAACCTGATAAGCTTGGGAAAGTATTTTGTTTCAACCAATCAGAGAACGCCGACGTTTCTTCGGCTTCGGGCATAGACCAACATGTTGGTTATGCTCACGAACAGGCCACGCGATGTGCCGAAGTGGACACGCCCATCGGGAACGCCCATCGCAAGGCCTTCCGATGCAAAACATCGGCCTGTGTAGCCACACCTTCAGTGCCTCCATTGCCGTCCTCCACAATACTAATAAATTATTATTTAGTAATAAAAATATTGTTACTATTATTATTATTATAGTCTCTGCTAGTAGCAGTAGTAACAAACAATAATAATAATTATAATGATAATATAGTAATACTTGAATTTTTTTGTAATAAGAAATTGCAGGAAATAATATTTATAATTATTATTATCATTGATCATCATCGGTCATTGATTAAGAATTATTTTTATTAATTATAATTTATTATGATTGATAGTTATTTCTTATTCATTGTCAATTTATTTGAATTTATATCTTGTTAACAGCAATAATGGTAGGTAAGTGTATGTATGCATTATTATAATTATAGTAATTATGATATAATAATTCACATTTTTCGCAATGAGAAGAAGGAATCGTGATGATTGGTTGGCCCTAGAGATTGGATCATAATTGCATTTTGATGCAGTATCGGAGATTTATTGCGGTAATACCCTTTGGAGTTTGAAGTATAAACTTTAGTGAGCTTTGCTCAATCATACTAAGGGTCTCAAGTTTTCCTGAGCTCAAGAACAGACAATGTTAAAAAGTCTGAAACTACACTTGGACTGCTGAAAAAATTAATTGTTCTAATAATTATTTTGTTGTTAACATGCTTTTTTGCTCATGAAATCTATAGATTATAAATGCCATCTAATCTTGTTAGGAGGTAATGTAGACGTGACTGTTTAGTGACTTTCAGTGCGTTTCAAAGGTTGTGCAGGAGTGGCTGTAGAGTGAAAGGATGCTTATTATTTTAAAATTCAATATTCTTGTTGGCGGAGCACTTAACTCCGTTACCCAGGTTTTCATTCCGTGGCCTATTTTTAACTTTTTTAACACACTTATTACGAGGTATCTCTTCAAAATTTCTGAAACAAAACTACAAGATTTATTGACTAACCAAAACTGTACGATAATATAACAATAATTACTGCTGAGCCATCGAGCCCTAAGAACTCCTTCGGATATTGGGAATGAGGGTTAACCAAACCAACCCACAAGACCAGTTTTATTTTAGCTATAAGCAGTTGAAAGAAGGATATCATCATATGACCAGATTTTTGAAGTTTTTTTTTACATTGCAGCAAGTTCTCACTGTTGGTGGCTGCTGTATTATATACACATCGACTTTTAAATCATTAACTGAAGGCTGTTACATATGTAATATAAAACGTTTTGGTCAATGTTTCATGATCAAAATTATTTCATATTTTTAATTTAAAAACTGATGTGTTTATTTTTTGTAAACAGAAAGGTTAGTTTTCTTTAGAATTTTGCTAAAATTAGGTTTTTAGTGTTCTTTTTATGGTTTGCAATGTTAGCGATAAAAACTGATTGAAGAAAACGTTCAGCAATGTTAGAATCTATTAAAACTTTGTAATCAAATTCCAGAATTGAAATGTGAGCTAATCGAAATTGCAGAGTTTTTTTTTAGATTTGTGGCAATCAGTGATGTTGAGTAATCTAATGTGCAGTTCTATGTTCAACAAAAGTGATAGCGCTGTTGCTGAATAAGTTGTTTGAGGGTTTTATTAAACTCTAAATATACAAGCTTATGAGATCAATCTTTAGGGTTGCCCTCGAGGAACAACTAAAACAAACAAAACAATATAGTTTGTGTCTGTGTAGTGTCTGTGTCCATTTAGGGTGCCAACAGACAGAAGAAAGCCAAGAAGATTGCTCTGAAAAAATCTCTCAAGACAAAGTTGATCTCATTGAACGACCCTCGGCTGTATGTATAATGTACACATTGGTCTGTGTCTGTACAATGTATATACTTTATATTGTATATATAATGTACACTTTGGTCTGTGTCTGTACAGTGTATATACTTTATATTGTACGTATAATGTACACTTTGGTCTGTGTCTGTACAGTGTATATACTTTATATTGTATGTATAATGTACACATTGGTCTGTGTCTGTACAGTGTATATACTTTATATTGTACGTATAATGTACACTTTGGTCTGTGTCTGTACAGTGTATATACTTTATATTGTACGTATAATGTACACTTTGATCGGTGTCTGTACAGTGTATATACTTTATATTGTATGTATAATGTACACTTTGATCGGTGTCTGTACAGTGTATATACTTTATATTGTATATATAATGTATACTTTGGTCTGTGTCTGTACAGTGTATATACTTTATATTGTATCAATAATGTATACTTTGGTCTGTGTCTGTACAGTGTATATGCTTTATATTGTATACATAATGTACATGTTGATCGGTGTCTGTACAGTGTATATACTTTATATTGTATATATAATGTATACTTTGTACGTGTTCTATGTGCAGAGTCTTCCATTTTCTTTTTTTAAGGAAAAATGGCGGAAAAGTTTCCAAAGCTAAATTTAAGAAAAAGAAGAGTGAATCTACTGAGATGGAAGTGAAGAAAGTGTAAGTGACAGTTAAAACTATTTGATATATTGTACAGAGTATATTGTATTTTATTTGTGTTAGTACCAACTAATATATAATATGTGTAACCAATCAACTACTCCGGTTCATTTCAGTAAGCCAATCACATCAGCCATGTTCTTTGCATACAACACAAAGCTGGGCCCTCCTTACCACGTACTCATAGACACCAACTTCATCAACCTTTCTCTCAAAAATAAACTGGATGTACACAAGGGAATTATGGACTGTCTCTATGCCAAGTGTATGTACAGCTAGCTACAGTAACATGTTATGTGTATATATTGTCTCACGACAGTTGAAATGTACTTCAATTTATAAATAGCTATCTCTTTAATGGCAATATAAATAGGTCTGTGGGTAGATACTGCTCAGGTGTCAGCATATAGCCATATATCACTGTCAACTCTCTTGGAAACGGGTATTTCACATATCTCAAAAGCTGAATGTGCACTTTTCACATTTAACACATGACAATAATGTTATTAAATACAACTTGTGTCATTTTAGTCAAATTCGGCCAGTGATAAGTTTGGCGATTCTAACAGATGCTGAGTTGCCTGTTTAAGTGTAATTTAGTTGAATCTATTTTTGCTTTGTAAAATGTTTTGTAGTATAGCTTTCTCCTAGTTTCTAGACTTGAAGTCTGCGTCTGGTACACTTATCAGCAGATTGCTCATTGATTGTTGGTTGGAATTGTTCCCTCCTTATTGTTAGTGGGAGTTGCCCTCTTTTTATTGCTAGTAATTTGCTTTGTGACTGTGTAGTTGTGTTCACAATAGACTGACCCATTACAGGCACTTGTTACATAACAGACTGTGTACTAGCCGAGCTGGAGAAGCTCGGTCCAAGATACAAGATGGGTCTACGCGCTGCCAAAGACCCCAGGTTCAAGAGGCTGCCGTGTATACACAAGGGAACATACGCTGATGACTGCCTAGTGGAGAGGGTCACACAGGTATAGTCTAAGTACCACAGTGGATCAATTGATGAATGTATTTTATGTTTGCGTTTGCGCTGGATGCATGAATCTCAGTCTACTGTTAGTTCCACTGTCTACTGTCATTTATTAGTGTACTCATAATGGAGTGTCTGGAATTTGAATAGATTATTTCAGAAAAATTTACTTTTAATTTTTTGCGTTTCGTTTTCTTGGCCCAACATTTACTGTGAGCATATATCCCAACACTTGATATGTTGTTATATATCTTATGAGCAGTGTATGTTCGCCGTGGTAGTTGCATCTGTGTGTCAACTATTTTTAGCACAAATGTTACATCGTAGCCTCGTGTGATAAAGGTGTGAGAAATAGAGTGAGGAGGATACCGGGCGTCCCTATCCTTTACATCTCTAACAGGAAGTAAGGCTCATATGATGTGTTATTGTGTATAACGTGAAACCATGAACGCTTGTTTGCTATTAGGAAATCCGAAATCTAAATTTGTATTTTTTGCTAAAAGTTATTCATGCAATGAGACAGTTTATTTGAGTTGTGTTGTTTTAGGTACACGATAGAGAGGATGCCTGATGCATTCGGTGCTCCCAAAGTTTGATGGTAGACTTGTACAAATATTGTTGTTGTTTGTATCATATTTTTATTTATAAAATACATAAACTGACGGCTATTTTTGGTTGATTCATCATATAAACAAGACAGTGCACTGTCCTCTCTCAACCTGCTGGGAGGTGCTACTAAAATTTCAACAGGCCATCTACACTTTGAATGAATCAAGTGTGGCTCTTCAATATTTATGGAAAAACACTTTTACAATAGACCAAAATTGTGTCGGTATAAATTGATGAACGCCTCATGCTTAAGAATGATATAAAACAAGACATATTGTACATATGATTTCAGGATCAATTGTTGCACCTTCCAAGTCTACACAAATGTTAACCAATCATAGTGCCTCTCTGTCTGCTGTCTCCATCAGTGTCAAAAAGTTGGGTTACACACTCATGTGTTTGTAGAGTTGTCTTTTCTTTACAAAACTATTTTACTGTAAGAGTTGTGTGCACTTGAAGAACAAGTGGAGCTGTAATGTCGTGATTTTAATACGTCTTAAAGCGATGAGTGTAGGTAGACATTTTTAGTGCAACCCAATCGTTATCAAATGCTTGGATGTACTTGTCAGTTGGGCTAAACAAGTTTCTTTTTTCATAATAATAACACAGAAGAATTTGTATTTGGAACAATTTTTCAATTATTTATTCAACTCCCTGTCTTTGCTGAATAATAACCAGACATGTACGTGCTACAGTGACTTATTATTATGTCAAGCAATAGTAGTGATTGTGAATTGTTGCAGTTATCAATCAAGAAGAAGTTCAACAACAACGTTGCTGATCATCTTCTTATATAATATAATATATATATATTATTATTATAATATATTATTATAATTATTATTATAATAATAATTAATAATCTTGTTATTTTATTATTATTTAATTGGTTAACGTTATTATTATGATGATGATCATCGATTAGTTCTATCATCATTATTATTATTAGGAGACTGTTGCTCGTCGTTGTTATAATTAAATTATTATAATAATAATAATTTAATTATAATAATAACGAGCAACAGTATTGAAAAATTAATAATAATAATGTTGTTTACTTACTACTGTACTACAACGGGTTGATTTCCATTTCCACTGAAGAGAAGTTACAGAGATGATGATATGGTAATTGAAAAAATGCTGTCTGAAACCTGAAAAGAAATCATAAATTTTTGTGTACTGAGCCCAGTTGTCACTGGCTGGTAGTAACTAATTATAATGAGTGAGTAGAAACGATTTTTTTTTAAGTTACTACTAAGCTATTTTTTGGTAACCAACTCTGGCCCATGATCCTTCAGAATGCTCATATGAGGTTTAAATAAAAGAAAAAAAGCAATAAGTTAAATTAGATTCAATGCAAATTACATAACTCAGACTGTAATAATAATACTTAATCCATAATTATTGTTGTGGTTGTTAAAGCGATGACAATTTTTTTCTTCTTGTAAGAATTTTGTTATATCCATTATTATTATTAAAAATTTGAATTAATATAATAAAAAAATATAAATGGTAAGTTAATTAGCAGCAGATTTGATATTAAGCAATATTGTAAAGGTTTTCAGCAGTGTATTGACAGAAGCTTTACCGACACCTGTTGGGAGTAGACCGTATGTAGTAATAAAGCGTACAATAATTGCTGAGAGCAAACAAGTGGTAGCGTGAGCTTCTCAGTGTAAGGCAGTTGTTTACCGTTATCCAAGGCTACCGGTATGGGGGTAGCAATCTTCAATGTAAACGGTTATAACGTAGACTATAGCAATAGCAATACAGTAATATCCTGTTCTTTGCTACGGGAGATCTGTATTTATGCAGACAGATCCGGTTTATTCAAGGTACGCAAACTAGTTTCCAAGAACATGTTATAGACAATCATCAGAAGAGTTTCAAGTTTAACAACAGTATATATTATCGATGATATACAAAACCTTGTAACGAGAGAAAGTCCACGAAGTGTATAACAAACTTGGCGATAATTAGAAATCCAACTAATTCGGTCCAAGTAAGTCCCAGAACACACTACGTTATCTCCAAACGAACAGGTGTATTCAATACCAACACTCAACTAACTCTAAGGCACTGGGCGATCTGCCCTTCTATTTATAAAAAAGCATAGCAGTTGAAATGGCTAAAACGTGGAACACAACGATTGGATAAATACATACAACAGTGATTGGTTAAATATAAGCAATCGCATTGGCAGTCAAATTCCTACAGCGCCAGACATAAAATATATAAATGTAATGACATCAGCTGGCATTCCTAGGACATCGCTAAATAATAAGGTTAATAAGAATAAAATATATATGTCAAAGATGGCTACTTTGAACTACCATAGCCTGGATCTCTTTTGCTGCGATCCTGTGTACAGCTGGCATCTTCACATCAGGTAGGAACTCAATCTTGACTGGTCACGGTCATCTTATTCATAGTACTAGTGAATGGTCCATCATCCAGCGGACGGCTGCTTTGTATAAATCTATCACAATATCAATCAACGACAAATAGTAATAAAAGAAATGGGAGAGATAAAATTTGTGATTACTATTATTTGTAATAACAAAATGATAAAGATTGCAATTATTAGGCCTATGATAATTGTCGTTATAATAATCGTTTTTTTCCACCAGAGTGAGTGGTAATGACTTTCCAAACGAAGACTAGAGTGGTTAATTGCTGAAATACATCAGACAAATTGGTAGTAACGATCAGAGAATAATAAGTTATGTCTATTGCTTCTACGACTACATCACATTAGGTAGGAATTGGGTTTCACTCCAGTTGGAGATTGACTATCTAACAACAGCAGACTAACTGTACCCCAAAAAACTCAGCCACATATTAGTGAATTCTGGTACTCTTCTGCTAAAAAGTGCAAACTAATTGTGCAACATAAAAATGAACCTGTGTTTTATTAATTTGCATGCTGAACAAAGTTTAAGACACTTCCTACAAAACTGACAACTGCTACCATTAGTTTTGTTCATAGGTTGTCAAAACAGTGGTTACAAAAATAAAACATTTTATTTGGTTCACCCAATTGTACTTTATCTATTTATTAGGTTTTTATATGTGGGATAACTTTGTCATCTGGAAACCTATAAATCACTGCTAGTTCAATGAGTAGTCATTTGAAGTATTGCAGGACCACAGGACAATATAAGTTGATTATAATTATTACTAATAATTTTATTTTTTCTTGAATTTTCTAGTAAAACTTATTTTTATCATGTATAAAAAAACATTGCAAGTTGAACTTGCCCTTGTTGAAGCTTGTTTGCACTTAGTTGCCGAAATTCCCCTCTAGTCATTGTAAGTGTCTGTTCCAGAGAATGTATCACAGTCGTAGTAGATGCGTTTAAGCCACTCATTTGTAATAATTTAAAATGTCGGGACTGATTGGTAGCAGAGAAATGGTTATATTTTAATTTAACATGATGCAGGTTTTTCAATGTAATTATTTTTTGGTTTGGTTGCAGCAGCCAAAGTAACCAACTTCAGATGAATGTGTTTACACTGCTCTGATCTAAACTAATGTTACTCAGATTATGAAAATCCTGTTATGTCACTAATAACGTCAGCGGGTTCGAATACCAATAAATGAGGAATGATATTTTATTGATAAAACACAATATACTGCTGTGAGCTCTGAATTTTAAAAAAAGAGGTTAATGTAAGATAGCTCCAGAGTTTAAAATCGGTCAATTTTCACAGTTAAATTATTACATCACATAAAGGAAAGCACCTATCTTTTATTTAAGCTATGTAGTTGTATTGTGCTTCCACTGGATCATAAATTCACAAAGATTTTTGGTATATGTTGTGGTAGTAACGATTGCTGCTTCAGCAATTCCTACTGGTACTAGAACATCCTTTCGATTATTGTCTAGTCAGCTAGTAAACTATAACCCTGTTAGTGGGTATTAGTATTCATATGAATATTACTTTATCTTTGCTGATCAAAGTCTTAATTTAATAAATTAAGAACGATAAAAAAAATATCATTACGTCAATTTATTATTTTGGTAGTGTAGTATAGCTGTCATATTATATATGTTGGAGGTGTGGTTGTTAACAGCAATAGTTTTGTTGTTTGATCTCTTTTTTGTGTATTTTCTTTTCAAAAAATTGTAAAATTTATTTGAATTCTTTGCAGAAGTACTTTTTTTAGACAAGTTATGCGATGCCTAACTGACTTTTTTTTAGACAAGTTATGCGATGCCTAACTGCATTTTGCGGTGTTATTTTGTCTGCTGTGTTGTTTTGCCTGTGGTTTATTGAAAAAGTATCTGAAATTATTACTGCCCCTACTGAATTATGTAATCTCACGTGCAGCACCTGTCAGTTACTAGAGTTTTCACTTTACCAATCAGTTATGACTTTTGGTTGTCCAAAATGCAATACTATAAATTATAATCTCTGTCAAAAGAGTATCTTTCGATTTATAAAAAAAATTATGATTGTCTTCATACTTTTCATTACGTAATTAATTGGAAATGTTAAAATGGGACATTGTATTGTAGAGCTTTGAATCACTCACTCTCTATCAGATGCGTCTCCCATTATGAGTGGAGAGCCTCTTATTAAGAAAATAAAGAAACCAAAAGCCGTCAGGAGAAGAAAAGATTCTGATGAAGCTAGCAGTGACTCTGCTGATGAGACTACCACAGCTACAGATATATCGTATGTACTTGTAGTGGTACTTAGCATTGCCTATGATGTAACCTTAGCGATTCTTTTGTGTAAAATACGAGGTGGAAAGGAAATAGCTATAAATGGTTGTGATTGCTGTGAATTATTTATGAAAAAAAAACATTTTTATAATTTTATTGAATAATCTGTTTTGTTTTATTGACATGTATTTACCTACTTCACTTTTATACAGTAATCTACTCCTCTGCTGTCATATAGTGGTTTACTCTATACGCATTGTTACAGGAGTTTGGATGAACTGAAAGAGTTGCAAAAACTTAGGAAAAGGCCAAAGGGAATCAGCCTAGCTGGGTTGGCAACAGGTTAGTAGGTTCTATTCACACGGCATCCAATATATAATATCCTCTGCGTGTCCCCCACCCCTTGGAGTCCCCTAACCCTTAGAGTCCCCTAACCCTTGGAGTCCCCTAACCCTTAGAGTCCCCCACCCCTTAGAGTCCCCTAACCCTTAGAGTCCCCCAACCCTTAGAGTCCCCTAACCCTTAGAGTCCCCCAACCCTTAGAGTCCCCTAACCCTTAGAGTCCCCTAACCCTTAGAGTCCCCTAACCCTTAGAGTCCCCCAACCCTTAGAGTCCCCTAACCCTTAGAGTCCCCCAACCCTTAGAGTCCCCTAACCCTTAGAGTCCCCTAACCCTTAGAGTCCCCCAACCCTTAGAGTCCCCTGACCCTTAGAGTCCCCTAACCCTTAGAGTCCCCCACCCCTTAGAGTCCCCTAACCCTTAGAGTCCCCCAACCCTTAGAGTCCCCCAACCCTTAGAGTCCCCTAACCCTTAGAGTCCCCTAACCCTTAGAGTCCCCCAACCCTTAGAGTCCCCTAACCCTTAGAGTCCCCCAACCCTTAGAGTCCCCTAACCCTTAGAGTCCCCTAACCCTTAGAGTCCCCTAACCCTTAGAGTCCCCTAACCCTTAGAGTCCCCTAACCCTTAGAGTCCCCCAACCCTTAGAGTCCCCTAACCCTTAGAGTCCCCTAACCCTTAGAGTCCCCCAACCCTTAGAGTCCCCTAGCCCTTAGAGTCCCCTAACCCTTAGAGTCCCCTAACCCTTAGAGTCCCCTAACCCTTAGAGTCCCCTAACCCTTAGAGTCCCCCAACCCTTAGAGTCCCCTAACCCTTAGAGTCCCCTAACCCTTAGAGTCCCCCAACCCTTAGAGTCCCCTAACCCTTAGAGTCCCCTAACCCTTAGAGTCCCCCAACCCTTAGAGTCCCCTAACCCTTAGAGTCCCCTAACCCTTAGAGTCCCCCAACCCTTAGAGTCCCCCAACCCTTAGAGTCCCCCAACCCTTAGAGTCCCCTGACCCTTAGAGTCCCCTAGCCCTTAGAGTCCCCTAACCCTTAGAGTCCCCTAACCCTTAGAGTCCCCTAGCCCTTAGAGTCCCCTAGCCTTTAGAGTCCCCTAGCCCTTAGAGTCCCCTAACCCTTAGAGTCCCCTAACCCTTAGAGTCCCCTAACCCTTAGCGTCCCCCAACCCTTAGAGTCCCCTAGCCTTTAGAGTCCCCTAACCCTTAGAGTCCCCTAACCCTTAGAGTCCCCTAACCCTTAGAGTCCCCTAGCCCTTAGAGTCCCCTAACCCTTAGAGTCCCCCAACCCTTAGAGTCCTCTAGCCCTTAGAGTCCCCTAACCCTTAGAGTCCCCTAACCCTTAGAGTCCCCTGACCCTTAGAGTCCCCTAGCCCTTAGAGTCCCCTAACCCTTAGAGTCCCCTAACCCTTGGAGTCCCCTAACCCTTGGAGTCCCCTAACCCTTAGAGTCCCCCAACCCTTAGAGTCCCCTAACCCTTAGAGTCCCCTGACCCTTAGAGTCCCCTAGCCCTTAGAGTCCCCTAACCCTTAGAGTCCCCTAACCCTTGGAGTCCCCTAACCCTTGGAGTCCCCTAACCCTTAGAGTCCCCCAACCCTTAGAGTCCCCTAACCCTTGGAGTTGATATGAGCAGTTGTTTGTTGTAGGAAGTTTTAAGTTGCACAACGTTTGCACCAGCTGAAACATTTCGATCGGGATTTATACAAACCATTATCTATGCCTGTTTGTTCAGATATTCAATAAGTATTTTCAATAAGTGATTTGAAATGAAGTAGTCTTTCCTTTGTACCCATATCACAGCCTGTTATCATTGTGATTATTATTATAAATATACAAAGTTACCTATTGTTGATTAATGTTTGTTTTACTTTTTAAATACAACAAAGTTGAATAGAACATTGAGCAAAGCCAGCTAATTGTACGCTATAAAGCTTTGGTGATCTCCTATTCAAATGATACTTTTCGATAAGTGAGTTAAGAGTTTTGTATTTTGTGATTAATTAATTTCCCAAGCGAGATACATGTACATGAGCAATGGGTATTTGGTTGTTCCACGTTATAAAAGATAAAATATCACATAATTAACAACAATATTTTATGTCTCATCGATCAAGTAAACAAATAGCTGATGAAATTAAAATAAACCAAACATTTAATAGCACCGATGGTCTTACTTGCTTGTATTCTTCGTTGTGTTTCTCATAGAAGGAAACAGTCAAGAGAAAAGGTTTTGTATTATGGTTCTGCCCTAGACAAGAGGCAGCAACAACAACAAATCACTTTAGTTTTCTAACGACCAGAAAATCTTGCAGAACAGGTTGGGTCACCACTTGCATTCCATCTTGTTGTTGAACGGATGCAATCTGGTGTGGACCCTGCATACAGCCTAGAGTTCAAAGTTATGGGTTTTCACTTGCTGTTCAGGCATTCAGTGATTTGCTTTGATTAAAAAATGGCTAATAAATATAGATAGTTTGGCGAACTATTGTCAGTTGTCTCCCCCTGACGTTGCAGGCAAGGTATCCAGCACAGCTGCTGCCGAGGTCGAACAGGATGCCGACCCGTTTAAAATAAAGACTGGGGGGTTTATCGACATGAAAAAGAATCGAAGAGATAAAAGGCTTTCGTCTGAAGAGGCCATTGGTACAGCCTTTGCTGCAGAAACTAACACCAGAGATGAAGATGCTGAAATGTGGGTGGAGTCTAATATAAACTGTGTTCCATCAACTTCTTGTTGTGTTTATTAAAAAACTCAGCTATGTCCTCCCGTACTTGTTACAGGCAGAAGTATGTTGACCAGGAAATAGCTAAGAGGAAAGGATTGGTGGTTGATGATTCATCAGCTCAAACCAAGTAGGTTATATCTTAACTCTATGCATTCATAGAGCTGTCATATCTGTTTGTATTGAGGTGACATTAAGTTGACTTTGTATTTCAACAATTTGGTTTTAATATAAATAACTTTGTAAAATTTATACTCGGCAAAAAATTAGTTTTACAGTCCGCAAATGTCTAAAACCTGCAGAACAACATCGAGAGTGATTATTCACATATAGAAGTAACTTTATGAGACAAAATAAAAAAAATTTTCAAGAGTTGCTTTGCCACAAGTTGTTGTTTTGAAAATTTTTTGGTGGAAGTTTTGATTGTATTCTGGCTTTATATCGAATTTTAGTTTACTTACTGCTAGTAAATCATTAGGTTGTGTAAAACTGGTGTGGTGAGTCAGTTTAATCTCTTTATTATGTGTGTTAGAGAGCTTAGCACTCGCTTTGCAATCTTCACTCTGGATGTAGAGTTGTTCTCTCATTGAGCATAGGAAAACTATTGAGAAAATTAACTTATAGGAACAAAAATGCAAAATGTCTGTTGAGGTCTATATTGAGATTTATAGCTCGATGGTCAGCAGAAGGGCTCATTTGCAGGCATTATTTCCAAATAATAATATATAGTAGGGGAGTATACCCCCTCTATTTCTTAGAATAAGGGTGTTTTCGGATACCCTATGCATAGGGCAGTCATTGAACAGTCGTTGAGGGCCCATCAATGAGTGTCGTTTAACGAAAGTTGTTTGCGTTTAAAGCATGCCAGCACTTATCACTTTTTGGTTGAGTTTCTGAATATTCAAGTCTTAAGCAGCAGATTGATGTATTAAATAACCCTCTAGGCCTACTCAGTCATGATTTACAAGCCTGCAAAATACCCCTCTTCCAAAAATGCTCGCTAATTTTTACACTGCTTAAAGTTGACGTCATCTTCGGGAATTTACTTTTTCACGGCACAGTATTTATTTGACCAATCAGATGCCGCTATTTATTTTTATTATTATTTTATTTATTATTATTTTACCTACATACTACTGTCCATTATTGTATAAATAAATACCATTTATTGTTCCCTTACTCACCAAAAGAAGCACAATTTTTTTTATCCTTTTCATGGAAGGAGGATAAGATGAGATGATCCTTTGTTTGTGATGGTGATCACATTGGACAACCTGACCAACTCCGCAATCGTCTATTGTTGCCATTTCACCTATGAAAATTGCGTAATAAACAAGCGTTGGTCTTGTTTACTATGCGTGTGCACTAATTGCGTCCATATTGATAGAAACCACTAATTCCGATTTTATGCGTGCGGCGTGCAAATTGAAGCCAGGTGAAAAATGGCGCGTAACAGTAAACCTCAACATTAAATATTGGAACCAGTTTTTGATGGGGTGTCTTCGTAAGGACTGTTTATTCCTGTTGCAATGGCCTTCAGTAGACCTAAGGCTAAATGAATTGCCCAATCAGATTTCATTTTAAACGCAAACGATGTAACTTCATTTATAAAACTTTGCCATTATTTATTATAATTGACCACGCCCACATCCCGAAGATGACGTACACCGCAATCAATGGAAGTTATAGTAAGCTAAATTTCAGCTGATGCGACGAGCATTTGAGGCCAATGGCTTTTTGGCAAGCTTGTAAATCATGACTGAGTAGGCCTAGAGGGTTATTTAATACATCAATCTGCTGCTTAAGACTTGAATATTCAGAAACTCAACCAAAAAGTGATAAGTGCTGGCATGCTTTAAACCATAGATATCTTTCTTTCCATCAACGTCTATAAAAACTGTATAGCTAAAGCGAGCCCACTTTAGTTTCTTTACAGACAAAAATTAATTACGATGTTATTATTGTCTGAGGTATTTTTTATATACGTTATAATGCATTGTCACGATTTAAAACGAGGAGAAACAGTGAATAATAAGTTGAATTGTTAAAATTGTTGCTTAGGTGGAGACAAGTCTTTGCCCTCAATGACGCTACCTACCTCGCTTGTCACTTCCATCGTTGAGCCCAAATTGCACATAACCGCCATTTTTTTCCCTCAACACGAGGTTTCCAAATGGTCTCATTTAATCTCATCGCGTAGGGTATTCGAAAGCACCGTTATTTATTGTCACTGTCGTGAAAAAAACAATGCCAGAACTATGATTTTAGCGTCGTGTTTTTTTTATCCCACACTAATCATACTATAGAATCATAATATTCTTATTATTTAACTAATTTTACACCTGAAAATTATTTTTTTATCAAAAATCATCTATTAGTCTTTAGATTTTTGTTGTGAAACGTGTGTCGTAGCAGCTTTATCAAAAATGAAAAACTTGCAGGCTGAAGGAAAACAGCTCAGAAAATTCAGAATTTTTAACAATCTAGTCTTTGCAATCACAAAAGTCTCTGCACAATGCCAATATTGAGGAGGCCGCGCTTTTATCTAAACGAGTCAAACTTTTTGAAATATCACTTTATAACTATGTATAACTCTTGTTGGATCTTCGGGAAAAATGAGTCAAAGCTGGTACTGATTGTACCAGTAGGAATTGTCTTACTAGCGAGAGGTCAACTCCATGTAAGTTTTTAAACACATTTTTAGGTGAAGAAAGATTAAATTAAATCAAATGCGATCAAAATTACATGCTGTAAGTCCTTTCATACAAACATCCTCTAACCCTCCATTCTGTCCTATACTATAGAGTTGTGGTTAAAACAATGCAACAGAGGTTTGTTTCAGCTAAGTATAAAGTTGTCCTCTCTTTCCTCTGACTAGTTAGGGAATTCTTATATATTTCTCGCAGTGTAATGCATGACGTTTCATTTGTCAACCATTTGCTTTCTTGACAAGTTTTAAAGTTATTCTCTACTACCGCAACTGCTGAATGTGCCGTTTCTCTGAGATCTAATGTTTACTTTTCCTCTGCAGGGCCAACGACCCAGAGTCTGTGCTTTATCAGCTGCCGGAGCACCTGATAGCTGAGTCAGCGATACTCAAGACGGAAGACATGCTGTCTAACCAGATGCTGTCTGGCATACCAGAAGTAGATCTCGGCATCGCGTAAGTTAAACCGACTCTTTTTATTCTGTTGATTATTTTTATCGGTGATCAACTGGTGTCTGTTCGGCAATCTTGTAACTGTTTAGTATTGTAGTAGAGTTGTGTTCTTTTACCACCGACAAAACGGCATTCACTCCATGTACCTCCTTGTACACCTCCTCTGTCACTCCAACACTCGGGGTCTATCCCGGATAGGCGTTAGCAACTTCCACGGGGTCCATTACCCAGACACTACACCAGAAATACAAGAATAAATAGTTTATTAACTGATTCTGCTTAGCAATATAAAAGTTATCTATGCACAATTCACAAAACTTCTAAATACTCAATGTCCAGCAGCTCCTGTTGTAGGAGGTTGCCAGGAACTCCCACCCCTTTCTTAGGGCTGAGCCAATTACAAATAATAAGACAAGTACAGGCAAATCATCATACGCAATACAACTGGCATAAACAAAACAATCCAATAAAAAGAGTGAGCACAGGGCAAAACAGCTCTGGGCTGCTTTCCCGCTCTTTTGTGGCTAATGGAAACTTCCAGTCCTGATTAGGCTTCCTTAGTCTTTGTTCCATAGTGCTACGCTCCTTGCTTCCACTCTTTATTGATGGGTAATCATTTCCTTGGGCTACCCTTTCCTGCCATCTTTGTTGGCTGGCCCTGGATAACCCGGTATAGGTCTTATATGATATATACATGGGACCCAGGGTCAACACAGGCCCGGTTTAAGACCAGGGATAGCCGGAATCCTTAACCCGGTACAGGTATATATGTTACAAAGGGAGAATCCCTGGTCGACATAAAACTGGCACTGGGGGATAGGGGAAGGGGTGTAGGGGGATCTAATGCAAGGGGTGGGTGGGGGGGGTTGTGACTGTCTTTAGCACAAAAAATCTCCCACAGAATCAAATCCATCGCACGTGTTGGGTTGTCTTCTTTTAGCTTTGCTCCCTTGTCCTTCGTTCATCCGCTTGATATCTCACTGCTGTATGTTTGTTGTAGACACATCTATTATAGATGACTGTTTGTGTATACACCATTTGTGTGGCCTTTAGTTATGCCATTGAACCGTGTAAAGTCACTCAAAGCAACGTGTCGCCTCTTTCATCCATTTAAATAGTTGAAAGAGAAGTTATGTTGTACCTATTATTCCCTCAGGCATCATCAACTATTAATCAGCCTATCAGCGCCTGCTGCTGCCTTGCTTGTCACAGTATGTGACCTGACTCAGCTGCTGGTCACTGTGAGACAGAAGGCAGCATTTGTTTGTCCAGTTGATGAAACCTACTTTAGCTGTCTGCATTGTTCCCTAAATACCTACGACTGTACAATACAGCGGAATAATTTATTGTTATTTCTCTGTTGATTTATCAAGTAATCGCGAGTCATTGAAGCTGATGGCTTTTTCAAGGAGTTGATAGTTTGTAGTTTGAGCAATCTTGTTCAGTGGTTTTTGTTACTCACTGATTTATTTCATCATTTTTCACCCGTTTTTATTTTTACATTTTTTTGCTGTATTTATATCATGGAAGTTATTGAGGTCGTACGATTGTTGGCTTTATCACTGGGAAAACATTGTGTAAATTGTGAGGCAATATGGCTAGTCACATCATGCAAGCCCAAGTCAAGTTGTTAGCAGGTCAGATTTTTGGCAGTTGATCATAAATCTCTACTCAGGTATACACTCTACAGGTGAATGTATATTTTGCTAAAACCAATTGTGGTACATGTTGTGTTGGCAGCACTAAACCATTGTGGTACATTGTTGTGTTGGCAGCACTAAACCATTGTGGTACATTGTTGTGTTGGCAGCACTAAACCATTGTGGTACATTGTTGTGTTGGCAGCACTAAACCATTGTGGTACATGTTGTGTTGGCAGCACTAAACCATTGTGGTACATTGTTGTGTTGGCAGCACTAAACCATTGTGGTACATTGTTGTGTTGGCAGCGCTAAAATACGGAATATTGAGGCGACGGAAGAGGCCAAACAGAAGCTGATGATGGAGAGAATGAAGAAGAAAGATGAAGTCTCTCACTTTGTACCAACCAATATGGCTGTCAACTTTGTACAACACGATCGGTGAGTCACTCTACAGCTCACACGGTTGATACTACATCAGCTGATAGAGTTTGTTCCTACTAATGTAGTTCAAGCATAGCTCTCTTGTTGTGGAGGTACGATTGTTATATAGCTCTCTTGTTGTGGAGGTACGGATGTTATATAGCTCTCATGTTGTGGAGGTACGGATGTTATATAGCTCTCTTGTTGTGGAGGTACGAATGTTATATAGCTCTCTTGTTGTGGAGGTACGAATGTTATATAGTTCTCTTCTTTTGAAGGTACAAAGTGGACTCGTCGATGCTACCACAAGTCAGCGCTGACAAATCTAAGGATGAAAAGACGTTACAAAAGTTCAAAGAGAAAGTTGCGCGCAGGTAGCACGCTTGTAGGTAGCATGTCCGCAGGTAGCATACCTGTAGGTAGCATACCTGTAGGTAGCATACCTGTAAATAGCATACCTGTAGGTAGCATACCTGTAAATAGCATACCTGCAGGTAACATGCTGATCATTCCTTCTTGTATTTATGGACATTGTAAATACTTGTACAGTGACTCTCATTACCTGGCAATTTTTATGATTGCTTTCATCCCCTACCAGTTTTTGCCCACATCTACCTACAATGGTACCCGATGCATGAGGCACCATTCTATCTGTGCACAAGAATTTGGAAATAATTTTGTATTCTTGTTCACTTAGTTTTTCTTTACACTATAGGTATTCGTCTCCCTCTTGTTCTTCCATTTATCTGTGCAATAAACCAACTTCTCTTATCCACTTCGTCCTTTCTTTTGGTTTAACTTTTTGTCAGATATAAGCAAACGCAATTAATGTTTGTCTGAGTTTGCATGCCTTTCATATTCATTAAAGTTAGTTTTTACTGGCAATATTTTTCAAATTAATTGTCTTTTACTGAAAGTCAGAAAATTTTCAAATTTTCGTTTTTCCAATCATTAAGCATAAAATTGTTTTACTTCCTAGGTAGCTATTTGAGTAAATTTTATTTGATGATTAGGTTTGCTTTGATAGAGTATTCCGTACAGAGAGCTATGGGTTTATGGAGTCAAAGTTGCAACTAGAATAATTCATTTGTAAGATTATTGCTCACGCAATGCCCGTAGTCTGATAATACTGTTCTAGTTGTGATTCAATTCACTTGAAAAATTTATAAAACTCAAATAATTGGCTGAGAAAAGTGCAAGGTGGTCTCTCTTCTGAAAGTGTATTTAGTGAATTACGCAAGCATTTCAGTACGAAGTGCTTGCATTGTGCTCGCGGTAACACTCGCTCTCAGGGGACACAGGCTATGCTTCTTTCAGTTGTTCCCTTAAACAGTCTCATTTCCTTCCAAGTTACAATTCAAGTCTCCAATAATCAACGCTTGTTATCTAAAGCCCATGACAAATGAGCCAACGAACTTCATAACATTTAAATCAGTGATGTCGCCGTGACACACGACATTCTGTGCAGGTGATTTGTTTGAGGCTGACTTACCTTTGGGTTCAAAGCAGTCGATGTAGCCTCGATCATGGCTGAAACAGCAACTGAAATAGAGAGCGAAGAAGAAGAATCTATCCAGCGATCAGTAAATTTTGATTGCAAAACAAAAATCGCTAGTTTCGATGATTTTCCAGAGGATAAAAACGGCTTGAACCCAGAAAATGGTTTGCTCTCTCAGATTTCTACAGACAGCCAGCAGGAATCAATCAAGTTTTCTCTCAACGGCTTTTGGGTGAGCATATTTTCAGTTTATTGTGTGTTTTTGAGTCAGACATGGTTTGATTATGTAAACTTACTCTGGAAATCAAATTAAGTTTATACGCAACCAGTTATAAACCTAAATACTTTCACCGTTTTTTGTAAAGATTGTGTCTTTCTAGTCAAGTATTCGCCACCATATTGAAATAATTGTAGAAATGCCTGATAAGGTATGGCAAGCTGTTGAGAAGCATCATAGCACGGCTCCTGTTTTTCACTCACGCTGTCGTATGCATTGTTGTGGCAGTCCATGTCATAAATCAATCATACATCTACATTCTGATAGCTCCTGCATCTCTACTCATAGCTGAGGCGTATCTCACCCTCAGAGTTAGAGAAAACGTCGAGTGGAAATGGTGAGACAACTTCTGACACCTTGATTTTGTTGTATTACAATCTTTGCTTTGTTGTATTTTTGTTGCAGAAAGCTGTATTTGAAGGGATGCATTAAAGATTGGAAAGCTTGTGATAGTTTTCGCATTTAACTGAAGTGATACAAAACTGGCGTGACAAATTACAAAAAATTTTGTTATGGGGTTTGCAGTAGTCGTATTTATAGGAGTAGTAGACACCTAAAAGTTGTAGATATATCGTCTTTGTTGTGAAATGTTGGTTATTTGTTGTTTACCTTGGTCCGTAAGATTTATGAAATGGAACTGTTATTGTGTCTCTAGGTTCACTCCTTGTATTGCAATATTCCAACTGTGTACTGTACCATCCATCTGGCTGCTGGAATATAAACACCTGGATATGAGACGAAATCCTACCCTTTTCCTACCGCCGGCTACCCACAGTTCTATAGCTGGCTCTGTCCTTGGCATTACCTCAAGTTACTTGGAGTCCACAACAAGCGCGACAATGAGTTCTACGACTGGAGACTTGAGGGAGTTGATCAACTCTACAATATCGACATACCCCGACCATGGTTCTGTGACCTCACAAGTTGCTGGTAATTCGACTGCAATGCCATATGCTATCGATGTTACCGACACTGAAAGCTGGCAAACCCTGAATGCTATGCTCTCATTGGTTGAGTCTATTGCTGCCAATATTACTAACAGCGCTGATCGTCTCTCAACATCAAACCACACCACTGACCTCTTCTCTCTTCTGTCTAGCGGTTTGTTAAATGTCAACTTATCAGAAATTATCGTCCCTCAGTCATCTCGTGCCTTCGCGCACCCTTCCGAGAACATCGGATGTCAGCTGGCTTCAGTTGGTAACTTGACTGTGGTAAGTAAACTGGTAGTTTGTGGGTTGATACGTACATGTAGATGTGTGTTACTTACATGTAGATGTGTGTTACTTACCTGTACAGGTGGGTTGTTACCTACCTGTACATGTGTGTTGTTACTTACATGTACATGTGTGTTGTTACTTACATGTACATGTGTGTTGTTACTTACCTGTACATGTGTGTTATTACTTACATGTACATGTGTGTTGTTACTTACCTGTACATGTGTGTTACTTACATGTAGATGTGTTGTTACTTACATGTACATGTGTGTTACTTACCTGTACAGGTGGGTTGTTACCTACCTGTACATGTGTGTTGTCACTTACATGTACATGTGTGTTGTTACTTACATGTACATGTGTGTTGTTACTTACCTGTACATGTGTGTTATTACTTACATGTACATGTGTGTTGTTACTTACCTGTACATGTGTGTTACTTACATGTAGATGTGTTGTTACTTACATGTACATGTGTGTTGTTACTTACATGTACAGGTGTGTTGTTACTTACCTGTACATGTGTGTTACTTACATGTAGATGTGTTGTTACTTACCTGTACATGTGTTGTTACTTACCTGTACATGTGTGTTACTTACATGTACATGTGTGTTATTACTTACATGTACAGGTGTGTTGTTACCTACATGTTAGTGTAAACTAATAGCAGTGGAGAGTTACTAGGTTATTGCAAAGGTGGTCAACTTATTTTGTTCATTTGAAAGTTGTCAGCCCTTGTACCTTGCATCTTAACAAGGAATGACAACTTCAGTTCATCCTTCCAGGCAGATAAGGCTCGAGACAAAAGCTATGCCTTGTCCCAAGTTATAAGATTGCACGTTTCGTATTTGTACACATTTTTCAGTGTTGAAATGTATTTACACAGTGAATCGGGCGTGTATGCTCAACATACGGAATATTACGCTGCTGCTATTGTAGATGATAGAGCAGTGCTGCCTTTACTCTTCCTGTGTACCAGTTCTAGAGCAGGTCCTATTATTCTCTATGATCATTGGTCGCTGGCTTCTTCCTCGTAGTGAACACTTAACCAGGTAATACACTACAACAAGCCATGTAATACACCACAGCATGTTATATAATAGACTACAGCGTGTTATGTAATACACTACAGCTTGTTATATAATACACTACAATATGTTATGTAATAGACTACACTACCCTGTGTAATACACTACAGTGTGTTATGTAATAGACTACAGCATGTTATGTAATAGACTGCACTGTGCTGTGTGATACACTACAGCATGTTATGTAATAGACTGCATTGTGCTGCGTGATACACTATAGCGTGTTATGTAAGAAACTATAACGTGTTATGTAATAGACAACAGTGTGTTATGTAATAGACTACAGCATGTTATGTAATAGACTACTGTGTGTTGTGTAATAGACTACTGTGTGTTGTGTAATACACTACAATGTGTTATATACTAATACACTACAGTTTGTTACTGTATTATGTAGTTGACCGCCCTAGGCTATTTGTTCTTTCATGTCGACAACGAAATATACAAAGATACTTCTATGTCCACTACAACTCTTAAAAAATGTTTTTAAGCGTATCATTTTATTTGTTTGAAAGCTGCTAAATGGAAGAATAGTTTAGCAAAATAAATTGCAAACAATGAGTAACACCCGTACCAGTATATTGATATTAGGAATAACACCTGCACCATTATATTGATATTAGGAATAACACCTGTACCAGTATATTGATATTAGGAATAACACCTGCACCATTATATTGATACTAGGAATAATACCTGTACCAGTATATTGATACCAGGAATAACACCTGTACCAGTATATTGATACCAGGAATAACACCTGTACCAGTATATTGATACCAGGAATAACACCTGTACCAGTATATTGATACTAGGAATAACACCTGCACCAGTATATTGATACCAGGAATAACACCTGTACCAGTATATTGATACCAGGAATAACACCTGCACCAGTATATTGATACTAGGAATAACACCTGTACCAGTATATTGATACTAGGAATAACACCTACATCAGTATATTGATACCAGGAATAACACCTGTACCAGTATATTGATACAAGGAATGATACCTGCACCAGTATATTGATACTAGGAATAACACCTACACCAGTATATTGATACTAGGAATAACACCTGCACCATTATATTGATACAAGGAATAACACCCACACTAGTATATTGATACCAGGAATAACACCTACACCAGTATATTGATACTAGGAATAAAACCTGCACCATTATATTGATACAAGGAATAACACCCACACCAGTATATTGATACTAGGAGTAATACCTACACCAGTATATTGATACTAGGAATAACACCTACACCAGTATATTGATACTAGGAATAACACCTGTACCAGTATATTGATACAAGGAATAACACCTGCACCAATATATTGATACTAGGAATAACACCTGCACCAATATATTGATACTAGGAATAACACCTACACCGGTATATTGATACTAGGAATAACACCTGCACCAGTATATTGACTGTATTGTCTTATTTTTCTAGTTTCACTTTGTAATTCTTTTTACTTTAAAATCACTATAGACAGCAATTAGTATCGTATAGTATAGCACCGGCAGCAATCACAAAAGCAATAAGAATGGGTCTGCTGTTGTAATAGTACAACCACAGAGTGTCACTCGTACTTCGGAGTACCAAATGACTTGAACTGCAGTTATTTCCTCAAAAGCAGACAACTCCAAGAGTGTAAAGTAACCTTATCACCTATTAAAAGACAACTCTGCTAAAACAGCTCTTTTAGCCATAATGATAACAGATAACTGTTTCTGACCAGTAAGTAAGAGCTTCAAGGCTGGAAAAGTATATTTTTCTCCGATAACAAGAATTTTGGGGTTGACATTTTGAGATGATTATTTTAACTTTTTATAATTTAGTAAGCTAATTACTTGACAATTACTAGTGCTATTTGTTATAACAAAGTTTATATTTAATAGCGCTACCATTTTTCGCTAGCTGTTTCCAGGGTACAACGGCGTTTGAAAAAGACCTTTTTGCGTAACCCATCAATAGCAGTCTATTAAAAGTTTTCTTCAGGTTAACCAGTATGTTTTAGCAACTAAATCTCATCCAAACGTTTTGCAAACAAAAATTAGGAAATCATTCACTCACTCATGAGCTATAAATGAGAAACGCCTATTAGCTATAATAGACCATGCAATTCCTTAGACAACTCTGTATAATACATCTATCTATGTCTAATGCTCTCATAGTAGTAGAGACATTAACAACAAACTAGTGCTGTGTCACAGTAAATACTAGCTAAGTTCTTTTATCAGTAACCGTTAGATATTTTAATGTATTCAATCATTTAGGGATCAGAAAGCACAACTTTTACTGGTGAACATTGCCATAGCGGCGGACATATTGGAGCTAAAAGAACTGCTGAAAGAAGATCAAGTCAAGAATAATGAACTTTTGATTACAGTGATTCTTTTTGTTTGGAGTTGCTCCCTCGTACAGGTTTGTCTCCCCCTTGAGCATGATCATGTACTGATTAGATGCACTTACTATACTCTCATGTTGATTTGAATCAAAGTTTTTATTGCGAATGTATTTTTGTTTCAGTTTGCAATTGTCGGCACTGCAATGGCTAAGAAATCATGTCGAGGATGCTCTTGCTTTGAGTCGGAGTTGTGGTCCTTGGTAACACTTTTATTTCTGGATGACGCACCCTTCCTCATTCTTCGGCTCGTATGCATCATCTACTACAAAGTGAAAAGTTATAATAGCTACTTTTTTGTTTCAAAAAACTTTTTAGTATTGGCGTTGGATGTGAACCGGATCGTTGCTTTGCATATCGAAAAAAAGAAGCAAAAGAAAGAGCAGGCGCAATGGACGGAACTTCAGCGACTTAATTCTCATAGAGAGAGCGTGAGCCGCATCAGAAGATGATGTCAGCAGTTAATCCTCCTCCAAACGGATTATAGCATCGTACAGAGTACTTGCTGATGAATGATAAACTATGGCAGCGTTTGAAGAAAGCATTGATTGTCGCGGAATGCCTGTGTCGGCAAAGTCTACAAACTATGATTAAGCTAATTACTTGTTATTAGCGGAAAGTATTAGCTGTAGTTGTCTCCACATTTCTTTTGCCGGACTAAAACTCTTGCTGTATATATATAAACCCATTGTTTTAACCTCATACAAGGAGCACATGCTAAGTTTTGGTGTTATTGGCCAGTATGAGATTTTTTTGTACATTTTTTGCCAAGATGATCTTATATACATGTTAGCAAGAGCTTTGCATCATTTTTCCATCCTAGTGGTACATATTTATTAAATTGAAAAGAAAACTGTGACCCAGAAATGTGTATGGTTCTCAATTCAAAGATGGAGGATGACTTTAGTTATATTATAAGATTGACATTGTAGCAGGACATAAACACAATGCATGAAACAATTGATGTCGCAATACCCCGTGGCAGCAGTTTACGACCTGATGATTGCAAGCTTGTGCTGTAGCTGTGTAATTGCATTACATGCTGCTGACAGCTAACGCAGGTTGTTGTAATTCCCAATACATTTTATTTTGACGAATGGTTGAATTATCTAAGCTAATCTGCCACACAACAAAATAAGACACTTGATTTGTGCAAGATTATCTCGTCTATTTTCTGAAGCAAATTCGGCCCCATTGTGTTGTGAGGTTGTTATACTTCTTGTGAAAGTTCTGCAAAATTTGGTGGTAAATAAACATAATGCTAACTTAATTTGACGTTGCAGAAAGATGTAGAATATTGTGACAATGAGTTATTATTTGGTCACGAAATGGCACAAACAAATATGTTGAGACATGTTAGCACCGAATTTTGTAATCTTTTGAGATTTGATTATGCAGAGATACTTGTGTGTGTAATGTCATTGATTCGATTAAATCTTCGAAAATGATTGGCCAACATCGTCATTTCATAAACAAAGTGAGAAATCAGAGAACGGCTCATTTTCAGGTAAATATTTATCGTAGCAATAAATGTTTTGGCTTTTACTCACTTGATTTTTGTCTAGAATAATAATTTTGGACACTCGTTGAGAGTTTCATCTCAATAACATGATCGGCTGCTGTTTGATAGGAGCTGAGGCTACAAAATTATTTTTGCTTCTATCATCCAGCATTTCTTAATAGTTTCATTTATTTCTAGTAAAAACTTTGTAGCGAGTTACATAGTCGTAGTTAACTCGGTTAATCTTAAAATTAACTCAGTTAATCTTGAAATTAACTCAGTCAATCTTGGAGTTAACTCAGTTAATCTTGGAACTAACTCTGTTCCTCTTGAAATTAACTCAGTTAATCTTGAAATTAACTCAGTTACAGACAAGCACGCAATGCAAGCAGGTGCACCAGCTTTATTGATTAAAATGGAATGTCATATTTTAATAAAACATAGACAACCAACGTACAGACTGCAGTGTCACATATCTATGTCGCCAATGTCACAAACACTCGACTAAAGGAATTGTACAGAAGTTTTAGTACGTCTCGCATTAGGAACTTGTCAACGACCTTACTATTTAATGGGAGACAACCCGGGAGATTTTACTCTCTACAGTTGCAGCGGAACAGAGGCACGCTAAATATCTCCTCAGGCTAAGTGTCATAGCCACTTTAGCGCCACACCTTGCTACGTTAAGGATGCATTATTCAAGCTGCCACCCTTTAACAGCATTATATTGACACTCGAGTTGTCCCACAGCTCGGCAAAATCAATTGACTTGAATAGCTGTTTAGTCAAAACTACAAACTATGGAAGTTCAAACATTCATTAATTACTGCATTTCAAAAAAAGTGTTTTACTCCGTAATACTCCTGGGATATGCTGTTAGTCACAGAATCTTCGAGCTGATGCGATGTCATTTCCTTCCCTGTAATAATTTTACCCATTTTCAATAATCAACCAAGGTTATCTGAGGCGTCCATTCATTCCGTGATTTATTAACTCTTGAAAAGCTTGATCCTCACTTCACAGCATTGATTTCTGTGCGATGAACGACTTAATGGTCATATGCAACCCTACCAACGCTGATTCAATGGATGACACTTCTAATGGTGATTGTAAGGACAGCTTTGGTAAGGACAAACGTATTCAGCATTCTGCTACATTTAAGCGTGACGTAGAACTTGCGAGTTTGGATGATTTCGATTTGGACATGAAGTGCAGTAACTCTGAGGTTGGTCTTCTATATCAAAACGCTTCCAAGAACCAAGAAGATTCACATAAGAGTACGTCTGAAACTATACGGGTAAGTTACACCTGGTGGTGGACTCAGCAGACTACCGAGAAATCTCATACATTTAATCTTGTGATTCATGTGTGCAACACAACATAAATCCTACAAATATCTATTTTTTGTAATAACACAGGCAAAAAGTCACCATTTTTAGCAAACTATTTTATGATGTTATTTGTAATAACTTCTTTCTGAGAGATCATCTGTTTGTATTGAAAATCTTGTTTTTAAATTCTCATGGCAATTCAGTTACACCAGAGCTTTAGCATTTTCTACATTTCACGTTTTTGGCTTTATCCACATTGGAAAATTATTAATTATCATTTTATTACTTTGATCACTTCCTTAGGAATACAGACAATTTAAAAAAAAATGATCTTTCGTTAATGAACATCAAAAAAACACTATTGATTATCAATTTTTAAATTCTATACAAAATATCTCTTTGACATCACCAACATTAACAAACTAGAGTGTTTACAATCTGTTCTAGAAATTTCTTTTTAAGAAAAAATGGAAAACAGTAAATCACTGAGTTACAACATTGCAGAATTATGTAAATTATATTATGTAAACTTAATTTGGTTTTATTGCATAATACTGAAATGTTTGTTTTTTATTAGCTTGATTAAGCATCAAAGCATGGATAAAAATTTTACTCTCAAATAAAAAATATATATAAATGTATTTTTAAGACAATACATATTCACATTTACAAATGAAAATATGACCTTTTGCTTCTTATTGCAATCAGTTGTATATTATCATGAGTGAAGTTTTTTGGAAAGTAGTAATATCTTCACAATCTTGAAGCTGTTTTCTAGTGGAGAAACATTTGAAGCCTAAAATTTAGTGCGTTGGCACTGAGCCAATAAAATTACATCTAAAGCTCTGTTATCTTTAAAATCTAATAATTGAGAAAAATAAAATTATTAAATTAAAAAGTTCAATTTCAAATTACAATTTAGCATAGTTTACACTGCACTGCACTAGATTCTGTTATTTCTTTGCTCCCAGTTTTTGAGTTTAGTAAATTTTAGATTTTTTATCTCGACGCATTTTAATTCTTTCTCTGGCACGTTTACATGTCTGCTAAAGCAACTGCAGGATGCATGGAGACAAATGCGTTCGTACCATTCGTGTGGGAGCATCCTTCAATCAATCCCAGCAGTGATTTAATTTCATTTACAGTTTAATGTCATCTAGTCATGTGGTTGTTTTATGTGAAGCTGAAAGCTTTCAACTGAGTTACCACCCATAAATGGCAAAGAAAACATTTTGTAACAATTCACAGCAGGCTTTCTCACTTTTTGATTTGATGCAGAATGTTTGTGTCATCTGTTTGTTCAGACAAACTACATTTTTTATAAATTTTCTAGCTTGATACTTTTTTGTAGTAATGTTTTTTGTATTTTTTTTTTTTGTAGCAGTGTCTGTCCAAGTATGGGAAGCTGTTAGGCAGCCTTATGGCTCGACTGCTGTTTCTGAGTCACTCTATTGTGTGTGTGCTGATAGCAGTGTCCAGCATACACAGTCCATATATATACCTACTTATCTGTCCGATGTGTCTGATGGTAGCTGAGGCCTACCTCACGCTCAAAGTGCGCAAAAATGTAGAGTGGAAATGGTAAGGTAGCATGAATATTATGTAACATGTAGGCCGAGGTTTAATTACATAATATGTAGACATATTATGTAATATACTAGATGCATTAAGTAACATACAGCGTTTATTATGTAATATATTAGATATGCTATGTAATGTACTATATATATTATGTAATATGTAGATATCTGATGCAATATAATAAATACGCTACATGTTATACTACATATATATTAGTTATATTTTATAACATAATAAACAATTATGTTTATATACCATGTAATATACTAAGCATATGTATTATATTTCACATTATATGGTATATTACATGAGTCATGTGACGACATACGTAATGTATCATCTAACATTTTGTTATTGTGCAATACAAAAATTAGATAGTAATTACACTATTCAAAATTCTGCAATATTTTTACTGGAGTTGTTTTCTCCATGAGTATGCAACTCGACTCTCCAAGTTTTTCATAGAGCAGCCATTTATTTCCATAAAATTGAGTGGGCAGCTTTTAATTGCATTTCATTTAGAACTTGCCAACTTACTACAAAGCAGCACGCCATCTTGTAAGTATTGTATAAATTTCTTTATCATCAATCTGTAGGTGGAAGTTCAATGAAAGGATATTGTTACCCACAATGCAATCTCATCACATTGTCTTTATACACTGCTGATGAAATGGGAATGCTTCCAGTGTTAGCCTTTTCAATGAAGTTTGCATTTATCTCTCTGACCAGTCGATTAAATAGGATAATTCTAATGATTTCTAGTGATATGTTTGCAGGTTCACTCCTTGTATTGCCATCTATCAACTGTGTACCGTACCGTCCATCTGGCTCCTCGAATATCGACAATTTGAAGCAAAACGACATTCTGATCTATCCTTAACAAGCACAACTGCCACGACTCTAGTAGCTGATGCAATAGTGGCAGCTAACCCCAGCACCCCAAGCTTTGCCACCACTGAAACATTGAGTACAGCTGTGGCAAATGTGGCAAGCGTAACTGGCAGAAACCTGACACAACTTTATGGGTTGCTAGTAGAGCACACCACTAATTCTTCTGCCGCAATGTCGACATCGATGGGGGTGGAAGTGAATGCAACAGCAACTGAAAGTTGGCAAACCGTTTCCGATATGTTTTCAACTGCTGAAGTTGTGGCAGAAAACTTCACGAGCAGCAGTGGCAGCAGTACGCTGCTCAATGATACTGCCGATGCCTTCTCTAGCCTTCTGAGCGGCTCATTGGTTGCTAATATGACTTCTAACATAACGTATCTCGCAATGAAGTCTCCAGGGATAGTTCATGGAACTCACTCCTGTGAAACGACAGATGGAATCTCTAACATTCCTCCACTTGTTAATGTCTCATTGGTGAGATTTTCTCCGCTTTCCAAACATTCAAGTTTTTCGGATTTATTTGTTTTTTCTTATTTTTTATTCCCTTAATTTGTTTTTGTGAAAAACCATTTTAGCTCTTGTAGATTTTTCTTTATTATTCTTTAAGCCGTAGACATTGTTTCTACCGTAGCTCACTTGATCGTACTTCTGTGACCAATGATCATCTCATATGTTTCAGATCGTGTATATAGAGCAGTACTGTCTCTGCTCCGCATGCGTACCACTTTTAGAACAGATTCTGCTACTCTTCATGATAATTGGGCGCTGGCTTCTTCCTCGCGGTGAACATTTATCCAGGTATGACTGCCGGCAGCACATTATAATTAGTTTGTCTTTGTTTGTCAGTAGCAACTCATTTTTGTATGTTTTTGGATCAAGCTACCAATGTTGGGATGACATTTATCAGTCCCGAAGTCCTGAGAAATCTTTAAGATTTCCTAATTATCTTTAATAACTCTCACTTGAACTTAATTAAATTTAATTTTTTAATAATAACAAAAAATTGGATTTATTACTTAAATAAACATAAAGTTTTAACTGTTTTAAAATTTGAATTGGGTAACTAATAACATGACCTCCAAAAAAATCCTCAGCAAATCTTCAAGATTTCAGAAAGAATTTCAGGAGTCATAGATGTCATCCCAACACCAAGCTACCATCTCTATGTTGATATATAGAGACCAGAAGGCACAGCTTTTACTGGTGAACATTGCCATTGCTGCTGACATCTTGGAACTGTTTGAGATAATGAAGGAGGAGAAAGTACTAACCAATGAACTGTTAATTACCGTAGTACTTTCTCTCTGGAGTATCTCACTCATTCAGGTCAGTTCTATTATTACTTCTTTATTTTTAATCTGATCTTTTGTTTGTTTTACGAAACTTGAAAATTATTCACCAATTAATTTATTTTGGTTGTTTATTTTAGTTTGCTATTGTCTCGACTGCTACAGCTAAAAAAGCATGGAAAAACTGCTCTTGTTTTGAGTCAGAGATCTGGTCCTTGATGACGCTGTTGTTTTTGGATGATCTACCATTTTTAATATTTCGACTCGTCTGCATCATACACTACAATATTACAAGCTACTCCAGCTATTTTTTTGCCTCCAAGAATCTCTTAGTTTTGGCTCTGGACATCAACAGAATCATTGCGTTATACAAAGAAAACAAGAAGCAGAAAAGGGAGCAGGCGCAATCTACTGAACTCATTCAGATGGGGCCTCAGCGGAGGAGTGTTGGCCGTATCAGGAGATGATTCAATTTTGCCGAGTCATAGATCAAAAGTTTTGTTGAGTTTTCAAAGCTCGCAGCGATAAAAAAAAATGATACACATAGGATGAGTTTCTCTTTATAATATCTATATATGGAGTTTTCTTCTCTCTTTATTATATCTATATATGGAGTTTTCCTCTCTCTTTATAATATCTATATATGGAGTTTTCCTCTCTCTTTGAAATATCTATATATGGAGTTTTACACTCTCTTTTCAAACAAAAATGTTGGCATGAATCCAAGTATTATCTGTGCAATAGATGCAGTAGTGTAATCTGTCACCAACTATACCACGCCACTAACGAATATTTCATTCACTAAAACTTATCATGATATGACTATTTTAAATTTCATCTGTGGTCTAGGTTTCAGTCTGTGTTTTTTGTTGTAATTTCATCATTAGTTGTTGTCAGCGCAGTAAAAGTTAACATTTTTCATTATGAAACAATTTTCGTTTTCAGTGGAATCTTTAATTACATTTTGAAATTGCTATGATCAAATATAAATTATTTGTGCACTGAATTTCCACCTGTTTGTTGCAGCATATTGACTGGCAGTTTGCCAATGCTAATTAAAGATATTCATATTTTATTGGCCAATAGCAGGACTGGAAACTTTGCATTTCAAAGTACACTTCAAATAATTTTTACAAAGCTAATAACAGTGTCAGACCATTCAATCAATAAACTGTTTATATTATTTTCAAAAGGAAACAACAGTCAATACAGAATATTTCTATTATACATGGCAGCTGTCAGTTGCATGATCTTTTAATAAACTTTCAAAAAACCTTTTGAAAAAAGTGTGATAATAGCGTAAAAAAACTTTACTAAGTTTTTAGCATTTCAAGTTATTCAACCCGCAGCACAATTAGAAACTTGAGTGAGTGACTTGCAGTCTTCCATTGAAGCATTAACTGTGACCGCTAATGAACTTACATTGATAAGGAGTTGTCCTATCAATAAGTATAAAGCAACTTCAAGTTTCAAAATTTCGACTAATGTGCAAACGTCGCATCTAGATAGTTAATCAATTGCTCGTTCTTTCTATTTCAACGATATCACATTTTGTTTTTGCTGTTTTATAAATTACAAAGTTGTAAAAATTTGCAGTTTTCTAGTTTTGAGATGACTCTCTAACACAGAGGTACAGAGAGAGATGGTAACAGATGCACACATGCTACATCTTTGTGTTATTGTCTAGTAAAAGTAACTTGGAGATTAGCCAACTTTTGCCTTTTTTTTATAAATCGTACTCGAGCACAACGCAGTATAACACACAAGTATAACACACAAGTATAACACACAAGTATAACACACAGTATAACACACAGTATAACACACAGCATAACACACAAGTATAACACACAAGTATAACACACAGGTATAACACACAAGTATAACACACAAGTATAACACACAAGTATAACACACAAGTATAACACACAGGTATAACACACAGGTATAACACACTGGTATAACAAACAGGTATAACACACAGGTATAACACACAGTTATAACACACAGTTATAACACACAAGTATAACACACAAGTATAACACACAAGTATAACACACAAGTATAACACACAAGTAAAACACACAGTATAACAAACAGGTATAACACACTGTATAACACACAGTATAACACACAAGTATAACACACAAGTATAACACACTGTATAACACACAAGTATAACACACAAGTATAACACACAAGTATAACACACAAGTAAAACACACAGTATAACAAACAGGTATAACACACTGTATAACACACAGTATAACACACAAGTATAACACACAAGTATAACACACTGTATAACACACGAGTATAACACACAAGTATAACACACAAGTATAACACACAGTATAACACACTGTATAACACACAGGTATAACACACAGGTATAACACACAGGTATAACACACAGGTATAACACACAGGTATAACACACAGGTATAACACACAGTTATAACACACTGGTATAACAAACAGGTATAACACACAGGTATAACACACAGTTATAACACACAGTTATAACACACAAGTATAACACACTGTATAACACACAGTATAACACACAAGTATAACACACAAGTATAACACACAGGTATAACACACTGGTATAACACACAGGTATAACACCCAGGTATAACACACAGGTATAACACACAAGTATAACACACAAGTATAACACACAAGTATAACACACAAGTATAACACACAAGTAAAACACACAGTATAACAAACAGGTATAACACACTGTATAACACACAGTATAACACACAAGTATAACACACAAGTATAACACACTGTATAACACACAAGTATAACACACAAGTATAACACACAAGTATAACACACAAGTAAAACACACAGTATAACAAACAGGTATAACACACTGTATAACACACAGTATAACACACAAGTATAACACACAAGTATAACACACTGTATAACACACGAGTATAACACACAAGTATAACACACAAGTATAACACACAGTATAACACACAGGTATAACACACAGGTATAACACACAGGTATAACACACAGGTATAACACACAGGTATAACACACAGGTATAACACACAGGTATAACACACAGGTATAACACACAAGTATAACACACTGTATAACACACAGTATAACACACAGGTATAACACACAAGTATAACACACAGGTATAACACACAGGTATAACACACAGGTATAACACACAAGTATAACACACTGTATAACACACAGTATAACACACAGTATAACACACAAGTATAACACACAGTATAACACACAGTATAACACACAAGTATAACACACAGGTATAACACACTGTATAACACACAGGTATTACACACAGGTATAACACACAGGTATAACACACAGGTATAACACACAAGTATAACACACTGTATAACACACAGTATAACACACAGGTATAACACACAAGTATAACACACAGGTATAACACACAAGTATAACACACAAGTATAACACACAGGTATAACACACAGGTATTACACACAGGTATAACACACAGGTATAACACACAGGTATAACACACAAGTATAACACACTGTATAACACACAGTATAACACACAGGTATAACACACAAGTATAACACACAGGTATAACACACAAGTATAACACACAAGTATAACACACAGTATAACACACAAGTATAACACACAGGTATAACACACAGGTATAACACACAAGTATAACACACTGTATAACACACAGTATAACACACAGTATAACACACAAGTATAACACACAGTATAACACACAGTATAACACACAAGTATAACACACAAGTATAACACACAAGTATAACACATCAGTATAACACACAAGTATAACACACTGTATAACACACAGTATAACACACAGTATAACACACAAGTATAACACACAGGTATAACACACAAGTATAACACACAAGTATAACACACAAGTATAACACACAAGTATAACACACAAGTATAACACACAAGTATAACACACAAGTATAACACACAAGTATAACACACAGGTATAACACACAGGTATAACACACAAGCAAAACACACAAGTATAACACACAAGTATAACACACAAGTATAACACACAAGTATAACACACAAGTATAACACACAGTATAACACACTGTATAACACACAAGTAAAACACACAAGTATAACACACAAGTATAACACACAAGTATAACACACAAGTATAACACACAAGTATAACACACAGTATAACACACAAGTATAACACACTGTATAACACACAGGTATAACACACAAGTATAACACACAAGTATAACACGCTGTATAACACACTGTATAACACACAAGTATAACACACTGGGTCCATTATTGTATATCGTAGAGCAGTTAAACTATTCCTTCAACAAAAATTAATGAAATAATAATAAGAATAATAAATCATTGCTGGGATGTGTAATTCGTATGATACAAAATAATTTGCGTATAAGACAGGGTAGATGTCCGGTTATTTGTAAGTCCATCAGACAATCTTGCTTTCTGATTGGATAAACAGTCCATCTATGACTATACGCTGATGTGAGGGGTAGTTCAACTGGACTGTCTGAGAGCGGATGAAATATAGCAAACTGTAATAAACCATTCAGCAGCAGAAAGTATCTGATTGACAGTTAAATAGTATCAGCTACGTATATCAAAGTTGGGTGGAGGGATTCTTCGACAAGGTAACTTTAGACCATTAATAGGATCTATTGTATGCTTTTTGTTGTAATCTACTTCTTCCGTCTTCCAGACTTGTCATTGTCAACTGTTGACCGAATGAAGTCACACATTTGTTTGCGGTGAGTTTTTTTGGTGCCTGTATCTACCATTGCGGGGCGGAGCAACACATTCCTAACTGGGGTTTAAACACTAGGTTTAGCCTGAGGTTCAGTCACACCAACCATTACACCAACTAGACGTCATTAAAAGGAGGAGGTTGTTGATGAAAGGTATTGTCCAGCGCGCAGGAACTTTGAATATGGACACCTAGCTTTATATTTTGTTGGATAGTCTATTTATAGGATTTTCCAACATGAAGTTAATTAAAATAATTATCGCGAGATTATTTTCATACTTCTGTGAGCTTTATTGAGAATATCTTTGGCGTTAAACAGTTTCGTATCAGATTTGTTACATTACAGCAATGGCAGTGGAAATGCTCTTTTGTGATTGGTCGGCTTATTTTTGATAAAATTAATCAGTCTTTTTGCTTATTGATGACATGTCATACTTCTTATTTGCATCTCAAAGTTATTTCTACGGGTTAGATCGTGAGTCATGTAAGCTTTCATAGAGTTATTTAAGTATCATTCATGGAGAAAAATCCATATAGTTAAACATACATTTATGGGCGTATTCATGCATCCCTAAAGACGTTTTTTAAAAACCTTCTGGGAATTTTCTATTGACAGTTAATGCATTAATTTAGTTGATGTTGGCAACAGACTGATGTTAACTGCACATCAGTGAGTTTAAAAGCTTTTAGCTCAGCTTTTATACCTTACAGAAATAATGCCGTTATTAGAAGATGAAGAAATTGGAAAAGTGCCAAATCGGCGACTGAAAAGGCGAACAAAATGTGGAGCTCTGAAGGTATGTGTTTTGTTCTGATATCAAAAACAATAAATAGGCTTTTTTACACTTTGTTTGTGTTTAATTTTAAATCAAAGCTCAAAAATCTTTCAGTAGGTCAAAATATTTACCTAAAAAATCAATCTTTGAAAACTCTAGCTGCAATAGAGTGATGAAAAAGCATTAATATCAAATTGTAGCCTCGCTAAAAATGAAATTTTTCGTTTTAATTCAAAGAAAAATACTAGAACATTCTAAGCAACGTATCTTATTAAGTTTTACTGCATTTTGTGCATGAAAATAAAACTAGATTATAATTTTTCATACATATTTTTTTAACAATACTTCAAACTAAATTTAAATTTCTTTAAAAAAGTTAAAAAGATTCTATAGTTTCCAGTCGACTTTAATGCGTTACATGTACAAGGATTGTTGTGTGTTGGAGCTATCTTTGTTTTATTCAAGGGTGAACTGAAATCCTGGCGAGCTGATGTTTTGATACAGAATTACAACTCCTTGTGTTTTTTGTAGTCTCTCAGGCTACCTAATTCATCTACAACCTAACCCCGCTGCAAGTGTAGTAGGCATGCACAAACGTTTATTACGCGCATTACATGTTGTGCTGGCATTATGTAATGTGTAGCGATAGTAATTGCGCAATAAAAATCAAACGCTGCTGCAGCGATGGAACTGGGTTTAAATAAACAACTAGTCGCAGCCGTAAACAACCAATTAGCTACAGAGTCTCTAAAGATTGATATATTGCTGTCAGTAGGGAGGCCATGCAGACAGCCAGGCGTCGAATTGAATTTTATAGCTTTGCAAACAAAGCTTTTATATTGAATGTCAAACAGCCCATAGATATCTTTTATTCACTCACCAACCATTGTAAAGATTATTATGCGAATGTTTAAAAAAACTGTATTCCATAATCGAAAAAGCTTTTTTATTTATGCATGAATCGGTAGAATTGAAGTAATCGGAGCGGACAATGCAAATGATTTGCTACTAAAGATTGTATATACTGTGTTAGTAGTAGTTAGTAGTTTGTGCCTATCAGCTATTCTACTCCTGATCTTTCAACCATTTTGTTTTATTTCAGTCATGGATCTATGCCTCTCGAAACCTACTCGGAGCTCTGTTCGCTCGGCTTTTGTTTTTAATTGTGGCTCTAGTTTGCACTGGTATCGGAGTGGCTAGCACCAACTCACCAACTATATTTTTACTCTTTGTACCTCTGATACTCACCTTCATGGAGACGGTTATCGTGTTAAAATGTCGCAAGAATCAGGAATGGAAATGGTGCGTTATAATTAGGTCGAGTGTGCTTTCCTAGAAATGATCTGTATATTTAATGCATTTATTTGGTAATTGTCTTTCCTTGAAAGTGAACTAGTTGATAACAATTAATAAGCGTGTGGGACACTGAGTGCATAGAGAAAATGATTTCTATGTCTATTCAGGGGTACTCCATGCATATTTGCCTTCCTGCTCTGTTCTGTGCCAGCTATATGGATTCTAGAGTTCCAGAGCTATGAGAGATATGTGGATGTTGTGATAAAGAACAACAGTGCTAAGCAGGTGGATTGTGGTGGACTCAATGAGCTCGTAGAGGCTGTTGACGAACTTTCTGTAGACGCTGTCTCTGGTGTGGTGAGCAACAAAAAATAGCCTCAAACAAACTCAAGTCGCAAAAAAATTTAATTTGAAATTTAATTGTAATAGTTTTTTGTAAACTGAATTAGAAAAATTGTTCTTAATAAGATGACATAAGTTATGTGACAATGTCTGCTATAAACATTAACTTCGCGCTTGAGCTGAGCGACGCTAACTTTAGTCAAAGTATCTTGTAGAAACTTTATCTGCTTTTGGTAAAATCAACAAAGAGTTGAAAACTTTGGACACTTTGTTACTCTCAAGTGAATGTTTTATTTACATTTTGACAGCATTATAGCAAGTAGCAAAAATAGTTGCGGGAATTATTTATAGGCGTTTAATTCAAGAGTTGTCTTCTTTTTGCCAATTGGACAATCTAAACTTTCAAGTTTTTGATTTCCATCTTGTTTTTATTGAATCCGTATCAAGTCGGAATATTTCAATAGCAAAATAAAAACTGAACAGCATGTGCATTGAATGACATACCGGCATTGCTATTAACTGATAACATTTCAGCCCCTTACGTTGTCGCATCAAGTCTTTTTACTGCTCGATAATGCAGCACTTCGGTTATAAAAGAAACAATTATTTGATTAAAATGTAGTATTTTGGATCGTATGTTTTAAAAAATAATTGCGTTCTGATTTATCATCACTAAATTAACTATTATAATTTCATATACACTGCAAGAAGGAGTTATCTTCTCTCTTACATCACCCCTTATGACATAAAATCGTATTGTTCTCAGATTGTTCTAGAGTTGAGGTCGGTGGTGTTGTCTCTACATCTACATGTCAGTAGTGGTTTACGTTTTGTTTTTTTTTAATATTTTTATAACAGTAAAATTTTAATCTAAAAACTTAACTTGAAAAAAGTATAGACTAGATAACTTTTCTTATTAAAGTTCTTTCTCTTAAATATTTTGTATTAAAAGTTAAGATTTCTCAATTTTTATAAAAATATATCAAACATTTTTGCTCACTCGCTAAAACTTGAAATCTAATCTTGATGTTCAACTTCGCTGAATATTGATAAAAATTATTTTTGTTTTTTGTGTCGCTTCACGAAATGAATTATTTATTAATTTCTATCCAATAAAAAACTATGTTGATGTGATGTGTCTGCTGATATTACAGGCAACTAAAGCCTATGAGATGTGTATCTGCACTGAATGTGTCCCACTATTGGTCCAGGCACTACTGCTCGTCCTTATCATCGGCAGATGGCTGCTTCCCAAATCCAAGAGTATTACTGCGTAAGTGTCTACTGCTGGCACACGCCCAAAAGCTTCACCATTTAGTGTGAGATGTAAAAAAAAACACATGAATTGTGCCTCTGCAATAGGAAATAGGAAATGGAGTCGCCGATTCCAAGAGAAATCTTGACGTCATTTGGTATTGCGAAAAGTTTTTTTCAATATTTCAATGAATGATTTTTTACTTAGCAAAAAGATTGCTTTAGACACACCTGCTTACACAATCCTTGATTTATTCTGTACAATATGTAAAAATAAAGTATATGTAGATACGTACTCATGTATATGTAGATACATTAATACATATGTAGATATGTAGATGTGTATATACTACTATCTTAGATTTTAATACTAAAGATGCTTAAATTTTTTCGCTATCAAACTGGTCAGACGCTGACCTGATTCATTTGAAAGCTAACCATGTCAAATTAAATCTTTGGTAGAGATCAGAAGGCCCAGCTGCTGTTGGTAAATATCGCTGTAGCAGCAGACATACTCGAGCTTTTCGAGCTGCTGAAAGAACCGAACGTTCAGGAACAATTTGGGCTAGTTCTGTCGGTTCTATTCGTCTGGACTGGATCTCTGCTGCAGGTACAAACCAAACTTATCTGCAGTTGATTGTATTTTTGTGACCCAAAATAAATAAAATGATCAGCTAAATATTGTTGAAAAATGTTACATAAATGTTTAGTTGTAAGTGGTATTGTTTTACATCCATACAAAAGTAAAGTTCAGTGAAATTTTTTTTCAAACTTGCATAGATTTCGTTTTTCATATTGACTAGAATAATTAGAAAAAATTTTCATGAATACTTCTCGTCTAAAACAACTACAAAAATAATAAATTAAAAAAATCAATCAGTAGTGAAAGTATTAATAGAAACGTGAAAGAGATATGACTGATTATTTTCGATTACATAAAAAAAAATGCTAATTTATTCAATCCAAACAAGTTTAGAAAGATTATTTGGTGAACAAAACGTCATGAACTTTTTTATGATTTGCTAGTTAAATAGGCCATTGTGCAGGTCAACTGAGTTCAATTTGTAACCCGTGTAATTAACGTAATTGCTTTTTACAACTTTTTGTTTGATGCTAGAGTGGCGCCAAGCAACAACATATAAATTATTCATTTTTGCTGTTCTACGTAAGAATTAGCCGATAGTATTGTTTTCTCAAAAGAAGCTTCTACTATTTTAGTTTGGTATAGTGTCGACTGCTACCAGCGAGAAAGGGTGGATGTGCTTTCAGTCAGAGATGTGGGCACTGATAACTCTTCTTTGTCTTGACGACTTGTCCTTCATCATACTCCGTATCATCTGCATGGCATTCTTCCACGTCAACAGCTACAATATGTATTTCTTCACAGCGAAGAATGGTCTTGTCCTCATGCTCGATCTGAACAGGATCTACGCTCTTTATCAAGAAATAAAAAAGGAGAAGAAGAATCCAAATTCTGGTGGCACCATTCGACTCACCCATCTTCGCAGATGAAGACTTTATCTTTAGAACAAAAGCAAAACTGCCTCGTTTGACAGCAAAAACCATTTTCTGTTCAAAATAAGAGCTTGATACAAATAATTTTTATTTCCTTAGTGTGAAAGAAACGTTCATGGTTTGCAATTGATAAAAACTTGGAGTTTTCTACCTTTCCACAACGAGAATGTTTTGAGTATTCTATAAACATAATGGGTATTTCGCAGAGTGGAGAAATCTTGCATGACATCAGGTGTGCGGACCTAACACGCTCACATTGTTTATTATCACATGACATGCCCTGCGTGTACTTCTAACGTAACTGGGTCAGTCATGCTACGCATTCATGTTCAACAATTTATATATTATTGTGAAGTTTACCGGAAACACTCGCTATTTCCTACTGTTATTGGAGACAATCTCAGGTTTTCTTGTTGTACGATTGTTGTCACTTTATTGCATCCATATTTACCAAACAATTATAGATTATTGTATGCGCTGCCCTTGCATTGTTGTTACAATGCAAGTCATAAACCAGTCTCTGTTTATCGTCTATTGTGTACAGCTCACAGATAACACTGAGTTACCCGGTAACCCTCAATCAATTTTCTTTTCAAACACACCTAAGTTTATCGATTGTGCCCGAGAACAGATTTTGCCTCTTGGCGACAGGAGGCAACAATGAGCTACCAATAGTCGTACATACCGTCCCATAATGCTATTCTTAGATACTAAATTGTTGAAATAAGGAACTCGATTCGTCTGAGACGACCAATTGAAAGTTCGATCAACATCGTTAGTCGAGTACTTTTTTTGTGGGAATGCGTCCTCGAATCATGCACTAGTTCTCTTGGGGAATGAAATTTATGCAATTTGTCAGAAGTCGGAAGTACAGAATATAGAATGGTTGAGTGCAGAAGATACAAACATTCGCTGCTAACGTCGAGTTATTACAAAAGGCTTTGAGTTAGGTGTAATCAACAACTGTAAATGTTTGATAAACTGTATGAGCGTAGAATGCTCGCCAGTTTAAATATAGCCTGACCTGTGCAACCTTAGTCACCAAGCACCGAGTCTGTGCAGAGCCACCTGATTCATTCCGTACCAAAGTTGAACTTATTGCCACCACAGCTATCTAGACTCGAGTAGGTTTTGTAGATTTAGCCAAGGCCGTTGAAAATAAATTTTTGTATTATAATTAACGGCATAACATATATATCACAAAATAATATTACAGAATGTAGCCAATAGTTTATTAATATAAATATTTTTAGGATCATGATGCCTGAGATGTTGGACATCATTTGTAAAAGAAAATTGTTTGTTTGATTAGGCCTTGAGGCATTCATGTAATATTAATGGTTCCATTGTCAACATTTCTTACATAAACCACTGAAAGCCAATTTCTAGGCTCAAGCTTTCAATAACACGGAAAAATATGCAATAAAGTATTTACTCGGTCTACATTTTTAAGTCTTCATAAGTATTTAAACTTGAGGAAGCCATAATTGTGTGAATTGTGTGAATGAGAAACCTTACATAAACGGTGGATATCAAAATTTTTCTAAAGTTGGAATAAGATAGAAATAACAGCTTTGTTTAATTCTTTCGTATTACTTGAATTGAAGTTATTGAAGCTACAGCCCGTTGCCTTTCACATATAATGTAGTTTATTGGCTGGAAGTAACAAAGGCACCATAACATGGCGCTATTGCTACAAGCTCTATTATAATTATATTGATCACCAGTATTGATTCTACGTTCAGAAAGCCGAGCTCCTTCTATTTGCGCGGCCACGGGATCATTAATGTCATTGTGATGGTACACGTAGCTCAACCTAAACCCTAAGTATCTTCAGCTGATGAACAATCTATCTTTTCTTCATAAGAATTATCAACTGAAGATTTCACAGGCCAACTGGCCGCTGACGATGAGCGCTGAATTAGTCAAATATTTCTCTCATTGGATTACAGCTGATCACTCCAGCTAAATGTGGATATAATATAACTTATCTGACGTCTGCGGAACAAAAATGGGTTCCAGACGAGGCTTGGTCGCTCCGCAGAATACTTTTCTGGAGAATATCATAAAGAGATCGGCGGGCCAACGTAAGTAGCTCACCCTGTTATACTAAAGTGAGTCGATTCTTAAAGAAAGAAGCGACAGGAAGTGGGAGTAAAAAAGCCAAACTGGCTACAAGATTCATTTTTAAAAATTGACTCAACCAACTACTGGTAGTGCAACGATCTTTCTAAAAAGAGTAAACATACTCAATTAAAAAAAATAATAAATCACGAATTTGCAGTCACACTCGTTATTCCGATGAGAAAGAACTTTTACGCCCACTCTTTCAGGTTTTAAATCTCAAACAACCAAGTTTAACTCTCGACTTTTCTGGACATTTATACGACAAAAGCGCATTCAAGTGTCCCGCTTCCTACCCATGTTAGCTCGGCTAATTTGTTTTGTATCAAGTTTTGCAATTCTAAAAATAGACCGGGGTACAAAGCTCATTGATTTTTTTTTAAACTTTTTTGTAAAGTTCATAGCGAAACCTGATGCGAATCTTTTACGTAGTTATTTCGCTAGTTGCGTGTTGAACTACTAATTACTTTACGTTGTATTTTCTGCTCCGCTTTACAAAATGAATTTGAAATTACAACTCTTTTCATACAGGATGAATATTCTCGTTACTGATTTGGTTAGTTTAATAAACCGCAACGACAATGTTTACTCCGCGGTTTAATAATATTTGAACAAAGATTATTCTTTTAATTTCAAATAATTCATCGTTATCTATGGCAATGGAAATGTGTTCTTAGAATTCAACTTTGGCACTAGAAGGCTTGTTTTGTTTCAGATTATAAAAAGTTTTTGAAGTGTTTTTCGGAAAAATTGACCAAAAAAGTTGGTATTGGCTAATCTTGAAAAATGAGTATTTTTCCATCAATTTAATATTAAAATTATTGACACGCCACAAAGGAACATGAAAGTGGAGAGGTCAATGTTGTGCCATTGCACCAACAAGGATGCCAATACTACATACAATGCGAGTTGGAGCAATAAGTTCTGTTAGCCGCAATCAATGCTATATATCTCTTAGTATTGTTTTAAAATTAGATTGTTGAATACGTCAGTATTGAGTCTGGTATGAAAAGACCTTTGAGAGTCTAATAGACCAGTGATTATACAATGCAGGTACACAATGCCGGTCTACAATACCTATACACCACACTTCTATTAACTGTGTGCTTTTTCTGCATAACATTTAGTTTATTAGTGCTTGCCTGATTTAACCAGGAGAAGAATGCGACCAACAACGTAGTCGTGGTGTATTATTGACAGCACGTGCCCAGCAATCTCATACTTAAATGGGCTAAACACACAATTGTTTGGGTACAATAGAAGGTAGTTTTTGTATGGGTTGGAGCATTAGGAGAGTTCCACCGGCGCGCTGACTCCGTGGTTTTTGCTTGGTGCAGTTGTTGGTGTCAGGTGCTTTGTATGACTGAGTGCAATTGTCTACATTCTATACTGTGATAATGCACTGAATTCCCTGAAGATCCATTATAACCTTATTTCAAGTTCATATTTTTCCCTTTTAACTACTTTTCACAGCTTGTTTACATCAGATACATCTGTTGTATGCTCTGGCAGCATGTTATAAACCCCATGAGCTTGTATGAATTGCACCTCTTACATTACCTTGCACCTGACATTAGACGTAGCATATGGATGATCGGGCTGGGAATCAAACCCCCAGTTTCTCTGTCACTGTACAGGCGCTCCAACGTCTAGACGACATGTAGTAAGTATTTGTCAACAAGCACAGATAGCAAAAAAGTTGCTGGGCAAACAGCAAACCTTTCCAATGCATAAAAATATTGTTTCACACATCAATGTTTTTATTTGTTTGAACTTTGGTTTAGGAGAAAAAACAAATAGTAAAATCCCTATGCGATATTGTAGTTGCTGTACTTATACACACGCTGTCACATTTCCATAAGTGTCTCCTGCAGACGTAAATGTTTCAAAAAATTGGTTCTTCAATTTTTCAATGACAATGGAGGCCTTTTGTTAATAGAAAAAAAACCTGCGCTGGTTTCCTTGGGTCATTTTATAAATATATCAAAATAGTGACAGCGAATTCACAATTGTACTAACAATAGGTTCAGTGAGAGATTACTTGAGGCAGCGCGGCATCGTAATATCAAATACTCGTTTTTGCTTTGTTTCATTATTGGAATGAGTGAGAGGTCAAGGGTATCATGACCTCTAATTAATCATCTTACCTCATTGATTTGTTGCCTAATTAACAGAGTCGCATCGAAAAAATCCACCATTTTGTTTTGGTTGTTCGCATTACATAAATTTATATCATTGTACCTCTAGCACCGGTAAAATAAACAAAAATGATAGAATTATGACGCAAGTTCAAAAAGGTTTTCTATGAATCAAATTGTGATTATAGCCAGCTGTCTGACGCTTTATAGTCCTGATTACAAAACTTTTTAACTTTAGTCTTGTACCTGGGCATTACATTTTAAAACAATCGATACAACTTCAAGGTAGGTTACGATTTTTTGTAACTGCAAATACTGTATCTCTTATAACAACCTTTTATCCTATGGCCTGGTTAGTTAATGGAGACCAATGTCTTTTTTACAAGAAATTATATTACGACATGCTGCTACCGAACAACCTCATGAAACGTAGGAGTGTTTTTGTGAATAACTAGCTACTAAAACCCAACACTGAGACTAAGATAAAATCTTTTAAATTAATTTCTCCCATTAGCTAGTTTTATCACAAAGAGGCAAACGAGCTTTACGCCCGATCATAAAACGTACCTGGTTTTAATGTACTGATATAAATTAGCCCCGAGGGAGTGAGTTATTTTTGAAATCATTAGCGTCGCATTGCTGGAGGCCACAATAGAGCTATACGCAGCGAATGTTGTAATTGTTTTTTTCTGTATAAGCTTGTTTACTTTGTTAAACACGTGATTTTTGTAGGCATACAACAGTTGGCTCAGCTGTTGCATGTTTGCATACAATTTTTAATTGCATTTGACTGCATTGTTTAACTTTAGCCTTTCAACCTCAACTAGTTAAGAATTGCCTTAGCAAGTATAAATGAGTGAAAGCAGTTTTAGTAAGCTTATCAGCTATTTATGTCGGACCATAATAGAGCATAGCAGAATGATATGCGTCCAATTAACGCCCCTTTTTGAGGTCATTGTGTAAGAAAATTGTCGTACCCCGTGACTATATCTAAAACCTGCAACTATCTAAATTTATCTTTGTGAAAAATTACATACGACCCTCAAATATTATGACTTGTTTACATCATAGAAAAACACTCCTTTTACAAAATGATATTATATTTGTAGACAACTGTTTTGTGCTATGTAACGCAAGAGTGGTAAGCTATCCCGTGGTATATGCAAATGAAGGATTCTGTAAGATCACAGGCTACACTCGGTCGGAAATTATGCAAAAAAGTGGAACCCTCAAAGACATGTGGGGAGAAGCGACTGACACGGAGACTTGCCAAAGAATATCAAAAGCGTTTGATGATCAGCAAATCGTTCAAGAAGAATTACTAATATACAAAAAAACTAGTAAGTGGTTTTACTAAAAAGCTATTTTATGATTTGGCATTAGGCCAACAAAATTTTATTTTTGTTCAGCTTAACCTCTCTAGGTTATAAAGTTCTGACAAGTTAGACCTAATGCCAGTTGGCTTATAAACTATTTATTGATGATTAAAGTGCCAGATGTTGTATCAATAGCTGTTAACAAACAAATAGCTACGATTTGTTTGTTTGATTTAATTATTATTATAAACTGGAATGACTGGAGCCATGACACCAGATTATGGTTTGGTTTGCAGAGTCACCGTTGTGGGTAATGGTGCAGGTGGCGCCGGTGCATAATGAGTCGAATGAAGTGGTGCTATTCTTGTGTACCTTCAAGGACATTACGTCGATGAAAGAGCCTCTCGCTGGAGATGAAACAACCAAAGGTAAGAACATTGAAAAACTAAGGCTAGTAAAATTACTACTAACGATTTGATAGAACGTTTGTCCTTGACATATCAGTTAGCCATTGGCTTGAATCATAAGTATAGTATTGTAACATGTGCAGCAGAAGTGCTACATTGTGTGTGTGCATACACACGAGTGTGCTATACGTGTATATTATAATATCGTATTGCTACAATCGCTAATGCTTCAAGTTCGTTCTGTCCTTTGTTGATACGACTATTGAGTTCACAAGAGGTTGCTGGTCAACTACCAATCGACACTTGAAAGTTTTATCGAATCTTGATTGATTTTTAGTCAGTGTTTTCAAAATCAGAACGTTTCACTTGCAGTGCGGCACGTGATTTTATATGGAAAGGTAATGTCATTCAACTGGCCACTTTTCTGCTGACAAATGCTGTGATTAAAACTGATGGCATAGCATTAAATGTAAAGGCTGTTGTATATAAAAACATTTCAGGTTTCAGAATATTGGTAATGTGAGAGACAAATTTCTTGTTTTCCGGCAATTCATCCACTTGATTTCAGTCAAAGTAACTAAATTAAAATTTTTATTCATTTTCATTCAATATTAATAGAGCTATTGAAGTTATTTTTATACAACTACTTGTCAAAAAGTGGACGGATTTCCATGAGTTTGACATTAAGGCACAGTGCCAATTGTTGGAAGCATCACCTAGCTGCTATCGAAAAAGAACTCTCTCCCATCTCACTACAAAGAAGTCTTCTGGGTCTGAATTATTGAAATGAATCAATGGAACTGGTGGTCTAGCCACAGTTCACGCAATGCATGCAATGTCTAAAGATAGCCAAACTGGCCAACGTATAAATAATATATTACGTATATTGGTGTGTCTCACAATAGAGCGTTACAATGCTGAATTAGTGTAACGTTTTATAAATGTATACAGGTATCACAGGGGAACAGATAGGTATGATGGTGGTTCTCAGTTGTAGTTTTCTATCATTCCTTCATTCAATTGTTTTTGTGCTGCCGCTTATACCTCACTGTCTGCCGTTTCACCAAAACCGTAAATATCATTATTTATTTAGAAAAAGATTATAGCTTTAACCATTTTGTAATTAAATTTAAAAAAAGTTATATCAGAAAAATAATCATTGAAGTGAAACGACAAACAAAAGTTCAAAGAGCACACCATACATTTCTCACTGCATATTTAATTTTGTTTTTCTCACTGGTTTCATTTATTCCTATGGAATAAATTGACTCATAGTTTTAGCTAGTTTCTTTGCGAAATACACAAAACAATTTTAGCCATGCTATTGCATATTTCATTCCCTTTGTCCTTCCCTTGCCAAGCTTTTCCCAACCTTGTGCTTTTGTCGAAGGATGTTTTTGTTGCTCGAATTTTATATTAGATTGTTTACATGCCAAATGAAGATGTCAGTGTAAATCAATGATGTTTTTTCATCATCTGATAATTTCCGTACTAATTACTTTTGTATCTCATAACTCAACTCTAGCGGGTTCTACGAAGGAGCTTAATTATTAACCATGATGTCTTCTATTACTTGTCAGTATCTTTGTTACTAATATCAGACTGTTTGTCTAGGATTAAGCAAGTTTGCAAAGATAGCTAGATCTGTAACAAGAAACAAATCGATGATCATTCAGCAACAGAATCTTGATGGAAAGTCTGAGAAGACTTCCAAGTTAGCCACCGTAAGTACTCCCTTGCAGTGGCTCATTAATTATTGACGTAATCTTGCGTGTAAATAATTAATGGTACATTATTGTCTTGCGGAATTATATAAACTCTCTTTAACACGTCATTGCAAAAGAAGCAAAATTGGTTCAACCAACAGCATTTCTTCTACTATTGCCAGAGTCTTTTTTATATCAACTGGGTAACATTATAAAAAAGAGCTATTTTTTGCCAATTTTATCAATGTCACTAAAAATGATTTTATTGTATAATTTGATTTAGAGAAAAATAAAATAAATTTCAAAAACTGTAAATGAAATCATGTTCCAATTAAATTGGAAATATTTTTTTTCTGAAGAGATGCTTAAAATCAGTTTCTGGAATAACTCTATTGTAGTTATCCGTGCAAATACTGTAGCCATGTCTTTATTAATATCTAACTCCATCATACAAGTTATATGTCGTATGGTATGAACTTTACCAACCAACAATTCCCAGGTTTAGCTATAATATTGAGATATTTTTTGAGCAGCTATCATTTATGCGAATGAACCTTGCTAATCGTTTAAACCTCTCTCGACAGCTACTGGTTTTTGTTTTATTATAATTATTATTTACAGCTAATGAACATAAACACAGACCTGCTACCTCAATACCGGCAGGAGACACCAAAGACGCCTCCACAAATAATACTACATTACTGTACATTCAAGACGTCTTGGGACTGGATTATACTCATTCTAACATTCTACACAGCGCTGTTTGTGCCATACAATGTGGCCCTTAAACAGAAAACCATGGATGATGTACCCCTACTAGTCATCGACAGCGTGGTCGATGTAGTCTTCTTTTTAGACATCATGTTAAACTTTCACACCACATTCGTTGGATCGAACGGAGAGGTACGTGGTTTAAAATGCAATTGCGTTGTAGTTGTTTGTTTTGTTACAAGATTGCCCCCACACCAATACGCCCATGAGTGTTGATCTGTGCAGCTGAACATCTGCTCCTGTTGATAGAACTTGTCTAGCGGGTGATCAGAGAGTGTGATTGGTTGTAAGGCAGCGCGTTAGGGACAGACCCCCTTGAGAGACTATTGTGTAAACAGTATAACAATGCAAATACTGTCGTTGATGGAAGAATTGCTGCCGTATCATACAAACATCAGTTTTGTTGATTGGAAAGTTTAGTGGCAATGTTCTCTAAATCATTGGTCTATCAGGTAGTCCTAGAAAGTATCCATTGATTCTTGCAGGTGATAAGTGATCCAAGAGTGATAAGAATGAACTACATAAAGTCATGGTTCGTAGTCGACCTCATATCCTGCTTGCCGTACGATGTATTTAACGCGTTCCAACACCAGGACTCTGATGTAAGCATTAAAGCAAATTTCATAGCGACTATTATGCCATTATATAGATGGCATAATAACAACTAACACACCAACTGAAGAAAATTAATTTATTTTTTTCCTTCATAATTACTTTGAAGTGAATGTTCAGGTTGGTCATTTCTCTTTTGAGGTCAAATTTGGCCTCTCATCACTGCTAACACTGAAAACTATCGAAGCAAAGTTCGATGCCCTTTTTGTGACCAAGAAAAAATAATAGATAAGTAAATTACTATTAGTGGGTTCAATCCGAAGACCCAAAGCTTGCAACGCCTGCGTGCTAACCACTCGGCCATAAACCTTTCTCATCAACATCCTATTACAACAAAGTGATTTCTTTGGATAGCTTGTTTTTCCCGCAACGTTAGAAGGTACGAATTGGTGCTGCCATTGTTTGTATACACTGATGTCATGCACCGGCTAAAAATATCTCAAACTTGTTTTGGCATCTTATCTACCGCTGTTTAACAAAAGCAAATTCTTTTTGGCATGATATTTTGTGTTTCATCTTTTGTTGTATTGTACACATAGCAACGATTGTTGCTGCCACCCTTTTTTGACACCTCTAGAAGTATTTGTTTTGTAGAATTTCTGTAGACAAGAAATGATAATGCATTTCGTCTTAATCAATAACCTATTAGCAAATATCCTCACAGACCTATTGTTTAGTTTTTATGCATTTGTATGCATAAAAGTTTGCTTTGCAAAGAAACCTGGCATCAAAAGAGATATAATTGTTTTTAGATCAAAGTTATAATAAATAATGCATATTAATCTTTCGAGTGAATAATATATTCCGAGAGCCGGACCTCATATTTCTTTCGAAATTTGTTGCCCGCTTCAAATATTACAGTGAAGCCTATTTTTTAGCTACCTGACTGGTTTCTAAACCAAAGAGATAGCTAGAATGCACTCAGTCATTGCGCTAAATAATATATGACTTTAGAGATCAGAGTATTTGGTGCAGCCGACTAACACCCCAATGACCTCCAACTTATTAAACTGAGATACAGCTTTTTGATTCATCACAAAGACAGACTCGCATGCTCTTTGCACCAGAATGCATTTTGAGTACAAATTTCCACATTTGCGCATGAATAAATCCACCCTCGCAAAAGGAAGTTGTGAAATTATCGACCTATGTTTAAACAACTGTAACATCTCCGACTGCGTTTCCAATCATTAAGTCTTGATTTGTAGAAACTTGTGGTGATGCAGCAGTTTTTAACAAGTTCTCTTTGGCAAACCACTTGAATTGGAGTTTGAAATTGGTAGCGGCCAATTTTGCTTTATTTTCCGCGATATCTGAACGTAATTACAAAAGTTTGCATTAACAGTTACATAGCAGTTACATAGTAGTTACATAGCAGTTACATAACAGTTACATAACAGTTACATAACAGCTACATAACAGTTACATAACAGTTACATAGCAGATACATAACAGTTACATAGCAGTTACATAGCAGTTACATAAATGAAAATAATGCATATTTAATAAATCTTCATTTATACATACACTGACAAATCTCTTAAAAATTTTTGCATGAAGCATGTGAAACGTTTTGTTGTTGCCGTTCTTCTGTTCAATAGGATTTATTGGCATCGCTATGTTTATTTACGAGCTGTATTTACTGTAACTTTTTATGTTTTTTGTAGGGTATCAGCAGTTTGTTTAGTGCGCTGAAAGTCGTACGTCTGCTACGACTTGGTCGAGTAGCGAGAAAACTAGACCACTATATAGAATATGGTGCAGCTATACTGGTGCTAATAGTTCTCATTTTCTGTCTGTTATCTCATTGGCTGGCGTGCGCATGGTACTACATCGGCGTCACAGAAGTGTCTATCTACCAGGCTAGCTGGTTGAATCTGCTAGCTGACCGCAATGGTAAGTTTTCTGTCAAGCATCCTCAACTTACATGTATTTCACTATTTTAAGGAATTGAAGATTTACAAAGGATGTTGGGTTAGAAATTTAAAGGTATATCAAGACTCATCTTTTGCTTTTTTTACCACACCTAAGAGCATAATGACAAAACTAGCTTAGTCAAGGCTTGATCCCTGAACCTGTCTCTCACCAACCGAGCGCTCTAACCATTAGGCTACGGTTGCTCTATATATACATCTAGATAAAAACCTCATTGTGCAGTCGCTCTAAATAACTTTCTAGTGATAAAATAGTTATTGCTGGTGTGAAGACCAATTTATTTTTATTTATTCAGAAGATTATTGTCGCCCAGCTATATCGACAGTGTGAAAACTTCAACACTATTATTTCCTTCATGTTTTATGAATGAATTGCCACTCGAACACTGCTGAGCCAGTAGCAATAGCTGTGTCACTAACTCCCTTCGATACTTGATACTGCCAGGCAAACAATCTATTTTAGTGGACTATTTATATGTCTTCAAGTAACGTCTATTGACTCTAGAGTGCTGCCACCGTTGGCAGCTATAATCTTAGCCTGTTCTTTGTAGATGCATTCTACTATTACTCTAACACCACTGGTACGGGGGAGTTGATGGGAGGCCCCGAACCTATGTCTGCTTATTTCACAGCTCTCTACTTCACCATCAGCTGTATGACAAGTGTTGGCTTTGGAAATGTCAGCGCAAATACAGACATGGAGAGGCTCTTTACCTGCCTCATGATGATTGGTGGCTGTAAGTTCAGTTGCCCAATCAGCATTTTTGTTATAGCGAGCAACATAATTACCGAAAATAGATATAACATATGAAAAAATTCCGTAGTTGCAGTGTACAACTGAAGTTTTTTCTATCAAAAGCCATAAAATAGGTATCGTCGATTTTCTGAGACAAAATTTATTATGCATTTTTTTCTCTACCCAGTTTGCTTATTTTGAAAAGTAGGTAATCTCGAAGAAATTATTTCAACCGAAAACTGAAATTTTGCATCACTTACAAAATAAAACAAAATATGTAAAATAATTATCAGAGTAAGTAATATTTTATCAACTTCTCTAAACGCAAGCTCTGAGTTAAAACTTTGTTATTTTGCAGCCTTATTCTATGCGGCCATCTTTGGAAATGTTACAACAATATTCCAACAAATAATGTCATCTACCTCGCGCTACCATGAAATGCTAAACAGTGTGAAAGATTTTATGAAACTTCATGATGTGCCGAATGAGCTATCAGAAAGGGTGCTAGACTACGTGGTGTCTACTTGGGTAATAACCAAGGGCATAAATACAGAAAAGGTGAGTAGACATTGACCTACCACCTCAACCAGTACAACAGGAGGTGACTCGTCGACTGAAGTTTGTCTGACAGTGAAAAAAAATCAACATCTTGTTTTAAAAATTATCTTTTGAAAAAGTTAAAAATTTGTTTTAGTATTATCAGTTCATTTACCCAATAAAATATTGTTGGATATATTTTCAAAATTTTTTGTTTTTATCAAAAATAATCATTTTTCACAACTTAGAAATGATATATATTTGGTGTGGCTGACTTTGATAGACAAAAGCAGAAATAATTAACATCATCTTCACCCTTCAGGAAAACTTTATGATTTTTCTGTCGATGCAGAAGCAGCATGAGATTTTGATTTTACGTAATAACCGAAAAAAAATTAATTTACCATATAAAGGCAGATGTTTTAAGTGTGTTTTCTGATAATAAATTGGTACGGAGATAGAAGAAAAGATTTTGTTGGTGTAGAGGTCAATGGACAGCAGACAAGATTGGCCACTAATGGCCGTGCTATGCCAGTGCTCTCAATTTTATTGATGCAACGAAAATAAAAGGAAGAGAGAGTTCTAAAACAATCAATACAATCCATAATCTTACTTGTTTACATCTATTCGCCTTCTCTCTCTCCCATGTATTTCACTGCAAACATTCTTTGTCATTTCTTAGTTTCAGCATTCATCCCTCACATACATAATAGCTTTGTACAAAAATAGAACATAATTATTTTACAGTAAATGCTCATTGTGTTGGCGCTTCCAGTTTATGGATTTGGTTGTTCATCGATGCAGAAATGAAGGCCAAAGCTCGAAGTGTTTTCTTTGTAACTATAGCAAACGCTGACCTTGTATTATACTAAAAGTCTTGTTTGTTTTAACTTTAACACAGTCTAAGTAGAGCTTTTAAGAAATTTGTTTTTCAAACAGTCTTTATTTCTAAGTAGTTTTTATTATTAAATTCAAATCAAAATTTACTATAATAAAAAATTACCGTTCAACATACATTTTTATTCGGTCAATACTACTAGCAGTAGTCAACGCTAAGAATGTTTACTCGTGATTTGAAAGAAATATTTATGCAAGGAAAATAGAGATGTTTGTTTGCATTTATGGCCTAGATTACATACTGTTTTCTTAGAGATTTATGTGACGCCAATAAACAATACAAAGACAAGGTCATGTTGTATTTGGTTTTTTATTCAGTTCATTTAACTAAAAGGCGTCAGTTAATAGAATATAATAATTTATATTTATTTATATTAGAATCTAATGCGTCAGCACTCATGACTAAAGAATTGACAGCACATCAGCAACGGGTTGTTGTTACAGCTGTGGACATTAGAGTAATCATTTACTTATTACTGAAAATCGCATGAGCTTTTTTGGGCGTGAGTGATGAGGAAATCGATTGGTGTTGTATTTAGTTACTGAAGAAAAATTTGATACTGGTGCAGCTCTACACTCCATGCTGCATTGCTTGGCTATAGTTTGCTTAGAAGAACTTGATAACTCCTCAGCTCTACTCTAACGGACACTTATGCTCCATTATTATTTAATCGAAGGCTAAAAACATCACTTTGGTGGGGAGACAAGTACGCATAAGTGGTCGTTACATATAGCTCGCAAGTTTTCACCTATATCATCTTATCATCAAACCACAACCTAATTTGTCTCACAACCATCTCTTTTTTCTTTCTAAAAATTATCGTAAAAGAAAAATTGATGATAAAAAAAATATTTCGATGTATAATAATAAAAAATGGAGTTGTTACAAAATGGAGGTTTTTGTTGGTAGGTGCTTGATTACTGCCCCAAAGACATGAGGGCAGACATCAGTGTTCATTTGAATAGAAGAGTTTTCTATGAACACGCCAGTTTTAGACTCGCCAGTGAGGGGTGTCTCCGAGCCTTAGCCATGCACTTCAATATCCTTCACAGGTGAGCAAGGCTATTCTCTCTCTCTCACCAGTTTCTGTTGTACGCAAGTCGATAGAGCAAGAAAGCGTTATACCAAAGCATTGTACTACCAAAGCATTGGTGTTACTCTGTGGGAGTGGGTCGAGGCCAGGTTTTGTGATAAGAAGCTGCCAGGTTCAAATTTATGCAGTGATGTGGGTTATTAAAACTCTTTGACCTTCCCAGTGGATCTCCGGATAAACATTGAAAAAGTAATCAAATCAATCTCGGGAGATCGTAATCAAAGTAGACAGGAATAAATATCGACAGGAATCGATAAAGAATATGCAATAAAAAATTAATATTATGACATTCATTGTATGTAGGTAGTACAGACGTTTGTTGTACTCGAAAAATGTTTCACAAAGGTATTTGTTCAAGGGGTCTTCCATCCTGATAAAAACCGGAAATTTTGAAATTCCCGGACAGAAGGTCAAAATTTTCTGCAACATCCAATCTACGATTTACTTGCTTATTTCGGTCTGTTGGCATTCATTACTGCCATCGTTCATTCCCATTCGCTCATCATTACACCGGAGCTTCTCTCACTTTCATAGAACGACCGGTATCAACTTAGGCTTGGAACTGCTGTGACACGACAGGAGAGCTCAAGATGAAATCAATCCATGACATTATGTTTATATTTGACGCATAATTGTAACTACCTAGATACAGTCATGGCATTTGATGCACTTTTAGCAATAATTAGCCTGTGGTCCCTAAGGAAACGTGTGACAAAGCATTACCCATCCCTTAACCCCTTGTCACTTACCAATCACTAAATAGGATCCTAATTCAAACGACATAAATCGATGAGATGAAAATGTGGAATCGTGACTGAAACTTCTACCTCGTAAACACATTTGGTACACAGGCGGCCATCTTGAGTTTGTAGCCGTGCAATTTGCTGACGGGATGTTGACAAGTAGAAAGTACACTCGATGCTGACATTTTTATCACATGGAAAAACTTTAATAATAATATTTGAATCTGATCCAACTAATTATGGAGGATGAAACATTCTTGGTGATCAAGAAAGCAAGTAAAATCAACTTAATACTGATTTCAGCCATTATATTACATTTCATTCTCTCACACTAAATTGAGCTCACAGCCTTGGAGCTGAGGCTCATAACTGCAGGTTCTGTAATACAACGACATGCCACGGCCCTCACCATATTCCCTGTGTGCCAATTGAATAATGCAAAAGTTATTTGCGTCACACTCTTTAGATAATTGAAAAATGTACTTGATGCCACAAATATGACACCTATGGACATGTTGCTAAGCAACGACATAACACACACACACGCCTATATGGTGTAAACCAGAGTTGATGCTCTGTTGTAGCGCTCCTGGAGACTTGCTGTACCATCAGGGTGAGAGCTTAGACCAGCTGTGTTTTGTTGTGTCTGGCTCGCTAGAGGTCATACAAGACGATGAGGTGGTGGCAATACTCAGTAAGTGACCCTTTACCCAACTAACCTTTCTATAGCCCTAGTTCCACACATGTCCTTATTGTGGAATGCCTCAATATACGATACATGTTTTAGGATATTCCACGATTAATGAACGCGTAGATTTTGTGGAATCATAGAAAGGTTTCGTACACAATGTGTGCTGCTGTAGAAAACCTCAGAAAAATTAAAAGATTCACAATTTCATAACAGCTTGGTGTATATTTTGTTTAAAACAAGTGAGAAGATCGTTAAGTTACAAAAAAACTCCAGTGTTAGTGAAAAAAATAATTATGTTTTCGCCGAGAAAGTCACATTTTATATCATCGATATAAGCACTTATGTTTTATTAACTTGTAATTCAGGAAAATCCAACTAATTGAAACCTTGGAAATTTCGGCACAGTTTAACTTTTTCATTCACCATGGATAACGAGCATGGCAAAACATCGTGCTGCATCTTATGATTTTCTGGGGTCAAAGTCGCTGGCAGTTAGATAAGGATACCAGTTTGATAAGTGTTTTTTCGTGATTAATATTTCATAGAACATTGAAGTAACTGATCGATGTCTATGCTATCGCGCAGGTAAAGGTGACGTGTTTGGTGAATTGTATTGGGAGCACCACACCACTGGCCAATCAGCAGCTAATGTGAGAGCTTTAACTTATTGCGATATACACAGTATTCGCAATGACAAGCTCCACGAAGTCCTTGACTTTTATATGGCGTTTGCTAGCTCTTTCAAGAGGAATCTAACTTTGACCTACAATATTCGTGACAGAGTAAGATTTGTACATTTCTATCTTTTCGCTTGATCGAGGTACTCGCTGAAATACTGTTTTTTGACATATCCTGTCTATGCTCATGAGAGTTAACGAGTCTTTCTATTTGGTTGTTACAGATTGTGTTCAGGAAGATAGAGGATGTGAAGAAAGAGGAAGAACTGATGTTACAGCAAGAGAACCAGCCTCCACTAGAGCTCTCCAGCAATCATCCGGTCAGAAAACTTTTCAACAGATTTAAAAAGTCACTCGTTAACGTGAGGGACCCAAGTAAGTAGACCCGTAGCTAAATAATAAATAAAGTATCAGTTTATGTGGAACTAATCATAGTCAGACTCGTCTTTGAGATTAATTATTTTACCCGATTATCCATTTTGTGTGTGATATATATGGTTTGTATTAAAACTTGTGGTATTTATTATTATTTTATATAATTATTAGGCCACAATGAAAGTGATCATGAAGCGGCCCCTGCTATCACAGTTACAAAGCCCAGCAGCGCGACTCACAAAGCCAACGGTAAATGGGATAAGTTCATGTCCAATGGTAGAGCTGAACCGGTTTCTAATGGTGTTGCCGGTGTACAACTGAGTACCTTAAAAACTCCTTCAACCAATCCGGATGTACTGCAGCAGCAAGAGACTCAGTTTACAGATCCTCCCGGCCATGAGGAGCGAACGCAGAAGTTGTTGGCAGCAGACCAGACAGCTATGCTACAAACTTTATTGGATATAAAACAAGATATCAGAAAAGAAGTCAACTCGCTCAACAGCAAAATGAGCAGACTAGATGCACAAATAGAACTCATTGCACACGCTATGATCTCTCCGCCTAGCAGACGAGACAGTAGTCCATCAGGTTCAACATTACGCATTGAGTCAGATCTCAATGACAGTACGAAATCTTCATCTTCACAGGCTCGGTCGGATAGCCCCGATTCTAACTCTAGCAATAAAGCATCAAAAAAACTGACAAAGCTTAGCAAAGGCAGTAAAGTATCCCCACAGCCGCGTTTGCCTGCTTTGAATAATGTCGGCTCAAGTCCGGTAAAATCAAAATTGAATCGACGAGAAAGCTCTACCCTCGGCAGCGGCAGCAGTGCACAAACAATAACAACTACAGTCGACTTGACAGAAGGAACTGTGTCACCAACAGAGAACAATCAAAGAAAAGATAAAATATCGAACTTGGACATGTTGTGACGCAAGCTGGGTGGACTCACCGTGACCTACATGGGAGATAATTCCTTCGCTGACCAGAGATTGCATTTAGAGGTGATGCTTGAATGGTAGAAAGGAAAGAAAAGCTACCATGACCATAATTTCTTATTGTACAGGATATTACATCATTATTAAAGATTATCTTTTTTAATTAGGCGAACTATATTTTTCTAACATAGATAGTTTATTTCAAAGCATGCAATAATAAGATTTTAATTATTGGCAAGGAAGCCAACTTTACACCAAATTTACAACAATATAAAAAAATATTATATCTGGACTCAATTTGATTTGTCTTCTAGCATGAATCACAGTAAATAATTAGTAGAAATGAAATGGGTAAGAGCATTGATAGTCTAAAAAACTAGTTAATCAATATTGCTCTATGAGGTGGCAATAAAAGTGCTCATTAAAAAGAAAATCGATAACTGGGATAGACAATAGGGTGTAGCAAAGGTTTCATAACACCCGCTACAACCCAATACTTCAAACAATCCAAAAATAACTCTATTCTTAACAAACCCATAGAAAGAAAATACAAAGACTCCCATTCAACGGCAACCATAACAATCTTACAAGCGTCTTTTCACCTCGTAGTCAAGACCATAAACAACATTACACAACTGTTAACAATGCACATTTTATATTCTCAAAATCTTCAGGCAAGTGACGTCGTGCTAGAGCGATTCGTTGATTGCGTGACTAGAAACAAGCACTGACCTCTCCGCCTACAGTGACAACTATAAAGTTTGCTGACTTCAAATCCGATAACTTGTATATTATAGCAGAATTAATTTGTATTACAACTATAAGCAGCAGCAATCAAATGAAATTGATCAGCGTTAGGTTAAGAGGTCAAGCACCTGGCTGTCAGTGTCAATTATATGCCTCTGTCCGTAATTTTCACTGTTCATTGATGTCTTTTCTAAATAATATCGATAGTTGACCATAATACCTAAGCTTTCTGTAAGACCTCGAGCTGTGGTGTTGGCCAACCAGTTGATCCTCCAGAGAGTTGCCCCGTTTCTCAGGTGAAAGTTGGCGACAGAATTGAGAGCAGAACATCTGTGCTTCTCTCGACACAAGTATCTGTGAAGAGAAAGTACAAAAATAACTACAGCCACTGAGCAATAAAATCGTAGAATTATCTCCTTTTCTAGAAAGCCAACCAGTGGTCACGTTTGGTGATCTTCTCACCATTACTACGCCGTACTGGACTATGTTTGCGAATCAGCATATTACACTGAAACCTTAAAACTAACTGTACTAGAAGAGCGACCATCTTTCTACAAAGCCATTTTATGTAGGTTACAAGCCATGCTATAAACTTTTGACCCGCTGACACTAGCTGACACTAGCAACGATTAGCGTTCTAGAAGGGGTGATAAATCCATGGATAAAATACGTGAGGTAGTGACAATGGATTAGAAGCTTTTGGGATCTTAAATCACAAAAAAGAAGATGGCCATGTAAATCTCGTAGCTACAAAAGTTCTGGTGAAGCTATAATAAAAAGTCTCAATAATTAGAGTTGTTTGCTCCTGTCATACATTTGCCACCCACATAGCTATATGTGAGGCCACTGATGAGGTCACACACCAACTTATATAAAACTGTCAATCTTGAACGCGCAATTATAGCTGTTCCATTTCACTTATTATTTCTCTCATCCGCAACATATCAAGAAGATCGAGATGTTGCAGCAGACTTGTGATGTCTAGTATCTATTACAATCATGCATACTCAGACAGCTATTGCAGACAGCAAACAAAGTCTGTTATGTACTAACCTTGCACACAGACCCATCAGTGAGTGTTGTAACGAGGTGCATAGATCGACATCTTTACACCAGGAACCGTCCTGTAGCCTCGCTTTCAATGCACCGAGTACAGCCACTTCATTGGACTGCAACAGAAAACGTACATGCAGGACCATAGACTATTTCAGTAGCACAGAACAACTACTTGCTATCGTTGAATAATTTTGCTTTTATTAGAGTTGATACTAGGAGTTGTCATTTCAGTGAGGAGACAACTCCAAAGCCTTAGCAGGCATTGCATGTCTACAGATCTTACTAAAAAGCTCTGCGGTTTATCAAGTTGATTAAAAATTCGAAAATGAGATTGTTTCACCAAATTATTCCTTTTGCAAAATGAAATCAAATTTTAAAAAAAAATCCTTATTCACTGTGAAAAAGTAATTATTTCTAAAAGAAATATCTCAATTTGATTGAAAGCTGTAAGTGGGTGACCACCCTACTCAGAGGAAAAACGAAAGCAGACAAAATGGCATTGCTGACTCACAGGACAGTTCAACGCTGCCGAACACTCTGTTATCTGTTGGGTGGTGAGCAAACTGTCCATTTTAAATCCACCACCTATCTGATTTATCTCGGTGAACAGCCAATCACGGAAACCTGGGATTGGAGAGAGACTGGAGAAGTTGGTCAGATCTGGAAACTCCGACTTGAGTTGTTTGGCTACGGTTTTTATGAGGTAGTTGCCGAGGTCGATGCCTGTAAACAGCAGACATCAGTGTCAGCTAAGAGCACAAGCTAATGCGAGAATGCTGGCATTAGAACAGTGACTTTGTGTCTTGAAACCATCCCTGAAAGAAAACTTTGAAAAAAAAATCTGCAAAAAAATTCAAGCACAAATTTTTAATTTTTCTCTACACAATAAATCAACTTTTGCCAATCCATCTCTTCATGAAGATTTCAAAAGTTGTTATGTTATCCAAAACAATAGAACTTACTGCAGCTTGTACCGCGCGTCATGTAGCATGTACGCAAGAGTAGATAAAAAACAACAATAATTAGGGTGAGACAACTTCAACAAAAACTCACCTTTAAGACCAGTCTGTGTAGATGTAATAGAGTAGAATATAGCAGAGTTGAATGTGGATGCATCTTCATTCAACTCATAGTTTTGTCTAAAGTCAGATGGTTTGGATAGGGTGGGGTGGTGTACTATAGATTGTATATTATCAGATATTCCTTGCACTAGGGCTACGTGCAATATGACCATTGGCTCTCCAGGCATACTGAAACAACACAAGTAGCTATTTACTAGCTGTAAGCATCTGGTCAGCAACTGAAAAGGCGTGCTTTCATCACCTTTGTTAAAATCTTAAATGCAAATCAGAGGAGTTAAATTTTAAAAAACTGAGAAGCCAGTGTGTCATTTTAAAATTGAATAATTGTAAAATTAAAACAAAATTTTATATATTTGTATTTTATTATCTTCATTAAAGATTCTAAATTGTAAAAAACAGTACAAGTGATCTCATAACACCTTTTAATAATCAATAATAAATAACAACAATGAGGTTACAATAAATGAATAAGAATGTTCAGTAGTTATTAACACGTAGCTCACATGTACAGTAGGAGAAAATAAATAATAATCAAGTACACTAATTGGTGTTATAGTTCACCTGGGATGCATGAATGTATAACAACGTCTGTAAGGTCCCACTCTTAGCCGGAGGTCAGAGACATTTCGTACAGGGTGTACGCCCTCATAGTTAGCAATCTTCTCTAATAGGTCACACGGGGACTGCCATGTAACCCTCTCCAACTTTAAGAATCCCACACCGAACCACAAACTCAGCAGCTAAAACAATATTTGTTTGGTGTCTGTTTTTTAGACTTTGATTAGGTTAAGCGTAGATACATATAGTTCCTAGTGAGCATACCTTTTTCAAGCTGAGGCTCATAGCTTGCAGTGCAGACAACTCGTTTGGATCAGAACAATCTTTCGATGCAGAAATAATATGACTGCGGAAATCAACTAAGAACTTGACACCTCCGGCAGCGGCTCCGATCTCCCTAAAGAGGAGCTCGTACGGAGATATCAGACTGTCACGTAGCTTCTGCATCTGTTTGTGGTGCACAGTATTCTCTGCTGACTTGGTCAATGCTGCCGCACTATCCAACACCTCAGAATTGTCACATTGGTAGTTTACAGCCAACTCAGTGAAGAATTGTAATCGCTCGGCAGCGGTAAACAAACTGTAGTTCATCATTACAATACCGGCAGCAGTCTCAGCACCACGACTTGTGTTTATGATATTGTTGACAGTTTGCAGCGTTTTTTGTACAATAGTAGCGTCATGCGTAACTTCCTGTTGGCATAGATGGGGAGAATTCGTAGATATCGGCTGAGTGGAACAGCATAGGTGACTTTGCAAAACTTTCAACCGAAATCGAGGCATAGCTAATCGCTGGAGCGTTCCAACTAATACACTCATATTGGCACAGCTCTGGTCTAGAAAATAATAAAAAATTATCTCCAGTAATATTTCAAGTTATTTCCTTTTTCTGCATAGCAATATTTTAGTAGGGGAAATGCTGCAGCAAACGTTTCTACTGAATAAATTAAAAACAAAGGATTGTTGTCTAAGATATCAAACACAGCACTCTCGGGGTCACTAGGGCTATTACTACAATCGTCACAACACATTGCTTACCATGCTGAGAGATATCAGTTAGTAATATACCAACCAACAAATGATGTAAGCTACAACATGTAGGGATCAATTAGTTTCGAACAAGCTAAAAGCTTGTCAGATGAGATTGGGAATGTAACGGTTGCTAATTTTGCACAATATGTCAGGCTGTAGTTTTATTTTATTATTTACTTACTTGTAGCTACTCGACTACTCAATATTATCTGAATGGTGTGACAAGTTGACATTAACCCAAAGGAGAAATTTGAGCCTTCTATCTATCAAGACAAATGCCAAATTGGAAGCTTTATGATTATGAATACCAACAAAAGTTATTTATTTATTGCCCGTGTTGTTGCTATTGCGGCATTGTTTTTAAAAAGATGCAAAATTTAAAAAAAATGTGAAATCTCAAATAGGAGTGTGCTTATTACAAGCAGTGAATGGTAAAAAGACATTTGAACTTGAATGTACTTTCTTATTGTTATTGTTTAATTTTTAGTGTTGGTAAATTATGGTAGAAAGCAAATTGCAGAGCCAAAAATGTATATGTACAGATCAAGAAAAAACACTGATATCTAGAATACACTTGTGCTGAAGAAATTTGTAGCAGAAAAAATGCAATACATCAACTACAACATTTATTATTATATCAAATGGGTTGAGAATATTGTTTGTATGCCACCAGCTGAACAGAGGAATTAATTATAATGAAATAAAAAACCTTCCTCTAGCATAATATTGCAAGCAACTGTTAGTCTGTGACTCGAGTTTCTTTTGTTGTGGCGCTAATGCTGGCAAACCCAAACAAGCACCAGATAAGATTAAATTACATTTGCATCCAATAATTAAGATTTTATGGCGCACAAATTAAAACAATCAAAAATGGACAGGCCCATATTTGTTTGTAGAAATTTGTAAATAAAGAGCCATGTCCCAACAAACATTACCTTGAAGATTTGGAAATTGAAGTTATTGCGAAAACTAGAAGATCGTTGATGAATCATAACTTTTAGGGTTGAAATAAACTTTTTCTCATAGTAGCAGTAGTAGCTAGCATGCAACAACTTGCTTGAATGATCACTAGCGCAGGACAAAAAAAGCAGAAGACACCCAACGGTTGATGCTGAAAATCGAGCAACATAAATTCTATTATATTACAGATAACCAACTGAACAAAATTACTCTTCTTCCACCCCATAGACACTTTCCAATGTGTTTCTAGCCTTGTGAAACCCCTTCCACACTTCAGTTAATCACAATCAATGAGTATCCCACTGAACTTAAAAAAAAACTAGCGGAATTAATCACCATCATAACTAATAATCACATGAAAGTAAAGAAGTTGAGTTTTGGCAGTAGCCCAATACAGTAGTAGCAGACTATTAATAAACTATAATAATAAATTACTTAATAATTATAATTTTAATCATAATGATTCATCATAAATAAATCATATGTTAATTGTTTTTGTGATGATTATTGCGTAACAGGATGAGGCAATTCTGAGCTTCATATTTGGACTTAACATTCAGCTGTTTTAATGAAGTTTGAGTTAGATCTGACAGTTGTCTGATCTTATAAAAGATTAGGCATCGGAACAAGTTGGTAGTTGAGACTTTCTTGCAGTCCAGACTCTCAGATGATTAAGTTGTGTTTTAATTTGTGTACCAGCAGTTCAGTATATTCTTAGTTAAACTTGATACTGATGGAACATGCTGCGAAACTGTGGTATACAGGTGCCTGACAGTCATCAATGTGGATAAAAACCTAGTTGTAGTGCCTCAAATTTAACCAAATTAATTTTGGTACACTTGTATGATGCTTCCATCATTGCAGCAGAATACAGAGCTGTTTGCATCGATGCTATGAGTAAACTGGTACATACTTCATTGCTTATATCTAGCTGCGTATTTTGTGATTCAGTGAGTAATATATTTGATGTCAGCCTACTCGCTAGCTGATACATTGCATTGTTATTATCAGCAGACTGCGCTGTCTAGTGCAGGTATACAATAAACAGCCACAGTAGAAGGTAGCCATGTGTTTCGTTGACAGACTCGTACAGAAGTATACTAGCTACCAAAAGTCAATCAGATAAAACAACTTGTATTAAGATTCTATGTAAAAGTAGCAGCTGGGATTTGCATCTGCTGCTTAACAAAGCAAACTGTGTTCCATCATAAGATTTTTATTATTATTGCTATCACTAATATTATGTAAATAATGAATTGCAACAATAACCTGGAAAAACTTAGATCCTCCAATCAGGATTGAGGAGTTGTAATAGTTAACCAAAAGTGATGGCGGTATTACTAAAATCAAAATATCCTAAAACCTACACCTGGCTGCCAAATACATAGCCCTTACTTGTATTTTTTAGCATACTATATCTCAATCAATTTATTATCATTTTTAAAGTAATGTTTTATCCTTTATCCTAACTGTATCTGAATTGTCATAAATGTTCTCCTGTATTATTTTCGTTTTGTAACATTTTGCACAAAAATCTGATTGGCTGATATGCGAGATTGTGTACATGACTAGCTGTGCTCACCACTATTGTGAAATGGCACGACTTTAAAGTGAAATAAACTATTGACCTGGATACACTGAGCAAACGGGATTTTCTCAGAACAGGTAGTAACGGGGCCGATGAACATTCTAACAGTTATTAAAATCTGACCTAAGATGTAGAGATATAGAGTCCACTAGACTGATATTCTTGCTCTGAGATACTATGTGTATAACATTAGACATCTCTACCAGGTGTATGGGCAACTAGTCACATCAGTGTGAAACTCATGAGAGAGCTTCGCTAGTTAGATGTCCGAGCTAAGATAGAGATCTGGTTGTAGTCATATTCACCTAATTAGTGGGTTAATTAGCTACATCTGTCTCCAGCTCTCAGGTGGTGTGCCAGGTGTAAAGAATGAGACTAATAGGTGCTCTCCTGTGAAGTCAAAGTAGTAGTATTTGCATTAGCAACAATAGTATAGAAGTGTCTACATTGCGAGTGGCAACTTCGTACGGCTCGACATCGAGCCTGTTAGCTGGTGTTCATAGAATACTTGGTAGCCACCAGGTGTAGCCAGTATCTGAGGGGTGCTGTGACTTGATGTTTGGCTCTCCAGGTAGGGAGTCTGCTAGTTAGGTGACATATATCAAAGTTGTGTGGTAGTCAAAGGGTACAACCACTTGCCCTTGCGGGAGTCTCAGTGCCCGGCCTTACAGAGTAGGTCTGCTAGCCAGAGAGTCGGATAGCCTGAGACTGGGAGGTTGAGGTTTGATGGTGGCTGGTCAAGCATAACTGCTTGACTATGAGTACAGGTCATTTTGTGTTCTGCTCTACAGTGGAGTTTGCCGGCCAAATGAGTTTGAGTTGTGATACAGTTAGCTGCAAGGTGTAGCGGTGTCACAAAGGATATAGCTGTCAGTGTTCAGTTTGCCATAGCGAGTGCCAGCCTTTCAGTGGTCAAAGATAATGGTAGTCTACAGACACAGCTTGCCAAATATTGTTGGTTAATGCCAGCCTAGAGTTGCCATAGAGTGACCTGTAGGGCGATTCTGTTGAGTGATCAGCCGATCATTTCATCTGCAATTGCATGAAGTCCACACGAAAGCAAGTGTGGGTAGTAGCTGCCACAACACACAGGCGGCTCCAATTCACTGGCCTGACGGTGGGGGGAGGATAGTTAAAGAGAGTATACACTAAAATCCACTCACCCATCGCCCGGCCAATAGATTATTGGAGCCACCTGTGCCACAACGTGGCAAGCTGAATCACTACAAAGCCCTAAACATTATTATTATTAATATCATTATTACTCTTTATGTACAACAACTACAATAATTTCATTTATTATTTATTAATAAGAAAAAGCTTTAAAATAATAATAAAAAATGGATAGTAATAATTAATAATAATAATAATAATATAATAATAATAATAATTAATTTTAAAAAAAAATGCGAGGAAACTTTTTTCAATAAAAATAATGTTGTTCAAGGCCAACTCTTACACCCGAAACGAAGCGTACCTGGGCCTTCAGTTTTATACAAAACTAAGGTTTAGCATTATTGCTAAGGTTGTGATGCGTATTTGAAAAAAATGTATAGCACAACCAACGACAACCTCAAATGCCGTCCGGCTCAGTTGGAAAAATGGTCAAGCCCATTAGCTCTGGATTGCGTTTTTGGAAAGGCCACATTTATATACCATAGAGCAGTGGTGTGTTCAGTGATGAGAGCACGAGCTATAGACCCGTTTTCCGCTCTTTGGTGCCAAAGTACAATACCGAATTCTGCAAAGACTTACATAACAATAAACAAATAATAACAATGTAATAACGATAGTAGGTAGTTGTTGATTATAATTCATACAAACTAGTAGCCCTCAGTGTTTTGACTGATTTGTTGCAGCTTGAATTTTGTTTTTGATGGTCTAGTCTATAAATAGTTTATGTTTAACTAAACTTCAACGACTAATTGAAACAAAAAACTCTCACTCACTCACTACTCTCTCTCTCTGGCCAACAACAACAACATCAGTACTACCTACTACCACAACACAACCAACAACAGCAATAAATATATTATTATTTATTATCGGAATTATTATATTATTATTATTATTATATAACAGTTACAATAATAACTTTATTGTTTTTTTTATAATAATAATAAATTATGATTCTTCTTCATACCGTCGTTGTGAGATTCATTATTATTATTTTGTGAAACAAATTCAATAATCCTTTAGTTAAGTTTTTCTGGATCAACAACATAATAATTAATAGTATAATAATAATAATAATAATAATAATTGTTAGTTAGTTTAATAGTAGTAGTTGTTTCTGTGGTTAATAAATAAAAAACAAAAGAGTAAACACAATAGTAGTAGTAGTATAGTTGTAGTAGTTAATAGTGGTATTATGAGATCAGCCATAAATTTTGATTAAATAATAATAATATGGCAATGATCAACACCAGCGTTTTTCACTACTCCAACATTTTACGAAGAATGACTAGTAGATCTTGCTTCAGCGCGTATTATACCAGGTACGTAGTGGTTTGAACACACCAATAATAATGATTATCTGGAAATTGAGCCAAGGTTTTTACTTGTGCTTTTTTAGAACGCATGAGATCACCGATATGGCGGAAGGGGTGCACTTCAGTTTGTTTATCAAAAAGAAAAAAACAGCCATAATATGTTCAATGTTGTAGCATATTGCTACTCCCATCATTGTGGTTATTTTTGGGCATCAAATAAATGAGCACAAGCGCTAATCCGGGGTAATACAAGGTAAAAAGTTATTGTGAGAGGTTTTCGTTGATGCGTATATGGGTTTGAGCTCTGCTCGTGTTGAAACTCTGATTTCTAGTTTCTTCTGTTTGCCTGCGAATGTTGATTACTACGTCGTATGCTGATGAAAGGATGTCATTTTTCACTTCATGGGAGAGTAAAGAAATTTATTGGTGTTTTCTTTTGTTCGTTAGTGTCTAGATTTCTAGCCTCTCGTGTGCACTTGTGGTGCAATCACACCCTTTCAGGCTGCTGATGAATCTGATAGCGTTGTTTTGTATCATTTCGATGTTGTGCATCTGTTGTTTGCTACTAGCGTCCCAATATTGCAGTAGCATACTCAACAGTTGTGCGCCATAGTCTGGTACAAGTAGCTAGTGTCGTCTAGCAGGTGCATCATGCAGTGGGTTTTTATTGGCATTTTCTACTTGGCTTAAATTCTAGTTCTGACTGGATTATGACTCCAAGAAGTTTCGTAGCAGGAACACAAGTGAGCCTGGTGTTGTTGAGGGTGTAGTTAGTTTTGAGCTTGGATGAGCTCTAACGTATTTCCGTGGACATGAGTAGGTTTGGTTATTATTTACTATAGGTGGTGTTTGTGCAAGAGATTAGGGAACTGGTGGTGAAGGGGTTTGCATAGGAATTCTGGTCTGACTGAGTAATCACACCAGTCGCTTCAAGGAAGTCACCATGACACCATCTCCATGTACTGATCTATCTCTTCTGTAAATAACTTAACTGTGCATACCAAGAATAGCATTCTCAGGAATATTTTACCTTTTCATCTGCAGATGTGAGCATGGTGAGCCCAGCATGTTTGTCTTTGGTGACCTTGCCCAATCTAAAAGCCTTGAGTCGGTGACTTGTGTGTTTGACAAACTCTTGTTTCATTACGTCTGCTACTTGGTCCATGCGTGTGTCGGGAGAATCAGGTTGTGAGAGTGAGAGGTCACAAAGAATAGCATTTTTTTTATTTTTAGCATGAGACTGTGCAATATTCTTGGTGAGGATGGATTGTGCGCTGGATTAGTTCGCTTGCATACGTTTTCTGCGTTGTTTCCATTTGGTTGACGAAGGAATTATCGATAAGCTCACTGATTTTTGGACACTTTTATTTCAATTTTCTTCCTTCCAACGAGGCAATCTAGAGGATTACTTGTGAGCTTGTCGCTTAAGGTAGTGGTTTCATGAGAGTAGCAACAGCCACGTAGCGAACGGACACTTTTGTTCTCCAGTTTGATAATAGATTTTATTTCGGTTTTCTGTAGTCCCACGGTACCAGTACAGACAGGAGTCGTACCTGATTCTACTTGATGTCTGCCTCTTGCTTCTTGCTTTTAGAATTTGTTTCAAAACGCGTATGGACTTTGCGTATATGACTGGTTTTTTTGGTATCAGAAGTAATACTACTGCCATATGAATTGCTATTTGACCATAACTAGTGGTAGTACTATACTATTTAACTGATTTAGGAGGGTAAATAAGCTCTGAAAATGTCAGGTAGATAAAAATAAGGCTCAAATAATTAATTTGTTTGGGCAGCGCTAACTTTTTTCTGCCATATCGGTTGACCTTGACATAATAATGATGCTAAAAAGATTGTAGATAATAGTTGATTTATTGAATTAATTAATTGATGGTGAACGGCTGCAAAAGACGGACTCGCAGCTGTGGCTTGTTTTTACATCAAAGTCTAATATTTATCAGTTTAATCGCCGTCTGCAACTTCTAAAAGGTATTATTTTAAACAAAATTGAACCAAAATTCTACTGCTTTACCCACAGTTCCATGTCTATATGTGATTGTTTACAGGCTTTAGATATTATGTAATTTTCTTGTAGGTGCTACTCACAAAATGTCAAGGATTACTATGATATTCTTGGCGTACAAAAAAATGCTTCCAAAAGGCAAATTCGAGCAGCATTTCTACATCTGTCGAAACAGGTGCTAACAATATTGCCAAAACTATTGTCTATGCTAGTTGAGTTTTTTTCTTGAATTTATTTTTGATTTTGTTCACTTTTACTAGGTCTTTGATTTTTAGAAATATATATTTTTCTTGTGCTCTAGTTTACTGTTGCGTTTTGTTTCTCAGCATCATCCGGATGTAAACCCAGAACTAAAAGGTTCCAGCGAGGAATTTAAGAAGATTTCGGAGGCTTACAAAGTTCTCAGTAACTCAAAGAAAAAAGAAGAGTATGATTACAACCAACTACGGAGAAAAGATCCTTCAATGTAAGCGAAATGTGCTCGTCTACCAATCAACATATATCAACTTACTCTTTGATATCGCACATTTCTAAATTGCCTTTTGGTATTTAGGCCGCCAGTAGATGATATCCACGCAAGGTATTACCAGGATGGGACGATATACAGAGGCTCCAAGAAGCGTATGGATACTGGCTATACCAACAGACAGGTGGTGGCTATTGTAGTAGCAATTTCCACAGTTGCAGCCATAGCACAAGTTATACGTGTCAGGTAGGCAAGGTTTTATTCACTGCCGCTGCCTTTACAAGTACTCAAACAATAATTCTTCAATAACGCAGCCGTCATAATCACAAATAGATGAAATTTCCTGTCTAATTTGATGAAAGGTAAATCATTAAACTCCAAGTCCAAAGTAAAGATTTATCACTACACGATTCTGATGGAGTTTTCTTGCCTCAATTTAATTTATAGATAGAAATGACAACTCCAATTTTTGAATTTGAACGATGTAGGGTTGCCACTGAGTGAAAAAAACATGAGTTTATCAGTAGTGAAAGCTGTTCTGTGTATACAGGCTGATATTAAGAATTCGGATAATCACGCGTGATTGTAATGTGAGCACCCAAGACGTTTGGAGTTGTCTGCTATCGAAGATCATAGAACAATTAAACTCCATGTTTATGTGACCATAACGGTTTGAAAAACAATGGCTTAAATTTTTTTATCATAAAAGGTATAACTTGAGTGAGGAAGATATGAAATTATCAATTTTTTTATTTCGAAACGCGCTGCAATATGCATGATTATCTTTTTTGGCAATTTTTATGTCGCCTAAAAAGCATGCCACGGAAATTGCAGAAAAGTTAAAAAACTGCTCTCATCTTTTTCATTACATTCTGTGAGCACCAAGATTTTTGTGATGTACCATCTCAATAAAGATATTGTAAAATATTTCTTTTTACCCACAGGCCTACATTGCGGAGAGCAGAATTTAAGTTGAATAAGTTTCTGATTTTGTTTACCTGCACATGTTTTAGCTACGGAGTATTTGTATTTCTGTAGTTGTTCTGTTGTTTCATACAGAATGGTGGCACGGAAACGGGCGGAGCGTCAGGCAGAGGCTGAGGAACAGGCTGTAGAGCACATGGAGAGAATACGGAACAATGTATTTGTTAGTAGAAGTCGGCTGTTGCAGCAGCTGATGGAAGCGAAAGAAGCTGACAAACTGGCTAAAAAGAAGTCGAATACAGACCAAAAGTCACCAGCTGATGGAGACCCTGAGTCACTGGTTGATATAGCTCCCACTCAGTAGCTAGGCAAACCTTATTATTTGTTTAATCATATTTTCATACATCATAGAACTTGTATTTTGTAGCTGGAAATGATATTTATCTCACATTTTGGTCTTGTTATATCATAGTTGCTGTCTAAGTTTTTGCTCTAATCTATTTTTGTGAGACATTTATAATAATGCAGTGAATATTAAAATAAATCAAAAAAGGATTATGCAACTTGAGGAATTGTCAATGTAATATCAATAAAACAAGTTTGTGGCAAGTTTTTAGGCTTCAAGTACGGAGTTGCGACAAACGTAACGTAATGACGTCACTTGGGATTTTACTGCAGTGATTTCTATCTGTCTGGTGTTTCTTCTGTGCGTTTGTCACAGCTGGAAATGTCGAATGTAGAGCAGGTAAGTGGTTATACTACGATATGAGTATGGGAAACAATCTGCCGGCATATTAATGGTGGGTACTGCTGTTAGATTCATGTAGTTGTAATGCACATACTAACGACGATTAGTTTTGTTTTGTTTTCTGAGCTGTGCCTTGTGGGCAACCCTAAAGACGGGTCTCATAAGCTTGGAGCTTGTGTGAGCAGCACCCTATACCCATGCCCGCCGTTACCGGCTACTCTTCCGAAAAGGCAGAGGGGGATCTTTTACTAGCATGACTCCATAGTTATTATGAAGAGTGCAATCAAACTAGGGACCACGTTATTTTTATGCCCATATCCGACCAGGCAGAGCATAGGAAGCCAAATATCTTGCTCACCGATAACCGTGCTGGGAATCGAACCCCCAGATCCAGGATTGAAGTGCAAGCACTTTAACCACTAGACCACACGTGCCTCCAGTATGTATGTAGTAGTATAATAATTAATAACAGTGTATGTGCCCTGTGACTATTATCATTATTATTGGTTCCTCTTGACTAACTATTATAGGTGAAGTCTTCTGTCCCAAGCAATTAAATAAAGCTGAACAATTTTTCTGTTACTCTAATTAATCATTATTATTTATGAAATTTTTTAAAAACTCAATTTTGATTTTTTTCTCCCGCAGGAATACAGAGCTAGGGTGAAAGCCACTGTTCATGACCTAATAGAGAGAAGACGATCCTCCAAATCTATAGTATTCACTCCTCAAGCAAGCAAGCTTTTCAGACCGGAGAGTACAAATGCATTTACACTCAATGAATCCAGGTGCGCCGATCCATTATTTACCTCTGTTTGTTTTTCCATTATTTTACTTCGCATATTTGTTTTTGTTTGTTATTATGGACATCATGTTATGGGTTGTTAACTCAAAGATGGTTACTGCTACCGTTGTAGAACATTGCTAAACGCTGCAAATGAAGCCTTTGCTCAATCAGATGACCACCTACGCACATCGACAGCGTTCAGGGACAGCATGTCTTCATACATCCACTCGCACACATTCACCACATTTATATTTGTTGTTATTATCATAAACACAACACTGTTGGTGCTGCAGACATTTGAATCAATCGCTGTTAGATCAGGTTAGTAGAGACTACTAGTAATAGTTGGCCTCCTGCCAACTGAGTTGGCTTCTTATAATACTACTGATACAAGCTTTTATTGTTCATAATTTTGTAACTTTTGATTAGTAAGTTATTTTAAATCCAAACCTTGTAGCTATTCAAATAGATTTTTGCAATTTTACTGTTTGATTTTGCCAGATCACAAAATTTTGGTAGAAAAGAAGGTAAACTCTGGACAGTTATGTACAAACGTGAAATAAAGAGTTTTTTAATTCATTATTTAGGATAAAGTAAAAACCCACCATTACAAATACAATGGCACCATAGTCAAATATTGTATTAAATTGTCATGCAAGGTACATCTTATAGATTTGGTATGTTAGTCGCTTAATCTTTGTAGATTGGCAGTTTACGATAGTGGACAATGTTTTTTTGGGTATATACATCATGGAGTGCATCCTCAAGATTTATGTACTCAGATCAAATTATTTCAGAGACTACTGGAACCTTCTAGGTATATGCAGACGTTATATTCTGGTTTTATATCGATTGACAAATATGCCAAGCTTACACTGTATGAGTGCTTGCATTATTTGTAGACTTGGTGATAGTGTTGGTCAACGTTGTAGACTACATTCTACCACTTATGATAAGCAGCTTTGCATCGGGTCAGTTTGTGGCTATCGATATACTTCGAACTTTCAAGATATTTAGAGCTATAAGGGCATTGAGGGTCCTTAGGGCTATCAGGTAAATGCGGAACGGGCATCTTTCACATCCCTTTCAAATTGTAATTTGTTTCAAGCCGTAGACAAATTATCTTAAAGATAAACAAATGAAATTTGAAAATAATTTACAATGCTTGATTGCAAGAGTTATTTAATCTTGTAGGTTCATGGCCAACCTGCAGGTTATTATGAACACAGTGCTACAGTCTATGCACTCAATGGGTGCTATAGTTGGTCTCATGCTTCTCTTTATGTGTATCCTTTACTTGTGAGGCTTCTTTTAGCTAAACAAAATATGAGAGGGTGTATCGCACACCCCACTCTCTCACAACAAAGGTTTAATGGCTTTATTTGAGTTTCTATTTCGAGTTGTCTCCTCCCTTCATAAATAGAGTAGACAACTCCAAGCTCATGATAAAATATTTTTGCATCTTTGTAATTTACTTCCTGATGCAATGCTATAAGATATGTTTGCTGTGATTGGACGAGGAGTGTACGCTCACGCTGACCCTACGAGGTTTGGTTCCCTCTGGCTCGCTCTCTTCACCCTCTTCCAGCTGCTTACGCTTGATGACTGGTTCCTTATCTACGAGGATGTGGTTACCAACGACCCAGGTGTGTCTTAGATTGTAGTATGCACTAGCCTAAAGTCATTATATCCTCTTGGCTGTTCATTACCGGAAAACAATGAATACACTATTCTTGGATAGCAAATCTGAACAAGACCGTTACACATATTTACCAGTGATGTAACGTTTGTAAACGAAACTTCGTGGTAACAATTATCGAGAGAGACAGATATGAGCATCCCACTTGGAGGATGAACACACGTAATTTTTATCAGGTGGGGAAGTGGAAAGAGGGTAGTGAAAAGGAGGAGAACAGACTACAAAACAATGTTGCATTACCAAAAGAGGCTCCAATAAACATAATCCTGATTTATTTCTTTTGTCAACAAAAAAGTCATACCTTGCTATATTAAAGTCACAAAAATACCATTTTTTACAATAGTATTGTAAAAATTCTGTATGTTAAGGTTGTTTTAGTCTAGTTTCAAATGACTATATATGGTTGCAACATGCAAAATATGCTTGTGAAATTGAAAAACTATGCGGTTTTTTATATATGTGTGTTTCCCATCACAGTGTGCTAGATAATGCTTGAATTATAACGCTTTTAGCTTGTTTGTTTGCATGTTTCAGGCTCCGGGCACATTATTATCTATCTCATTTCTTATATAATTATAGAATATCTCATCTTCCTCAAGTAAGTTTATATGCTTGTAAATGTAAAATGAAATCAAAAGATGAATAGCTAAACTATGATAAAGTATGCAATCAACGATACCATACACCAACATACAAAACTGCTATTGGTTGTCACCATAAGTTCTACAAGCTTCGCTCATCTCGTGATTTTGTTTTTTTATTATTTAGAGCAAATGTGCAATGTTTACCGTTATGATTGACAGCAAGTAAAAAATATTTTTTATAATTTATTTTAAATGATCATCCTTTGAAATTAACAATATGCAAATCGGCGGAGCCAATAAAGTGAGGTGGATTGTAAAAGCTGAATTTCTTACCTCTGTGTTACCTTGGTGTGTGGTATCATTGATGTTACCTTGGTGTGTAGTATCATTGATGTTACCTTGCTGTGTGGTACCATTGATGTTACCTTGGTGTGTGGTACCATAGATGTTACCTTGGTGTGTAGTACCATTGATGTTACCTTGGTGTGTGGTACCATTGATGTTACCTTGGTGTGTGGTACCATTGATGTTACCTTGGTGTGTGGTATCATTGATGTTACCTTGGTGTGTGGTACCACTGATGTTACCTTGGTGTGTGGTACCATTGATGTTACCTTGGTGTGTGATATCATTGATGTTACCTTGGTGTGTGGTACCATTGATGTTACCTTGGTGTGTGGTATCATTGATGTTACCTTGGTGTGTGGTATTATTGATGCTATCTTGGTGTGTGGTACCATTGATGTTACCTCGGTATGTGGTAGCATTGATGTTACCTCGGTGTGTGGTATCATTGATACGATGTTATATTTGTTTTAAACATTTCACTAAAAGTTGGTCTATTATTCATTTCGTAGTCTGTTTGTGGCTGTGCTGGTAGACAACTTCCAACTGACGTTGTATGCCACATACGGTGACTCAAAGGATGGTAGGACTGTCAGGTTGGATGAAGGAGAGGAGGACGACAATCTCTCAGAATGTAAGTGTTTCTAATTGATGCAACATTCGCCATCTAATTAATGGCTTTAATCGTGGTTGATCTTCTTTTTTTCAAGTTCGAATTGATCAAGTTTGAAAACTTCAATGATGTTCCTTTAGGGCGGCCTTGACAGATTTGTTGCTCAGTTGTATAGCTCCACCTCGTTTGTTTGTTAGCCGATTATTCTTGCTTTGTAATCATGACTTTCAATACCAGTCATTCATTCGGTGTTTATACCTTCGATTAATCCTGTGATTGTCTCGTTTCATAAAAACGTCACCAAAAAATGTTATGTTCAATTAGTAATGCCAATATATTAGCACAAACAAAACTGAACCGAATCTGGCGTCTTTACAGTCAGCTACGCAGATGATGAAATTTATGGAAAGAACGGTAAAAAGAGAGTTGCCTTTGAGGATGCTTATCCGGAAGCCAATGAGCAGTAAGAAACATTTACTACCATTGATCCTGTGATTTTATCAGGTCATGTGATGTAAGCAGGTCATGTGGTGGCAGCAGGTCATGTGATGTAAGTCATGTGTTGTAACCAATGGTACCTTACTATAACTTGTCAAAAACTCTTCTCGTTGTAGGGAGAGAGAATTTACAATTCATTTCTTCCAGTTACTAGCATCTCTAGAGTACAATATGTTCATGTATCAACATCAGCAGAATACTCTAGACCTCATTGTAGACTTGTGTAATGAGGTGAGCTAACAGACATATAAATACATAGTTGTGTGCAGTTGTGTACTGGTTGAGCTGCACCTGGTGTGTCGATGCCTGGCATGTGATTCAGTAATATTATCGACACAAGCATTGATTCTTTCATTGACCCGGAGTTAATTTGGTGATGAAAATGGAATCAGGGGGTACAACTCCAATCCTACATAGGGTGCATTCACATGTCTAAAATTGCATACGATTTGGTTAGTTGTGACAAACCAACTTTATAAAAAGATTACCTTGACAGCAATTAAATATTAATCTTCATATCTTACGACCAATGAATACTAATCTTGTCGTTATTAGCGATTAAATATTAATCTCCATATGTTATAAGAGATCAAATGTTAATTTCCACATCTTATTAGCGATCAAGTTTTACTTTTCATATGCTAAATCGATTAAATATTAATCTTCATATTTTATTAGCAATTAAATATTAATCTTCATATTATATTAGCGATTAAATATTAATCTTTCAAATTTTATTTGGTCTATTGCCCTCTAGTTTGGAATAGGCAAACGCTGAAAGTTTGTAGTGACATCAGCACATAAATTCACACTTCACACGCCAAATTACCATTTAGAAATTTGGTTAACAAGAAAGTAAGCTCGTTCTATACTTTCTAACAAGGCCTTACACTAATCCAATCACTTCCAAAGCCAAAATATTATTACCCACGTATTTTATTACATTTCATCGCATTATCTCTTGTAGCAAGGTGATACACGCTGACAGAACTACAATCTAGTTTACTGAGCAGTTCACCAGGTAAATAAATAGAAAAATAGCTATGGAGGTGCCAGATATAATGTCCTTGACATTGTGCACTGAACATTCAAGCGTACATGACATTTCCAATTGTATTAAATAAAGTGATAGAGTTTGTAACAGACATGCTTGTGTTACGCTGACGTGCTGTAAAGTGCTGCCATTGCTCATACAATAGAATACGTTAGCCACCACATGAACACTGGCTGCATGGCTGATAGAGATAACAATACATAGAGGCGTCGCTTGTTTCCTGTCTGCTGATAATCTTCGGCATGTGGCAGTATCTGCACTTTTAAACTTCTTGTCTGTAACGACAGTACACTTATATATAATATACACAGACAATAGAGCTATTGATCATAGAGTTATTTACCGTAAAAGAAGCAGAAAACAGTGGAAGACATTAGCAATGGTTACAAATGATACACATTGCATTAGGTGTTACCAAACAATAATTATGCTATTGACTAGCATGAAACCGGATACAGGTGACTAGCTGATTATATACTTACCATGAAAAACATGAGAGCCAAACCAGAGTATCCGAGGGTGCAATAGTATGCTGTCTTGTTGATATATACACCAGACAATACCGCTAGTACCATCCTGTAAACAGACACATTATATAAATACATGCATCAGTAAGCAAGAGTGATGCAAAAAGATTCAATTCATGCTACACACATTCACATAACAAGAAGTTTTCCACATACGTCAACAAAAATTGTATTTCATAAAGTTATCTAATAACAGAAAAACAAACAACTTATACAATAAGGAGTTGTCCACACATAAGTACAACAGAGGAGCAGACAACTCACCCAAAGTACTTGTAGCCACAGTAGGCTATCCAGTCTAGGTAAGTGAGGGAGGTTTGTACTGCTAATACGTATAGAATAAATAGTATGACTAGGATCTCTAGTAGGAGATAGCCTAATGCTGAGCTTGTAGCCATTCCAATTGTTTCAGGTGTGAATCTATAAGATATATCATAATATACAACCGGCCAATATATGACAAGTGATAATCAGTATTTCATTGTACAAAATATACAAACCTTCCCTGTATACCCAGGGCTACGGCTGATACCAAGACAAATGTGACAAAACCCATCGCTGTAACAAACAAACACAGCTGGTCAGATGTCTTACTTGAATAACATAACATCAACAACTGAGCTTTTACAACCAACTAAAATACTTTCCAGTAGATTTAACTGGAATAGGCTGCACTATGAATGTTGGTCATGAGATACTAAACATCTATTTTAGTTTAGTCACCAAGGCCATAAATTCCAAGGACGGAACTCCTTGACGTGGTTGCTTGTCTATTTATTAGCATTGGTACTCACCTGGTATATATAAATCTGGTGCATTTACATCGTATCTGGGGGCCACAGGCTCATCTTGATTGTAAGCTACTGACCAGTTCTACAAAAACAAGAGAACACAAACCTGTATGGTAAATAAACGAGGACCTCAGAAAGTAACCTTACAATACAAATGACTATCTTACCGCATGGGTAAAAGGAAACAAAAGTAGAGCTAACTTCTTTCCCACATACGAAGTGTCCACCGCAAAGTAGTATTTGATCTTTGATGCAGAAACGTACTTCTCCAGCTACAACAGCCAATGGGCAAATAGCAACTTCATTCTAGAGCCAACTACAGCTACTACACGCGACAGGAAGTTGGTACATACATTCTGCTGCACATATTCTTTGCCTTGGTCCGCAAGAGTGTTTCCGTACTGCATAGCCATGGAGGCCATTGGGTCCGATACGTACTGCTGTCCGGGAAAAGACTGGGTAGAGGCAGGGTGCTGGAGCGGGTGCTGGGGCTGTGGAGAACCATAACCCCCGGCAACAGGCATCTGTGCATTAGGGTCGTAGTATCCGCCTGTTGGAAATATCTATCCTTAAGTCCATACAGACAAACGTAGCTGAACGTTTTGGAGTAAAAACTAATTACTGGCGATTATAACTAGTCTCCTACCTGGCTGTGGTGCAGGCTGCTGGGGTGTCTGTGAAATGTCAGAAAATATTTGTGGATTGGCAGGCCTCTGCGCCTTCTTGCCCAGCTTTTTGGGCCCTCTGACCGGAGGAGCTAGTTGTGCAGAAACAAAGACAATACAGTTAGCACGGGAACAGCAAATCGAACATATAACTACCGTGTATTGAGCCCAAAATATAATTCAAAATGACAGACAATGACACTAATTGCCCCAATTATTGTCCTGTATGTTTGTGGGGCAAAAATATTATTCTCACTACTGGCAGTCTCACAGGCTGATCAAGTAAAAATTTTCATACAATTTAGGTAAGCTTAGATACTTCTTTTAAAAGAAGTCATTTTGTAACTCTTCCATTGATAATTTTGGCATTTGCTGTGGAAGGAGCTAGCTGTGACAAACTTGTCACTTGGTAGCACCACTTTCTGTATCAATAATTATATGTGTGTGTTTATTTTTGTTTGGCTATTCTTTTTATATGATTATTTTTGTTGCCAGACAATTTTTCACGGTTAACCAAGAATGAGAGTTTACTGCTACTGCTGCAAAACTGCACATGTCTGATTGGGGTTTGAACTCGAGACCCTCGGGTGGCCAGTAGTCAGACATACAGGTAACATTCACTGTTGTGTAAATCAATATCAATGTATTACTCTGGTTTGTTTTTTTCCTCCGCCAACTGGACTAGGGCAACAACAAATTTTTGCAACAAATGTTGAAATGGCCATGTACTGAAATGGCCACTCTGTTGAAGGGGTGAATTCCCATTTTTTATGCCAGCTACATGTTGCAGTGCATTACAGTGCAAGGAACGTTCAAATCAGGTAAGCACCCAGACACATTCCCCAAAGGCACTTTTACGAGGCAAATGCAGAAAGACGGCTGCAAAACTAAGCAGAGTAGAAAAAGGGCAAATGAGTTCTGCTTCAAAAAACCATGCTCCTATTTTATAACTATCTATGCCATGAATGATCAATAACAATTATTTTGGTTCAATTTCCTATCATGTATCTATTTAACGTAATAGTAGTTATTTTTTACCAAACACATGCTTATAATAACTATGACTATTATTGCATATCCGACCAATTCATTGTTATTATTTCATAATTGTTGTTGAGAAAATTACGTATTTATACAGAAATATTTTGGGTAGTAATAATAAAGTGCTGATGAAAAACAGCCCCTGATCAGACAAATTTTTGTGTAAATCAATATCAATGTATTACTCTGGTTTGTTTTTTTCCTCCGCCAACTGGACTAGGGCAACAACAAATTTTTGCAACAAATGTTGAAATGGCCATGTACTGAAATGGCCACTCTGTTGAAGGGGTGAATTCCCATTTTTTATGCCAGCTACATGTTGCAGTGCATTACAGTGCAAGGAACGTTCAAATCAGGTAAGCACCCAGACACATTCCCCAAAGGCACTTTTACGAGGCAAATGCAGAAAGACGGCTGCAAAACTAAGCAGAGTAGAAAAAGGGCAAATGAGTTCTGCTTCAAAAAACCATGCTCCTATTTTATAACTATCTATGCCATGAATGATCAATAACAATTATTTTGGTTCAATTTCCTATCATGTATCTATTTAACGTAATAGTAGTTATTTTTTACCAAACACATGCTTATAATAACTATGACTATTATTGCATATCCGACCAATTCATTGTTATTATTTCATAATTGTTGTTGAGAAAATTACGTATTTATACAGAAATATTTTGGGTAGTAATAATAAAGTGCTGATGAAAAACAGCCCCTGATCAGACAAATTTTTTATCTATAAAAATAAGAAAAACAATCGTTGATATTACACACCCTATGTCACATTTTTGCTTGTGGTTGGCAGTGGTTTTTTTTCGTAAGCTAGAGGTTCAAGGTTACATACTTAATTGGTGAAGTCAATAAAAGAGGTTTATTGGATTAACCAATCATGTCAATTAATGGGTAATCAACTATGAGGAATTGCACCGTGCTGTTTATTTTTTCTGATAGAAGTTGTTTGAGATAGACCTTGAACACTGTTAATTTTGAAACTACCAGCTTCAATGTTTCTTTTGATGACATTACCATAGAATATCATTTAGTGTTTAGACTGATTGTTGAGTAGGCCATATATATATGGCCTACTCAACAATCAGTCTAAACACTAAATGATATTCTATTGTAATGTCATCAAAAGAAACATTGAAGCTGGTAGTTTCAAAATTAACAGTGTTCAAGGTCTATCTCAAGCAACTTCTATATATACATATACATATATATATATACATATACATATATATATATATATATATATCTTTAATCTTTTGATAATGATGAAAGCGAACTTTATTGAGAATCAAATAATTTGTCACTACTAATTAGTTTCGTGCAATAGATGGTTGTTTGCATTCTTCAGGTGAACTTTAGAATGAAATTAAATGCCTCATGACATGACATAGAGATATGCACAATGGTGGTATGATGTAAATAGCAGGTCTATAAGTGTATTGGCAGCGAATACTGACATGTATAAAAAGTAAAGTTATTGTTTATGTGATATTTCCTAACAAACGTTTTCTTTTATGCCTGCAGGCTGACACTAGCTCATAACGACTATTTAATGCACTCGTTTTTGGATGGCGGATGATGTAAAACCTTTCTGTAAGGCATAATAAGTTGCACCGGTTTGTTGTTGCTGTGTTAAATGCGGTAGCTTGGTCTACGATGCACCATGTGGTTTTATATGTCGGTACTAAGTCATCTCGACCCCAAGTAAACTTCGACCGGACACCTCACCCCGCATCAGTCATTTCGACCCCTGTCTCAACCTTACTTACGATCTTGAGGAACGATTTCGACTCGCACTCATATGAGCAACATTAGCCTTCACTGGCAAAACCTTCGCGTTCATTTTTGGAGTTGTCCTACTTTTAAAAGAGATAACTCCTGTATTTTACTTGCATTTCTGATGGAATTATGTCATGTATTATAGAGTTCCCTCACTAATCAATCACATATTGACAAATAAATCACTCTGCAAAACAAAGCACTAAAGAACCACTCCATCTGCACAATTAGCTGTGACCAGCTGTTAAAGTTTTTCTTAACAAAACTTATTCTTACATTGGACTGTATCACTAGTTTGTACAACTGATTAAATAAGCAACATGAAATCCACTTGACAATTAATGGTTTTTTACTAATGAGCTTCAAAAAATTACTGCATTAGAAATATTACATAAAATGTGCATATTTTTTGCATATAATATGCTACAAGTTATTCAGGCTACTAAAAACAATTGGTTTCAAACTTGGTTAAAAAATATATTCTTTATACCAACATATATGTTGCAGCAATGCATAAAAACAGAAGAATACAATAACCTCAAGCCAGAAATATTTGTTAATTGCTTAAAATTCGTCAGTATTGTAGTATTATTACCAAACAATGTTAGTTCAAGTGGAAGTTCAATTCAAAGGCTAAAATGAAACTGAAATAATTCACTAGTGAATGTTATTGACCATGTCTTCGTACGTTGGATAATGAAGACTTGAAGATTGTGCTTTATACTGCATGCCATCTCAATAGTATTGGAGGGAACTGCAAAATGAAAAACACGTAACTACATACGGCGGTGTCCATATACCATAGCTGGATATTAATGAAGAGATTTATCAGTAGCGAACACCTTTTTTTTTTATTTTAACTTAATAAAAAAGACTAGCAAAGCATTGATTTGGAGTAAAAAGGAGTTTTTCAATTCACAAAAGGTAAATAAATAAGTGAAAACCGGAATAGTTAGCAAGCAGTTTGGAGTTGTCTTACCAAGGAAAGACAAATAACACTTAAACGGAAGTTCAAACGGATTAACTTTTAAAATCTTGCCAAATTACAATTTGATAAAGCAAGAATTGAATTATATTATTTCACATTTACAATATGACAAACAAAAACTAGGCAACGAGAGAGCGTCTATGTCACATGCATTTTTGTCAGTTTTTTATCACAAACGTAATGTGGTTATTTGCATGTAAAATATGTAAGGTAACTGAAAAAATTAACACTCGTACTTTCCTGACGAAGCTGTGGCCAAAAATGGAATTCCAAACAAGGAGAAAAAACTGCAGAGTTTTGCGCAACAAGTTATAAAAACAACCAATGGGATAGTATTAAAACAGCCTCAATTAAGTTGCTAGAGAAATTTTTAATTGAAAAAATCAGAAACTGGAGCGTATTGAAATTATGTGAATTGTGGAGAGTTGACAATGTTATTTAATAAGCTTTTAGCATAGTCCAATATTTTGCAAACCGCCTGAATACTTTGTGTTACAGTTTATACGCTTTAAAAATCAAAGCTAATTTGCTGGTACACTATCAATTAGCAATTTTTTTTAACTAAACACTGATGAAAACATTTTAGTGAAATGAACGAGAAATTTTTCTTAATATTTAATTTATAACAAATAAACAATAAGAATTCTTCATATTCTTAAAAAGAAATTTCTTAGATTATTTGCAATCCCTTTATATGATCAAATAACTTTTTTAAAGTTCATTCATTGATCACTACATCAATGTTAGAGATTTTATACAGCTATAACGAAAAACAGAATGGCTGTTTTTGGTTAAATAGCTATGCTCTTTGCAAACCTTTCAAAATAATCTAGATAATTTTAAAACAGTTCAGACTATTTTAAAGTTGGATTTAAGTGATTCCAACTAGTTCTAAAGCTTTCATACAATTTGTACACATCCAAATCGTCTGAACCATTTCAAAACAGCACAGATTATTCGCAAAATGACTATTTGGTTCGGAAATTTCTACAGTTGTTAAACAGGAAATACGATTCTATTGTATGAAAATTCACAACTGCCAAAGCTGATGCTCAGCTATTATAAATATTTGGTGTGATGCATTTCATTAGGTTATTTAAATTTAATACCTTCACAATTATTTTTTTAAAGCAGAGCCATCTACACTATGATCAACCATACATAGGTGTGGGTTACTTACGGTTTCTACACTTGTTATTGCAACCTTCGCAGCCACCAGATTACGTAGCGCACTACCTAACAAACAGAGTATTGTGAGAATAAAGACATGATATATACTGCAGACATACACAGGGTGTGGTCCCTCTTCACTTTACAACCTCATAAGTTCACGTGAGGATGAAGCCTGATAAGTCAGTGTCACGATGATGTACAATATATATAACATACACACATACAGTGATATAGTACAATATATATAACATACACATATACAGTGCTATAGTACAATATATATAACATACGCACATACAGTGCTGTAGTGTAGTACAATATATATAACATACACACATACAGTACTATAGCACAGTGTATGTATAACACACATTCTCGCACAGTACTGTACAACTACAGTATATATAACACACATTCCTACACTACATACATTGCTGCGTACTACGCTATATATAACACTGAACAATACTCACCTCTGACAGGAGACAATTGGTAGTTAACTTGTTCCAAGAACTTGTTGGAGTTTTCTGATAAACTGGATGATGAAATAGGATGAGGGAATGAATTTCTGCCTCAGTTCCTGCCACACGCAAACTTCACTTACAGCATACTAATCGTATATGCTAGGAATGTACATTAGCATTGTACAGGATCATAGCACAATAATACACGGTACACTACACACTTCACTACACACAGTACACCGCACACAGCACACTTACACAGTACACTACACAAAGTACACTGCACAGTACACTACATACAGTACACTAAACACAGTACACTATACACTACACTACACAGTATGGTACACTACACAGTATGGTACACTACACAGTACACTACACACAGTACTCTACACACAGTACACCACACTGTACACTACACACAGTACGCTACACACAGTACTCCACACACTGTACACTCACCTCAGCTTCTCCAAAGTCAGCTGTCTTACTCTTGGTGCACACAAGTCTCTGGGCTCGTCAGTGAGAGAGTCAGCACTGGTGAGTCCAGTAATTGGCATATCAGAGCCTTGTTTCTACAGCAAACAGTACAGTATTACATTTAGTACTACAGTATTACATCTAGTACTACAGTATTACATCTAGTACTACAGTGTTACATCTAGTACTACAGTATTACATCTAGTACTACAGTGTTACATCTAGTACTACAGTATTACATCTAGTACTACAGTATTACATCTAGTACTACAGTATTACATCTAGCACTACAGTATTACATCCAGCACTACAGTATGACATTCAGTACTACAGTATTACATCTAGTACTACAGTAATACATCTGTTACTACAGTGTTACATCTAGTACTACAGTATCACATTCAACTACAGTATTACATTCGGTACTACAGAATTACATCTAGTACTACAGTATTACACCTAATACTACAGTATTACATCTAGTACTACAGTATTACACCTAGTACTACAGTATTACATCAAGTACTACAGTGTTACACCTAGTACTACAATATTACACCTAGTACTACAGTATTACACCCAGTACTACAGTATTACACCTAGTACTAGTATTACACCTAGTACTACAGTATTACACCTAGTACTACAGTATTAGCATAACAGTACACAGTAATGTCACAGACACACACCAGAGGCTGTCGAAAGTAAATCACTTACCCTCCATTCTTGCGATGGGGTTCCGAGCTGTCGCCATCATCCTACAAGTTGAATTGATACTAATATTTCTTTATCACACAGTTCAGTTGTATTATGTATCAAATCCACAATATAGTTATATTTATGGCAACTAGCAAGAGTGGTAATAAATGATTTAGCTGTGTAATAAATAAATAATGTTATTAGCTTTACCTGCCCATACACCATGGAGAGGAAGATAAATTGAATGTATAAAGAGTTTCCAGACAGTTCCATCATCCATCCAAACACAAGATCATCCAGTCAATGTCAATGCAGCTTGTATAAAACAGTATCTTCACTGCAGCAGAGCTGCTCTTCACCTTTTGATACCTTGTGATTGTGAATATTACCAAAGTTGTTGTACCACATGGAGAAAGCAACTTCTGTAATTATAACTAATACTAATATTATGTCTGTGTCAGCAAAGATAATAACTTTTACTACTCTAACTAAACGATGATATGTAATGTCTTTCTTTCTTGACAATAATAAACACCAACACTGCAAAATAAAGCAGCATTTATTGACAGTGCTCAAAATGATGTTTTATTTATCTAAATCATAAATAGCTGCAACAATAATAAATAATAATAATTATTATTATTATAATTATGAACTAATAACTATGATATGATGTGATGTTATGTGTTGCAAAAAAATGGCTGCACAAAACAAGGATTTTTGTAAAGTCTCACAGGTTTCTACGGCAAAATTTAGTTTTATTAAAAATATTAGATACTCAGCTCTAAAAGTACAGCTGCAAATCAAATCTTACTTACTTATACCTGTTCGTGTAGCACAAAAATTGAAGAGAGCTATTTTCACCGCCATCTTGGGTCGAACTGACTGCTCCTGGGCTCAAGTGACTCTAGGTCGAAACGTCGCTTGGGTCGAGGTGACTGAGATTCTTATATGTCGTATTGCTCTCTATCAAGGTCCAAATGTAATTTCTCAGCTCTGTTGTGTGTCTTTGACCAATGTTTTTGAATGAGCTTTTATGGTTATTACTAAGTTCCTGAGTGTTCTATGTCTTCAATTTCAAAGGTATTCGAAGGTAAAAAATTATTAAATAGCAAAAATAATAATACATACTACTAAATAAATATTATTATTATTCATTTGTTATTATTATATATATTACTGTAATGATTATTTATTATTATTGTTTATTATAATAATAATAGTAATATAATATTATTATAATAATAATTATTATTATTTGATTTTATTTAATTAATTATCATTTTTTTTAAAGTTAGGAAATAGTAGTAAGTAACCTACCACTTTGTGGCTGCTGTGGATAAGGTGATGGAGCGTCCATTACGAAAATTAAAATGTTTCACGTTACCTATGCTGGTAATTTTGGTCAATGCAGCAACTTGTTCAATATTTTAAACCATACAATGACATACACACAGCAAAGAAGCAATCCAATGAAATAAAAATTACTGCGTCCAGTTGGAGCCGTTTCCGGTTCTTTAGCTTGTGAGCCGCGGGTACGGCTCAAAATATTAATCAAGCACCCCATACTTTAGGACTCAACTGAAAACAACATCAGTCTATCAAGGAGTTGTTCATACATGATCTGCTAAACGTAACTTATATGGAGTTGTCTTTTCTCAGTAAAATGTTGTTCACAAACCAAGGCATGTCTCCTGACTTGTCAGAGACAGGATAGGGAGGGACCCACCTGCTGCTGAAATTTGAAAATTTTCCTAAAAGCCTCCTGCAAACTTTATCTTTCCTATTCCATTGAGTAGAAGCTAGACTTTGATACGGCCCGGGCCCAGCGTGCGTGTTGTTTTCAAACCATCCTTCTACGCATTGTTTGTTGTTTGACATAATGATTTTTTATACCACGTTTAAGTCGCAATTACTTCAGCGATCGGCTTTCCAAACTGATAAATGAATTTTTTCTTACATAACATCTACACAACCACCCCATCTATTCCGTCGACCAAATTGCGTCTACCGGAATCAATGTCTCCAAAATAGTATCTCCCTTTTTCACAGGCCAACTTGTCAAGTATGCTACAAACCAACCACTTCACCCACATATGCACATCACATACATCTATTACAAACACAAAAGCCAGCTAGCATTACACAGCACCGTATAGTGTATGTACACGTAACACCAGGCTAGTCGGGCTGGTAAATAGATATTCAATGAGACAATTACATACACAATTGACCACACTTGTCCTTCATTTGATATAACTCGATGTGCAAAAGTTTAATGCACTATGACTATAAGGCCATGCGATAGAGTTGACTATGAACCAAAGCTAAGGCATCGGACATTGCACTCAGGCTAGGTTAGTCTAGGGACCTAGCCGGCTTGCGGGATTTCGTGGCCCTCCACTATCAACACCCCCACTGTGTCTGATAGTGGAGCGCCACAAAATCCCTAGAGCCAGCTAGGCCCCTAAACTAGGGCTAGGTAGGTAGACATACAATATTTTCTCTAGATAATAATTAATCATCTGAGCAAGGTAGGTGGACTGGGTAGTGTGTTGGGCAATGTGTGCCCATCTATCAAGTAGATTACATGCATTGTGACAGCAGTCTGTTGAATTATGTTATACGCGTTCACTGTACGAGTAACTTATTACAGGTGTTGACTGTATGATTAAATTGCAGCTATCAACTGTGTGAGCAAATTGCAGGCATTGACTGTACGAGCATATTGCAGGCATTCACTGTAGGAGTGTGTTATAGGCATTGAATGCATGAGTAAATTACAAACTTTTACTGTAAAAGTTTATTATAGGCATTTATTGTATAAATATATTACAGGCTTTCACTGTAGCCGTATATTATAGGCATCGACTACATGAGCATGTTAGAGACATTGACTGTAAGAGTATGTATATCACAGGCATTGATTGGTAATCAAAGATAAATCCACAAAAAATAAGCAAAAAATGCTTTGATTAAAGAAATGTCTAATTAGTGATGTCCATGAAAAGTTGTCACAACGAAAAATCTCAAAAAAACTAAATAAACATTGAGGTAATGACAACATTGTAAGAAAAATATTTCAGTACTAGTATTTGACCGAAAAATCTTTGCAGCAAACGTCTCAGTGTGAAACAATACCATAGATACTTCAATAATAGCAAGTTCTAGACTGTTTGGTACACTCCACTAGTATTGCTATTATCTCCCCCTAATATCCCGGGGACCAGTTTGGTCAGTCCCTGAATACTAGACTATTTAGCACTGAAATATTCAGTGTCAAAAATATTCTTTCATTTTATATTTCCCACATTTCCACACTCAGTAGAATCCTCTTACCATTTAGCGAAGTTTAGTTAGAACAGCAAACTGTATCAACTCTGAGGCTAAAACATTATTTTTTATCTTATATAAAAGTTAATTTCAGATGTTTAAATTTCAATAGAGTTGATTTTTTAAAAAATGGTAGGTGAATTTTTTGCACAAAGTCTTATATAATATTATGCTTTTTAGATGAATGAGCAGATTGGATGTGACATAAAACTTGACGAACAAATTAAAAAGAGTAAATCATTACCTCTGTCATTACCTCAACAGCTGTGTGCAGGAAGTGACACATCAGTTACCAGCAGTGGGTGGCAATACCTTTTAGTTGATTCATGAGATAAAACAAACCTGTAACCACTTCATATTTATGTAAAGCAGACGCAGGTAAGTTAACTTTGTTACCTTGGTACTAAGTCAATTTACTGGTTTCATAACAAAATCTATGTACATGGAGCCATGGTAGATGCTAGGTCTGTTTTCAATGCAGTCTAGAATCTTCTATACATAGAAGCATGCAACTTGAAATACTTCTAGATGGGAACCTTACAGAGAAATAAATAATAAATAGATCTAATAATAGATTAGTAGATTATTGGATTAGTGGACTGTTAATAATCTTTTGTCACTCATAGACCCGGCGAGTGTTTATTTGGGCGGTTAGCTGTAATAAATGACAAAGATTTACGTACCAACTTACACAAATAAATAGTATGTTGTCTTACAATTACAGACCCGGCAAACTGCTATTTTCTCTATCACCAACCTACATGTTCCATCTTAGTTTTCTTCATACATCTTCATCAGCCACCCATGCCTTGTTCGCTGCCAACAGTAGTTTTTTACTGGCAGCATTACCATTGCAACAAAAATTACAGTATCATCTGGTGAACCTTGTACAAAGATCTCCAACTGACTTGTCTAAACCTGTGAAAGGGGGTGGAGTTGGGTTGCAGCAAGATGAGGGTGCCCCCTATCTAGCCACAATTATAGCTGGATTCGCAGCTATCTCAGCGTGGAGAAGACAACTCCTATGTCTACTTGTCAGCTCAGTATTCAGCAAAGTTGGCTAACATCGATAACCAAAGAGCAGTGGAAATCAGCCAATCAACAGTATATTCATTGTACGTCATTGTACTAGACGAAGGGTGACCAAAATGAACACCTGATTCTGTAAAATGTCACCAGCCGCTGACTTTTCCTTAGAGACTGTGACCATCTGGATTGTGCAAAGGATATGGTAATACATCCAATCGATAGAGGGACAAAGTCTCCAATTACTGTGAGGACAAGAAGGCACCGAATCCAGCTAAAACAGATCAAAAGGAGACATTACGAACATTTTTGACCTTGTTAATTTGTTGGCATGTTATTTACTTATAGCTTGTCTGTGTGTCAAGTAAAGTACTAAAGTGAACATCCCTGGCTAACTGTGGCTGGGTACAATATTGTGTGGTATGTTTTATATTATTTTATATACCCAGCTTGTAGTAATTATACTTTTTATTACTTTTATTATCCATACTGTTGGGTTGACCTAGTTTATTTTTGACCAATCACGAGGTCATATGTAAACTGCTGCTCGTGAGTGTTTTAGAGCAACAATTTCATATTTTATTTTTACGCCTGCAAGACGCCTGCTTACGATGCCTACAAGATGCCTACAAGACGCCTACAAGATGCCTACAAGATGCCTACAAGACGCCTACAAGACGCCTACAAGATGCCTACAAGATGCCTACAAGACGCCTACAAGACGCCTACAAGATGCCTACAAGACGCCTACAAGACGCCTGCTTACGATGCCTACAAGACGCCTACAAGACGCCTACAAGACGCCTACAAGATGCCTACAAGATGCCTACAAGATGCCTACAAGATGCCTACAAGATGCCTACAAGATGCCTACAAGATGCCTACAAGATGCCTACAAGATGCCTACAAGATGCCTACAAGATGCCTACAAAATGCCTACAAGATGCGTACAAGATGCTTACAAGATGCCTACAAGATGCCTACAAGATGCCTGCTCATGATGCATAAATACCCACCTTGTGTTGTAATAAAATCAGTTGGAACTTGGAGCTGGACTGGTTTACTCCTTCTACTTCTTCGACTTGCTCTATCAACGGATCAACTCATCGAAGGCAGCTAACTAGTGTTAGCAGCATCACTAGAAGGCTAGTCTGTGGGGATCTGGTTGGTAGTAGGGGGGTAGTAGCCATATTATTAAACTTGTATAGTACTAAGGCATGCTTTTGGAGTGGAACTTCTTCGTTGCTAAATAATTAGTTACTTATTTTTAGTAAAATAGTTGAACTGTCTTGAGTTATTGCCAGCTTGGCACCCTGACAGTATTTCATTGTAGATGGGCTATCATCCATTAGGGGGGTAGTGGGATCAATGTTTTCGATGGAATTTAGTCGATATCTAGCACTGATATAGACTTTAGAGGGTGCATTCAGTAGTACATGAAGAGCAGATCTGCTGTTGCTTCACTACTCATTTAACAAGTTGGATTTAACGGTTTCTAGTCGGTAGCTGTTTAAGCATAGCCACTAGTACTACACTACGTGGACACTGGTAGCTGAATAAGTACAGCAGTGTCTATATTGCGAATGGCAACGGTGTTCAGCTCAATAACGAGTCTGCTAGCCAGTTGTTTGTAGAATACTTGGTAACTGTCAAGCGTAGCCAGTATCTGATATGCGCGGTCACTCGATGTTTGGCTTGCCCTCTCCAGAGAGGGAGTCTGCTAGCTCAGTGACATATATAATATTGAAGTTGTGTGGTAGCCAAAAGGTATAACCACCTGCCCTTGGCCGGTCTTACTGCGTAGGTCTGCTAGCCTGGGAGTCAAAGAATTGGGGTCTTACGGTAGCTGGTCAAGTAGAGCCACATGACTCAGAGTACGGGTCACTCGTGTTCAGCTCTCTAGTGGGGTTTGCAGACCAAGTGACCTTGAGCTGTGATACAGGTAGCTGCTAAGTGTAGCCGTGTCACGTGTGGCTGTCAGTATTCACCTTGCCATAGCGAGTCTGCTAGCCTGTCAGAGTCAAGGATAGTGGTAGTCGGCAGACACAGACTCATTTGTCAAAAATCTTTTGTTGACATCGGTCCAGAGTTGTCCTCCCCTGGTGTCTCTCGTTACGGGCTCATTTCACATCATTGTTGTGTACGCCACTGAAGTTATAAAGTTCAGTTGCTTATAATAATATGATAAATAATAAATTATGTTACTTCCACAAAATGCAGACAAAGCTGTGCGAGTTTTATTCCGGAAAGGTCAACCTACCAACGCTGTCAGACGAGTTAGTGTAAACAGTTCCAGCTGATACTTGCTACAACTGAATGAACCCAAACCATACCTCATTATGATGATTCCTCACATGGAGATGTGAAGTTACTTGCAGAGAGATTTGGTATGAAGTTATGACAACAATGCCACACAATCACTCAATGTGTTTGGCGACAAATGATTGGATGATATAAACAACCTATCAAAAAAATTTGGATTGTTCTGGAAGGTACAAACTCATGTTGCAGTCGTCTCTCCTTACGTACCAGCTCAGATACATTGATGCCCAGGAAACAGGCCAAACAGATCATACCTATGAGTAGCTTTTCGAAAACTTTCAACATTTTTTCAATCGAGGAAATTAATCACAGGTTGATTACCAGTTAGCGCACTTTTGCGTGAACAAAAACGCCAACCCGCGAAGACATCATCGAGCCAGCAAATGATAGTTAATGAAATAAGAATTTAAAATTTTATTCAAACTGCTACAATCAGCAACAAAATAGTTCTAGATGTTTCTTTTTAGATTATTTATTGCTCAAAGCAAACGACAGTCATTCAGGCAGCCAGTGTTACAGTTAAATAAATAAAATAATTTGAAGTATTAAAATATATCGCTTGTTAATACTGTCTGCTGTAGTTGGAAGAGATGTAGCTAGCTACTATGTTTAAACAGAGAAATCCAAAGAAATTGCTCACAAAATAATATGTACACGCATGTATTACATCATCAGTTATATAATAGTAGCACCTCATAACTCTGACTAAAAGCTTCCATAAACAAACATATAATAAAGTGGGTAGACTTAGAGCTCTATAGATAGCCGAGAGTCAGACAACACTGTAGGGGTCGCCGTTCTCGTCCTCAAAAGTGTCCGAGCCATTATATGTATCGGCTTCTTCTCTCTGTAGCTGAGGTTCTCCATTAGAAGCAAACATGTGAGGGGGAGCAGGTTGAGGTGCCTCATCGATAGAGGAGTTTAGGTCACAACAGCTATCTGACATGTCACTGTTGCTGTATTTTGATTGGCCGGCCCTACAGTATGTCACATGTATGTTATCGATGAGTTCAGAATGTAAAGTGCTAATGAATGCATTCTATGCTAGCCTAGCACATTTTGGGTAATTTTTTGCAACATCAAATTTGGGTTGTCAAATGTGTCGCTTTTAAAAACGGTGGGTAATTGTAATACGACCCCTACCACTACTAACTGCTACTACTACTACGTCTAGTGCTACAACTACTACTACTACCGCTACTGCTGCTACCACTACTACTACTACTACTACTACCAGTACTTCCACCAGCTACTACTACCAGTACTACCACCAGCTACTACTACCAGTACTACCACCAGCTACTACTACCAGTACTACCACCAGCTACTACTACCGGTACTACCACCAGCTACTACTACCAGTACTACCACCAGCTACTACTACCAGTACTAGCCATTAACTGTTACTAACAAACTTACTTGCGTCTGTTGAAGATGATTCGAAGTGTGTCAGCTATTGATCTCTTTTTCACTCGCTTAGCAGCATTCTGTTGATGCCGTAGATTGTGTTCCTCGGGTGGGTTTTTAAACTGCACTTTATGTTTAGTTTTACTTTGTCTCAAGGAGCCAGTGGCTGCCGTATTGTAGGCGGGTCCATCCAGTAGGTTAGGGGTGGAGTGAGAGAGGGAAGGTTTCAGTGCAGGCTTTTCTATATCTGCAGAGACCAACAGTGTTCTTTAGCGAAAGTTTAAAGATGGCATCGAGTTTCAAATTTTTTTTCTGTATTGCAACAAATATCAACTTTCAAATAACACCGAAAATAAGATTTGACACTTTTAACAAGTGCATGCCTTAAACAGAAAGTGAATAATAAATTAAATCAAACTTGGTTAATTTTGTTTGTGAAATGCATATCTACACCATCACCCAGTTGATGAGGTAATAACACAACAAAAAAGCATACAAGTGAACTGGTTTGATATAGGAGGTCTTACTCACAGGAAGTTGGTGATTGTTGATTGCTGTACATCCCAATAGTTGGTGTTTTACAGCGTCTCATCATCACCGAAGTTGGTTCATTGTCTGATCTCAGGAAATCTACCATACTCTTTGGTCTGGCAGGTTGTTCTGTACACAACAATGGTATGAGTAGATGACTTCCACTTGTATTGCTACACAGGTTTATCAAAATATTCTATAGACATCGATAATAAAAGTCACTAACCTCTGTATACTGTTTGACCATCTGTAGAGTCTGTGGAAACGTATGATTTTTTCAGTAAAGAGTTGCGCTCTCTTGGTCTGTAGTGTATAGTAGACAACTCCTCATGTGACTCGAGATCACAGTTGGAGTTGATTCCACTGTCTTTGGTAGCTGTTGATAGCCTCTGTTCCTCTTCATGACTGCTCCAACTGCTGGTCTCTAATGACCTGCAACAACACAATGAGTGCGCTAGGAACCAAGGTTATGATCTAGCTAGTCAAATGATAGCATTATCAGTAAGACATAGAGAGCACACCTTTTACTGCTGTTACAGTCAGACTGGGCTTTTTGTATAGATCGTTCCATGGCTGCATTGACAGATGACAGGCTGGATCGGAAGGTGCTAAGGCTTGCCTCCAAGAAGTATCTGTCTGGGTGGTCTGCATCGGTGTACTTTAGAAGTTTCTAGAAAAATAAAATAAAGAAGAATAGGTCATGTGGTGTATTGGATTTCTCATTCAGAACAAACACGCAGTTTTTTTTAGGATTTTCAGATTCATTCCTCGGTGGTACAATATTTTTTATAAACCAAACCAATAATTCATCCGAAGCAGAAGTATGAGCCCTGGATATGTAAGTATGTTACAGTCTGGTGTATAGATCACTTGTCACCAGCTGTCATAGAGCAGTAAAATGAGCATTCCTTACATATACAAAAGTCACACACCCACAGAAATAATGCATATTCAAGTGAGAACACGAAATGTGATAGAAACAAATCTTAAATAATTATTTATGCAAAAAAACATGAAAAATTACAAAGCCAATAAATTTAAAGTGGACAAAGGCTGCAGCCAGATCTGTCAAGAAGGAACAAATTGACAAGATTTTTAAAATTTCTGACTACAATTGCTATTCTATTTCAAAATGTTTTCAAAGTGACTTTGTAACGAAGAAACCTCATCATCAGTTTTACTAACTACAAGTGATATTTCTCCAGCAATTTTGTTGAAAAAATTTAAATTTCAAAAATTTTAATTTTTGGCATGACAGCAGCTAATTTTTGGCATTTCAGTTTAAAGTTTTAACAACTATTTCAAGCAGTTTCAAATTTACCAATTTTAAATATCGTTTTCTAGTTATAACTCCGCAGTAAACTGGTAAGATAGCTGGGTTGGTACAATCAACAAGTACATTAGGTCAGTTGCCAAAGTTAGCAGCAGAGGAACTTCCTTCTAGCTAAGAACGATAAAAAACTTGGCAGCTCGTCAAATTTCTCAACCAGCTCTTCAAATTTCTCAACCAGCTTCAACCAAAGTTTAACATATACAGCTGTGCATTTCAAATAATCTTGCAATATTCTTTAAAAAACAAAACTCTGATACCTTGATGTAGAGCACCAGACTCGGCATCCGTCTGACTGGAGCTAGCAGCTGACTTATCATAGACATATTATCTCCCCCTGCTTCATTCTGACAGCTGCCAACAGTCTGTCTAAATTTCTCTGAAGACTTGTGCAGTTTACGAACAGTTCGCAAGGCACTAGTGAAGTTTTCAATGTATTCTCTGTACTGAGCAAATATGTCGACCTTCAAGATCAAATAGTAAGTTGCGGTAAGAATCACAACAAAAACGCAAAAACTATAACTTTTTAGCAACCTGTAAACTTGCAAATAAATAAATTTATGTATTTTTGAGAATGTAATTTTCTTCGACCAATCACAGGCCATTCCAGTTCTGACCAGTTTACTGGCTAGAAAAGCTGGTATGTCAGTTCTGACAGTAAAGATTTTTTCGTAAACCTAAACACAGAACAGCTTTTATAGCTTTAAAAAGCTGGACCACCCAGAAACCTCCAGGGATGAGTTATTTGTAAGAGAAAGACAAACATTATAATCAGGAATACTCAAGTTGCTTTGTTTCCAAATTGCCATTCCCACAATGCATGCAATATTTGTTCAATATTTCTTTTGATTATATCACTATAACTACATATTGATCAGGGATCTGACAAAGACCAGCTAATTATCTTGTTCCGCGTGTGGGGGGAGGTTTGACTAGCCAAGGACCAAGCGAGGTAGTAACAAGTCCAGTGGCTGTTAAAAGGTACATTATGTACAAGGAGAGTTCATAATCAACCCTACAGTTAGATTCATGTATAACTCTATTGTTTTGAGTCAATCACTCGTGTTAATTCCTTACTCATGTTTATTGATATCAGATCGTAGCAGCTGTTTTTTGTTGGCACAACAAAAGATTTGTGTGTTGTTTCAGTTCAGCCCAGTCGCTACACCTTTCATCGGTAGCGAAAGCGTAAGCTTTATGTTGCTAAGAGCTTGGCAGGTTGGTCCGCTAATGCAATAAATTATTATTCATAAAGCCCCCCACTGAGTTTGTGTAAGTTCCTTGCAAAGTATTATTCATCCAAAAGGAGGTGAACATTCTTTCAACATTCCGATCAGAAGAAAACAAGGCCCAATGGTTAATACTTATTGCCAAGAAAGTTTTGTTGAAAACAAAATATCGGAGAAGCAAGGGGTGAGAGAGTAGAGCAGATGAGGGGGTAGCAGACGAGGAGAGCAGACAAAGAGAGCAGATAAAGCGAGCAGACGAGGAGAGCAGATGAAGAGAGCAGACGGGGAGAGCAGATGAAGAGAGCAGATGAGGAGAGCAGACTAAGAGAGCAGACGAGAAGAGCAGACGAGGAGAGCAGACGAGGAGAGCAGACGAGGAGAGCAGACGAAGAGAGCAGATGAGGAGAGCAGATGAAGAGAGCAGACGAAGAGAGCAGATGAGGAGAGCAGATGAAGAGAGCAGACGAGGAGAGCAGATGAGGAGAGCAGATGAGGAGAGCAGACGAAGAGAGCAGACGAGGAGAGCAGACGAGGAGAGCAGACGAGGAGAGCAGTCGAGGAGAGCAGACGAGGAGAGCAGATGAGGGGGTAGAATACACAAGAGTTGAAGCAAATTAGTTGGAGTGGAACGAGAGAATACAGGCGATGCAGTCAACAAAGTTATTTTGACCTCAGACCCAAATGATGATCAACTAATCTATCTATTGCTTGTAACAAGCCAATAATCTGTCACTGATAGCTGACTTAGAGCCTAATAACTTGGCTATCAGCCAATTAAATCCCTTTTTCATCCAGCGCTGATTTGTATCTTCTTACGGAGTAAATTCTTGAGCGAAGAGGTGTTTAGCGTGAAATTCTCGGAGATGCAACACTTGAAGGGCAGGAGTTTTTATCAGTTTAATGGAGCGTTGTTTGTGCCGCATAAATCAGGAAAAATATGTGGGTTTTTGTGTTCGTGTTGCAATAAAAATGCTCTTGAGCACTGAAGAGGTTGACATTTTGTTAATAATAAATTGTCAAATAGGCAAATTATAATTAATTAATAAACTGATGAAAAAGCTTTTGAAATTGATCTGTTGGTAAATATAGAAGGAAACAGAAGACAACACATGAAGAATGCCTGCCAGTCAGTATTTGATATTTTGCAATTGCACAACTTTGGCGGTGAATTTAATTGCGCTCAATTTTTGAGCAATTTTTTGAAATTATATTGTATGAAAAGTAGCTTATTGGTCAGTTATATTAGTATTTGTTTAAAAATTTTGAGGGCGCAAACCTGCTTAGTGTCAGCGAATTTGCCAAATATGTCACCCAAGATGTCTTGCTGCCTCCAACGAGTCAGCCTCATCTCTAGTTTAGACAGCACAGCGCAGTGGTACTCGTAGATAGAGGTTAGACTGCTCGGGAAGATTCGACTGAAAAGGAAAGCAAACTCGTCAAAACCGGGAGTAGATTAATTGGACAAAAAAGCATATGAATGAGCACAGTTGCCATTTCTTACAAGAGAAATTGAATGCCGTTTATTTCACAATTATTGATGTCACAAATCTGTTGGCATCACCTCTGATGTCAGTTAATCAGCAACAAATCAGCCGACAAATGAGCAATTGTGTATGAAAAAACAGACTAGAGAACAGGCCAGACTAATGTCAAGGTCAAGTAGTCGAAACAGTATTGCATCATCAACTGTTGAAAAACAGAAATTATCAGAATTCTCAAATGATGAGTTGATTAAAATGAGTTATAATTAATAATCTTTGCAACTAAATTATTTGGTGTTTCAATTTTGGAAAATAATAATAATTAATGTAAAATGGATCATTAAAAAAATATTCTTATTTACATTTACCTGCAATCTCTGGCAGAGAGGCAATCGGACTGTCTCAGAACTTTACTGTAATTTTCTATTAGGTTATACAACGTAGTACAATAATTCCTTTCTGAATCTACAATACTCATCGCAGTTTTCTGTCTTTGAACTGAAAGTAACAAAAACAACCAACATTACTAGACTAAACTCAAAAAACGATAGCAGTTGCAATTGAATGTGACCTTAAACTGACCTTGAAGCCTCGACAACGACGTACTAAGACCATTTGATAGTTTTTTATCCTCAAAACTGTGACCATTCTGGCGATATTCTGGATTCTGTGCACCCTGCAACAGTAGGTAGAAGCTAATCAAATATAATACAAATATACTCAGTTAATCCGTGGAATAACACCTGACGATGTGAAGGATTATCCACTGGTTATGATATAATCCGTAGCTGTAGGATATACAGTGAAAGTAGGCATCTGCCAATTAATATATATATATAATAGCACATGCTGGTGTCCACCAAAGTACATGTACCTGCAGCAAGAACCACCACCAACCAGGATATGCAAACCCCTGAGAAAATACCTTCCCCACACCTGCGACATCTGTGGACTTACAAAAATTTTCCCCGGAGAGCAAAAAATGTCGATCTCGGACAACTTGTTCCACCTACAGTCTTTATGGAATTTAAATATTTGATATGTCAGACATCGTTGACTGAGATGGAATATACTAATGGACAATAGTTGGCCAGCTGCATTGAAAGAAAATTGGTGTTATTATACGCTGGTGTAAAACTAACAACTATTTTTGACACCATAGACTTCTATACAAACATCTACAAATTATCTGCGAAAAAGATTAGGCTTGTGGTAAACTGGTCATGATGTCACAGAGAGAAGCGAAGACTGTGGTTTGCCTTTAATTATTTACGATAAATTAGTGGGGAGTGTGTCAGGATTAGGGTGTTTAGTAGAGAACGGTTTGACGTTATTTGGATTGCTCGCAGCCGTGGAAACTATTTGTTTTTGTAGCTTTATATTTAGCCCTGGGAGCTGCTGGATATAACTCTCAGTCTACTCTACACCTGTAAATATACTAGTTACCTGTTCACTGGATGAATTAGAATTTTCACCATTTGGTTGAGGGCTCTCGTCATACGCCCGCTGAGCCAAAGCGTTTGACAACAACAAACTCTTTTGTGTCACCTCAGCTAAACTCTCATCCGAGTCTGAATGGTGATCCTCAATATCTTCCATCTCTACAAAGAATTTTAATGGAACCGTTTATTATTGTATTTGTTTGAGTGGGGATAAGAGGGCACGTTGATGTAATCAACAATTACAAAACAATGATGAAACTAAAATGGAAATAATAAGGGATTATGGCCATTTTTTGTAATAATACTTCAATAATAGTAACTGGATATGAAATATTTTTTAGATACTAATCTGTCAGATTAAAAATATTTTTCTGCTGAATATAAAATATTTCCACTGCAATAAACTGCTCCGGTGGGGAGGTTTTTATGAAATAATTAAAATTAAATGTTTTTCTGCATTTCTCTTTTTCGTAAGCAAAAACTCACCAACCGATTATAGATTCTTAGGAATGGTTAATCCAGCATTGGTTGAGGCAAGATAACCAATTAACCAGTAATTATCTCATTAGCCCAGCAAATGATACTGAGTACACAAAGAAAACCACGGTGTGGATTAAAGGCTATACTTCAGTCCGTCTGCTACAGTATCACTAATCCATCAGATCAATCATTATATAATACTTGTAATATCGCTTTGAATTTATGCGGTTCGCGTAAAAATATGTACAGAGTTAAGAAAACAAGACATTAAAGGGAACAATAAAAGTGGTTTACCGACAAAACTGGAGTAAATTCATATTGTCACGATTCTTGATTTGCATAAAAAAGTTGATTAATATTAATAACCACCGAAGCAGATTAAATTCTATCAAGTAAAATGAAAATGTAACCTACTTGAGTTGCTAGAATTACAAAACAAATACGCACCTTCCGGGAGGGGCAGACTCGCTATAAATGACTTCAACATTGGACTTGTATACATTCCATTGGAGTCAGCACCGTTAGTTTGCTGCCGACTGAGACTGGCGAGACCATTAACTGCCTGCCTGTCATCACCATTCCGTCTTTCACTCTTCAGTTTCTTTATTTGCCTCTCCATTCGTCTCTGGTTCTTGTTGGAGACTTCAATTTGGCACTGAATATTATCGCATTGCTCCTGCAAATCAACAACGTATTAATAATAAAATCCAAGATTTTAATAAAATAATGATTTAAGCTGGATAAAATGATTTATATTAAATATACCAGCCATTAGGTAGGCATGCTTTCCACATTAGCTCCAATTAATGACCGCAAACAACATGGGAATTTGTAGGAGCTTCTACCTGCAGTCTTGGACTACATTGCGTTTAAGCGTTAGTTTCTAAGAGAAAGTTTTTCTTACTTTGAGGGTTTGAACGAGACGTAACATGTCTCTCATCTGCTCTTCCTGTTCGACTTTAGAGTCGTTGAGTTTATCGTAGAGTTTCTTGTCTTCACCTTGAATGTTGGATAATTCCGTCATGGCTGCAGTAAATCCCACCTGCAGGTCCTGGACCATTGCCCTCAGCTATAGTAATATAATATAATCATAATAATATAATAATATAATATACCACGTAGTGTTAGTGAAAGAGAGAGGAGAGAAGGACTCTATGTAGCGAGCTCAATGCTAGGGATACAGCTGAAATTTTTATATAAACGTAATAAATTTTTTAATTTTAATACATTTATTATTTTTTTTATGAATAGAATGTTTTTATTGCGGCAGTGAAAAATTTTTGCAAATGGGATGGCAAACGTCAGCGATATTCAGAACCAATACATAAACAACAGCTTTTGGTAGACAGCAGCTTTCATAACCAGAAGCCAACAGATGTTTTGGTGTCACAAATTCTGCCTCGAACTGACTGATAGCGATATAATAGCAGTAGAAGCAGGACATTAACGTCTGCACAACACGCTAAGTTATCTTAAGTACAAAATTATTTGATGTCTGATGAAGCACCCAACAACATAAGAAAACTCTAGATGAATCATCCCGCAGGTAAACAGGATGTTGTGATTTGGCCTCGCTACTCGGTGGCTGGAGAATTCTCAAACGTTAAAATTTATTAGTAAATAATTATTTCAACTTTTGTAAAACAAAGAGTTTTCTAAGCTGAGTCAACATCTGTACACAAGAGATCAACAAGTGCATTCGTTTTGTAGATAATATCGCCTCCTCTCATCAACGCATTTTGAAAATAAAATATGATGAGGCAGACATTCTGATCAATTGGTTGTAAGTCATTGAGTGATGAGAGACACTTATATTGTGTACTATCCATTGCACGGGTCATTACCAGCCTGAGATCTAATTATTTCTAATATACAGCTGATTGCGGTCTGTAGATTAAACATTGCGATGAAACAATTCTGTAATTAGCTTGCATGTGGCGCTAGCTCCCTTCTGCCGTATTTACCTCGCTCTTCGAAGACTTGAAATAATCAGCATCTCAAGTCTAAGTGGCTGGTAATTGGGCTTGTTGAGATAAGAAGTTAAGTCTCAGATGAGTCACAAACGGATGACTCAAGATTGTCCGACTTGATTGACTATGTGTCCGCAGGGATGAGTATTTTATAGACCTATTGTAAGTTGGTGAGCCAGTCCAATACAATAAAATATTCTCCTTAAATAGCCTCAACAGATTATTATGCATGTATGATAATTATTTTATTTTCGATGAAAAAACTCCAGGGTGCTCACTTCAGACACCTTGTAATATAATATCAAATTGTTTCTGGGCAAAAACAACTTCACCTCCAAGGTTTGAACCCCGGTACTCACTCATGTCGAGTCAACAAGCAGACCACTTCACCATTTTGTACCTCTGTCTGCGCAACTGTTAAAACTGTATAATACAGCTTACAATACAAAAATAATTGTTTTAAAAATGAAGAAAAGTGAAAAAATGTCGCATTGATCCTAGAAGTTGGTCGAGGAAGTCAAAGATGAAGGATTAGATATGTCAGCAGCGAAAGCAGCTGTAAACTGCATGAAAACAATAACTTTAGATAGAGACTCCATTATTTTCAGTACGTGTCAACGTCAGCGTGTCTGGTATTGTACAGGAAACTCTGTCATACAACTGAACTGAAATTGGTCCTTGAAAGTCCCATAAGCACTTGAGAAGCAATTATTGATTGGAATAGACATAGGTGAAAGCTTGTGCATGTAACAACTTTAGGTATTGTGTAAACTGGAGGGTCTGACACACGCTATGGTTGTTATTCTTACATAAAACTCTGTCTGGCAGCGTGGTTATTTCCTGGCAGCGTGTACCGCTGTCAGATGGAATTGGACGGCTGCCAAAATCGTGTCAGAGATAAAATCAATAGTTTAAGCTATTTTTGTCATGATTTTCAATTTAAATGTGATGTCTCAACAACCAGACGTTGCCTTTACTGTCAGCGTTGCGTTATATAATAACACTTCGAACACATATAATAGATGTGCCACACCATGTCACATAAGGTTACTACATGCGAGTTGTTTTTTTAAATAATTTTCAATAATATTTTACCAGCAGTAACAGATAATAACAAAAACTAATAAATTTTCATAAGCATTTTTCTGCTCAGCTGGCACAACTTTGTTATTTTCCACAAGGCAGACTCCAAAGTCCCTTTCTTTATATCTAAAGAACACTGGTTTCACAATATATTCATCCGACTCTCACAACCACAATGAGAACGTACCAAATAAATAAAAAGTTGAATCAAGATGAAGCCAGACTCACATTAGAGCTGAAAGATTCAATGACGCTGTCGTCACTGCCGTCGCTGCCGTCTACGGATGAGCTGCAGGAGAGAGACGAGTTTAAATCCACCGAAGATTGTTGAGTGCTAACCTTCCATTTCAACATGATACGAGACAACGACTGCTCAGATATGTCTGCCTCAACCTCTTTAACTACTACTCTGTAGACCTCAAATGTGCCAACCCATGCAGAGTGTAACAAACGAGCGGTAGATAGAAGTGATATTACCAAGCCTCAATTATCTTGCATGCTCTGTGGACGCTCGGAAGGATTAGCAAGTATTGATATAATATTGTGTCTGATCTCACCTATACCGTATCCACTGCCGCACACTCGAGTAATGTAATTTAGTGCGTGGAGCGAACGACTTCTAATACATAATTGATGACCATTCACAAACTTGGAATAGACCAGCTCTTTAATTTAGTATAGTACTGTATATCCCTGATAAAACCAACTACTTACTAACTTTGCAATGAATACATTCCACGCCATAGAATATAAATAACAGTGACTGTACAAACCCAACAACGCCTACTAATATTGCCACAACATTCATTGCTTGACTATATTTATAAATTGGACTTTCACAAAAGTAAACTGTAAACAAAAATGGTTGCTAAACACCTTTCCGGACCGCAATGCATTGCAGCAACATTGTATTTGTTTCCGGTGCAGAAATGTCTAATTCAACAACAATCATTGACCTCCCATGAGGAAAATAGCAGTTGCAGAGTTCACTGATGCAATCTGCACACAATATTTGTATCATATATTAATATGGAAGGGGTCAATGCACAAAAGATTGTTTCTTGGATCATTCATTCAGCACTGATATGATAGAATCAGTTTTGGCATCGTTCCCCATGCACACAGGAAGCTTGACTCACTACCAAAGATGCACGCAAACCCTATGTGATAGATAATTAATTTTATCATTAGAGGAAACTTAATAATAAAGAATTAAAAATAAATTGATAGTTAGAGGTTGTCTGCTCTTACCAAAAGAACATCTTCACCTTCTTCGGAAGCCATGTTGAAAATAAATGTTAGAGATAAAATGCAGGCAGCCAAGAGAGCTGGCAGCTAGATACTGACTACTGGCTGTTAGCTAATAGAATATAAACATCACACAAAACACCCTCCAGTCATAATCATATTTTATTGTTAACATTTTATTTATGTTTCATTATGTGGCTGATATTTCATTTCAAAACAATATATTACTACATAGAATTGTACGGTTAACCTGATACAACTTTTTGTTGACCCATGAACAATACAATGTAATTTTTGAGTATCTAATATTTTACACACGACAAACAAAGCTTTGTTGGGTGAAGTGCTTTGACAAGCGTCCGATTTCTATAGGCAATGATTTTTCAATAGATATGAAAACAATCAAAATTATAACCGCAGCCTGCTTGGCAGCATATTGCTGCCGAGCTGTTGATTAAGTCAATATTGTGTAGCAGGAAATTTTGAATACTTGAGTGAATGTACTTGAGTGAATGTAGGCGGAGACTCTGTATTGTATGTTAGATGTCATGTACCACACAGTATTTATATAAAGTGCACTCTAGTCGTTAGAGTGGTCAGTGACATTACTCTTATGTAATTGTGTGCTGCTCTTACACCCACTTGAATTTGCTGTCAAATTCAGAGATTAATTCAAAAATAAATGTACACAACAGCAAAGCACTTGGTAATGCTATGCTGGTCAAAACACATTTCTACCAGCAGGGACAGACAACTGCAACTTTGTACTACAACCACTCGATAAGCTAAACAAGAAAAACAAAACGATTAAAAAGGCTAAAAGTCCATCAAAAACTACCTTTTTCAAAAATAATATTCACATAAATTTCTTTCTCATTGCTAAAATGATTAACAGATTTCAATTTTAGGGTTGTGTTTTCACTCTGATCGAGGAGACAACTTCACAAAACAACTTTTCATTGAAAGCAGAAACATTTTATGACTTTTTCTATCGAAGCAAAATTTTTGATTTGATATGCACATGGAATTGCAATTAGAAAAAAAAATAAAATAAAAAAAACGACTGCAGGTCAATTTTTTTTATTTAATTGCAGCACTTGAAGTGTCCTGTTTTACACACGAGGCTAATCAACGGCACATTTATGTGGTATAATGTTGTAAGACTGGCACATTTACCTCAACAAACTCTGCATGGGGCAACACAGTGTTTCTCTCTGTAACAGCTGAAGAGGTTGAGATGGCATCTACGTCACTTTCACAGAGCTCTGGGCTGTCCATGTCTGGCAATCTGCCAATATCTGAAGCGTATCAACATTACATCATAATGCTCATGAATGACTGAAGATAGGAAATTGACGGCGCTTTAAAATACTGGAAGTGAAGATAATAATTTGGTAAAACAGATCGGAGAATGGAAGCAAATGAAAGGGCAGGAAAGAGCAAATAAGGTGGAAAAAATGCGACAGGAAATGCTGAGGACAAAAACATTTTTTTCACACATCTCGCAACAATACCATTTTGACACAATTACAATTGTTGTTACAGTGATTCGAAATAACCAATAATTTGTTTTATAATTAGTCGTTTCTTGTGTGCATTGTGGGAATACTTCTAACAATAGTAGTACGATGTTGACTGACTCAATACAGTCTTTGTTGTTGGAGGGAGAAAAGGAAACACTCGATGTTATGATTGTGTCAACAAATCCAATAATCCAACGAATAATATCAGTCACTTTACAATTTATGATTCAAACTCAATAACCGCCTGTTTGCGTCGGAACTGATATCAGATATCTGTTGGGGGATACAAGCGTGGCCAAAGCTGCTTCCTTCCTCCAACGTTTGTCTGTCAAAACAACTTGATGTCAAGACAGGACAACTCCAGCAAATATAAAATACCCGTGTGGGTAGCTCTATGTCTGTCCCAGATGTTAATTGTGAAACAAATGATTGCTGGCAGCAATGGGACTTCACATTGAGTACAATTGACATCTGACCAGCTAACACCAGCTATCATCACCCTTGAGACAACCACTGTACGTAATAGGAATAATAAATGTAACACAACTCCTCGGGGACATAATGGCGAAAATTCAAAGAAATACATGAATAAAATGTCAGATGAAGAAATAACGGTCAAATCATATATAATTGATGTCTCGATGTAAAGCGGCTTTGCCATAGACATCGATATCCGCTGCGCAAGTTTAGTTTATGCACTTGTGTTTAAATTAAAAAAAGTTTGAAAAAATAAGGAAACCAACATCCAGCCGTTAATCTCAGTTGGTAACTTACTAGCAATCAACAACTAGCAATGAACAAACCAACGTCCAGTTATTAGTCTCAGTTGGTAACTTACTAGCAATCAACAACTAGCAATGAACAAACCAACATCCATTCATTAATCTCAGTTGGTAACTTACTAGCAATCAACAACTAGCAATGAACAAACCAACGTCCAGTTATTAGTCTCAGTTGGTAACTTACTAGCAATTAACAACTAGCAATGAACAAACCAACATCCAGCCGTTAATCTCAGTTGGTAACTTACTAGCAATCAACAACGAGCAATGAACAAACCAACGTCCAGCTAAAAGCCAGTGAAAGTCAGACTTGAAGTTGATTGTTTTTATATGTATGCAGTATCATGTCGCATTTACTATATATACCAAATATTGTTCACATTACTAGAGATGCTCCAATTCACAAAATTTTCACCAATCCGATTTTGATCCGATTTTACCGATTTTGGCATTGAACCGATCCGATTAAGATTCTGACCGACCTAATTTATGAAAAAAAATTGAGAGTAACTGTGCATCATTATATTAGTTTTTTAATAAGTACAGAAAATATGCCAGGCCAATCACCAACAATAATCACAAGATGGTGTCAAAATTTGTCTGCTTTGTCAGTCTCGTAAAAAACCCATTTCCTAGAGCTGAAAAATGTTGCAGCATCGCATGAGCTAGAGAGAGCAAAGAACAATATGAGGCCAAGGCAATAACAACTTTGGTAAGTGGAGTTAATCTGCCTGCTATTTATTGTTGATGGAAAAATCTGTCAACAACAATGCAAATAAACCGATTCCGATTTTTTGCCGAGCTATTGAATAGTTAATAAAATATTCTAATTCTGATCCAGTGAATCTGAATTGGAGCATCTCTACACATTACATCACATTTTTGTTAAGAGTTGCATGAAAGGTTAAACTCGGAAGGTGATGTGACGGTTTTTTCCAACATGATGAGGTTTGCAGAAAGTAAAATAAGTTCAAATTTTTAACACTAGGTTTCCACACCACTGGAGGGTGAATGATAACAATCATGAAAGTTTTAAGGAGACAAGTGACTGCATTTACAGATTTTAATCTTAAAAACATCACAAACAACAAATAAACCAGACTATATGCCTCATATCACCTCAGTCGACTAAGCTACTAGCACAAAGTTTCAGTTAGATAGAAATAGACTTTACTGAAGCAATTATCAGTGCATGTGTAAGCGATCAGAAGTCTCTCTACAGAACAATTACGGGTCAATTACTTAATTTGTAAGAAGGCAGAAATAATTAAATGCTATATCCTGTGTACCAGTGAACACTGATGATCGTAATACAGAAATGTGCAGCAAAGAGATAACATGTGTGAGTGGTAGCAAGTAATCACTAAAGTTATTGAGAAATGAATTAAAGCTCATGTACTTTATATAACAAGCCGTACAGTTCGTAACTTCTCTCACAGGGAGCAATGTATACAAAACATTTTGTACCAAAGTACATTTTCTAACAATTATTTATGATAATAATTACCCTGAAGTTTGCACCCAGCTTATGAGTGAGCCTATCCAAGGATTTCTCTATAGATTTATTAACAAAGTGAAATAAAACAGATGATTATGAAACTAAAGCTTGCTAGATTTCAGTTTGCTAGTAATCTGAGAAACAGATTATTAAAAAAAAACAACAAACAAAAACAGAGAGGCTAGATACAGGCTTGAACCCTCAACCCAACTAAATCTCTTAATCCAGTTACTGAATATTCTACCAATTGTGACACTTGGAATGTGCCATAACAAACCTAATCATGTTTCAGGTACGTTAACTAGCTATAAGTCGGGACTATATATCGACTGCTAGCTGCTAACAACCATTCAGTACTCACCTCAAGCTTGTCTCTCCAGCCTAGACAAAACTTGTCCAATAAGTCACCGGACAGGTAAGATATCTATGATGTAATGATAGGGCACCTGCAGATAGTGTCATGAGTGGTAGCCAAGGCGATAGACTAAACATTAGCAATGAAGCTGATAGGATCACACAAAAAATGGTATGAGTGTTTACTGCACTGGCTACTGGCATAGACGCTCTACCAATTCCTGTTATGGTGAGCCCTAATGACCTGAAATAGCCCGTAAAGCAGACAAAATTCTTTGGACTGCTTCTTTTATCTGACAATATTATTGGTCTACCACAACTTTATAATAATAAAATAATGCTTCATTTCAAAGAGAATGAAAACATAACAACTACAGCGATGGTACTGCAAAACCAGCTGTGTTGACCAGGCAATGATAAATCTTTGAATAAAAAACAAGCGGTTCTTTTGTTATCTTAGAGAAACTAACAAAAAAAATGTTGGTAATTGATGGGTAACGATATTAAGAGAGTTTCGATATTAAGATTGCCTCAAAAAACTAATTATCGCTAGTAAAAAAGTTTTTGTGACTGAAAAAGGTTAAAAAGTAAATTCTATCAACTACATTTGTTTTTCTTCGAACGCTGATTCACCAGTTTGCCATGAAATAGCTTACCTTGGTGCAGTAGTATGTACAGTTGTGTCAATATGTCAGCTCTGAATCAATGGCAGCTCTCTCTCGGCGTACTATAGACAGACAGTAACAAGTCGTTGTTATAGGGTTTATCTCACAGCACATGGCATATGTAAGCATCTTGACAAGCGAGCTATAACTGCGTGCATACACCACCGTGAAAACCCTCTTGGGTATTATGTACTGTTTAACAAAATGCATTCATACCAGGGATTGATAATTTCCTATCTCATAACATAACGACATTGCGCAAAATATTTATTTTTTTTATCAAGCTTGTAAATAATTAATCAATTTATCAGTAGGATTAAATACTTTGAGAAAATTTAAATAAAATTCCTTTTTTAAATAATTATTTCTTCCAGTAGATATTTGATTAATTAGTATAAAGCAGATAACAAACATGACAAAATGTCTGTCTTGGGTATACAAATAATCCATAATATTGGCAGCATACAAAAACCTGCCACAAAATATTACAACTACTATTATAATGTCACAGCTAACAAATTATAATCTACGTACAAAGTGCTACGCCGAAATGGTTCACTTTCTACAAAGGTCAAGTACAATAGACTGTTGCCAGGTTCGCTAGCGGCAGCTTCTTGGATGCCGACCCTCTGAACTTGGGTTTTAACAATGAATTATTTCAGAGAAGCTTGATAACGCTACATAATTATGCATGCATGCGTTACAACGCAAACAATTATTATCACGCTGAAAAGGCGATTAGATATTAATTGTATGCAAACATGAACAGCAGTTAGCACCTGGTTGACAAACTATTGTGTGTACAGAAGAGCTCAACATCTGCACCACAAGTCAGTCATGCGGTGTAACTGAGTAGTAGAAGGAGGAAGGGATGGTGGTGGATCAGTCAACTTAAAAATAATTAATCTCAGTTTTACAGAGATCCGTTAGAACAAGATAGAAAACATGTTAAAGTCTGAAAATAGTAGTTAGTTACCATGTCAACAGTTGCGGGGGATAAAAGATTTTGTTGTAAACTTTATTTATGACTAATTAAAAGACTATTTAATTTTGTCTAAGAGTGAGAAGGAAAAACCTGCGGTTTGTTCGATGTTAGTGCAAAAACCAGCGACCAGTTTTGCTTACAAGTGAATAAAGGCTTTATATCCATGAGGTGATTTTGTCTATGGTAGAGTTGTACACGTTACACCACCTTCCAGCAGTCTTCACAACACATATCATAAACTTATGACTCCGTTATTGTTGATCAAACCTTGACTTGGTTGATTTGAAACTACTGATCGTAAAATACACTGATTTCTTTTAATATTTTGTTACTATATCCTTCAAAAAATAAGCTGAGGAGACGAAAGATTAAGACAGAAAAAAACGCAAAGCTGATGACGATTTGAAAACAAGCAACAAGTTTTATAATCTGAACCGCTAGTGGATGTAGCGAAGCATATCTAGTACCAGCTTAGACAAATCCAAACATTGAGTTCACGAACCCAACCAATACAACAGATTTGGTGAGCAGTTTTTAATTAAAGCTTGATAATAAACAACATGTCAGGCATATACTGCTTTCATTTATACGACATCTACACTTATAGCTGGCTCTTAAAATATCACGCAGCTAATGCGATGTCGCCAATAATTTCCTGGAAATTTTTACAATTCATGTAGTTACCCAATTGTGTATATAGAAAGAATCGTAGAAAATTGTAGCAAAATGTAATCTAGTGCAAGGAGCATAACAAATACGATAAAAAAAATAATCATTTTCCGTTTGCAAATCGATTCAGTCAAAGACCACAACAGTAAAAGATTGCCTCATTTTGAATGTAAGAGGAAAAAACCCTTCTGAAAAGACGAGTGTGTAATCAAAATGAAGCTGCACAAAGTACCATAGTTAATGTTACTTTTCATGCGCTGTTTACACCTCATTCACAGAAAGTCGCAAAGCTTCCTGAGGTAGTAAATCTGTGACACTTTTCTACGTCATTCTATGCTCAACTACGGTTTCTACATTCCAGTGATCAAGCATGCAATCACTACGACATGAGCAGAAAACCAGCTTCACAACTAACACTTTCCACACACGCTTAAAGACAACTCCTATCTTACAGGCATCAATTTTCTGAAAATACACATAATGTACTTACTTGGTCAAGAGAGAATTCAGCTAGCGTAGAGATCTTCTTATGTAAGAGTGAGCGTGAGAAATATGCCGTGTAGTGCAATGGCGTGCAAGCGAACTGGTGCGCATTGTCTTGTGCAGAGGCTATTGTACAACGTTTACAACTGTGTATTGTGTTGTAGCGTCATTGGGTAATGCAATATGTGACAGTAAATACACGTTTGTTTGCCCAAGGAAATCATATGGAAGGTTATGCCAAATATTTTAAATTTTGACACTTTATAAAAGGTGCTAGTAAGGTATGAGTTGAGGCATTCTATCTGTGTGGTAATATGGCAGTAGATGAAAGAAACAGCCGCTTTGATTCAACAAAGTTTCCAGTTCAGAAGTTATAGAGTCAAAGTTGATTAGGCATAGAGAAAGGATAAAAAGGAAATGTAATGCACTAAGCTAGACATACAGCCATAGCGTAAACATTCTAAAAAAATAAAACACATCTTGCGAGATCGTATAGTAGGTATTTTGAATTTACTACTAACCAGCTCTGAGCTCAGTGGAGGAAACACACATATGTACAGATCTTAGAGTTGTCTCACCATAAAAGTCACATGACTAAAGTATTTTGGAAGTGAGATAGCAGGTGATTAATTGTCGAAGATTTAATAATACACGAGACAATACAATGATGTGTAATACGATATATTATGTATACAGCAGCATATGGCGCATAGAACGGATTGCATTGATTGAGAAAAGCACAAAGCGATGAAATGTAACTGCTAAATAACTTTATAAATATAAAACAAAATATTAAATGACCAGGAACCCGGTACCCTCGAGGAAAACTACGTACACCTACTGGATGAAAAAAACGAAATTATGAGAAAAACTGGAAAAAAAGAGTTAGTTAGGAATTGATCAATTCTTTTCATGGAGATAATATCATACTTGCAATGCCGTGTGGAGGGTGAAGCCATCGGCTAATAGACAGCAAACCAAAGCTTCGGGGCAGACAGAAAAAATAAATGGAAGTGGAACTGGACTAGGAAACAATAGTCTGAGGACCAAATAAGCAGCTCAAAAGAACCTATACAATGGACAGAGAGATCGTTGCAAGCTGCCTGCCGTAGAAAAACAGAATACTAATGATTTACTCACCAGGCATCACTGTCAATGCATATTGACATGTGACATATCTGGCTCCATATTATGACATCATGTGAAATCACTGGAACAATGTCACACAAGTAGCACATATTTCTCATTTTTCAATAAAAACAATCACAAATGTAAATTGACTAAAACAATTACAGAGGAGTAATGGCATCTGAATGCATATTTAGCAACAAAAACAAAACAAAAACACAGAAATCGCTTCAGACAAATCCCTGTAGTATAGAAGCTTTTCAGCACCGAAGCAGTTATTGATATGAAAGTGTCGAGTCTGTATTCCATCTATCAATAGATCCATACGAACGCCTACAGATATCTCAATAAAAGCCCTTGTTCTTAGACCGGTTCGCTCAACTCACTCATTTTCTTTCTAATATTCGTTGAATCAATGGAGCACAGGCTTGAAGGAAAGATCTATCAAACATTTCCTCATCGAATCTCAAAGCCGATTGCCTCGCTCTGTTACAGATCTCCTCTCTCTCTTCTGTAGACAACTTAAATATCTCCTCCAGACATTCACTGTACGAGTCTACAAAACACAAAACGACCACTTCAGCCATCTCATTGTAAACTATGTGAATGTAGTGGGAATGAAACTTCACCAAACACGTGGACAATAACAAGAGAGGACAACCCACCGATGTCATTAGCCAAGTATCCAGTACGTTCCTCATCAGGTTCCGTGGTTACAATGTCCATAAGAGGTCCCCCAGACTTGTGTGCTAACACAATGGTACCACCAGCCATCAACTCTACCACTCCTTCAACAACACATCACCAAGATACAATACACATAAGTCTGTGATGGCCTTTACTTCACAGGAGTTGTCTTTCCAACAAGAGCACAACTCTAACCATAGTTGCTTACATACAACAACTCTATACATTAGATATAGAGGTGACCCCCACCTATACCAAAGTGCTCGTTCCACATGGTGTGTATTCCTACAGTGGACCGAGCCATTCTCTCCTTCAGCGTACCAAACGGCACATTCAAACAAAACTCTACAGAGTCAGACAACTCCAACTCTCTAGCCAGCTTCTTGAGGTCTTCTACTCTCTGCTGATCCTCAGCGTTCCTGCAGCCACCGACGAGCACAAGTTTGAGTCCTTTGCTCTGGGTGGAGTGCAGACCTGACAAGTACTTGTGAAACGCTCTAATCTACAACACCGATCACAGGCTGAGTACTTGGGTATGGAATAGTATGATCCCAGGCTTGATTGATTACTCTCCACATCGCATAACAAGTCATGCTAGTAAAAGATCTCCTTCTACCTAACTGCTTCAATGTGCTGCTCACATGCACCATGTTCCCATGCTGCGAATTCGTTCGGATCGGACGTTGATTCGAGTTGGTTAGCATTCATTCGGGTTGGCATTCCATTCCGTTCCTATGATAATTCGAATTGAAATAATTTGCGGGAGTTGCCCTTCCTTTACAGTGAGTAGCGAGCGCAATAATTACTTGATTGTAGTGAGTTAGTAAACAACCGCGCTCGTATTACTAAGTAGTAATATGAGTCAAATTTGTGGAATGTTCACAGCATAAACTATTAAGTAGATGAATAATAACAAAATCAACAAATTGTAATAATTATAGATGATTATTAATAAATATAACGATAGCTATAAGAAATGATAAATAATTAATAATAATAATAAACTATTTCCAAATAATAAAAAAATAATTTTTTTGGCAAGTATAAAAATAATAATAATTTAGTTTGCCCATTTATGAAACAGAGCTATGATTCAGTTTCCCGAGCAAATAGTAAATAATTTATAACTTACCTGTTGTTAAACTTGCAGAGGATTATTATTATATGTATGTAAAAACTGCAGTTGGAAAATACGCAAAAACTGATTTACTGCCAAATCGCCAGTTTAATGCCTTTTTCTCAAAAGAGCAACCCGAACGAATTCGAATTCATCAACACGAACGATTCCCATGATCCTAATCAATGCTCAACCCGAACGAATTCGGTTTGAGGAACCGCACTGAGCCAACACGAACGAATCCGAACCAACTCGTACGAGTCAGAATTCCCATGACCCGAATGGACGATTTATGAGTTCAACCCAAACAAATTCGCAGCATGGGAACAGAGTGATGGGCTGATGAGATAGGCTAAATACAGTTGACAGAGAGGAGCAGTGCAACCCAACAAGAAAGCAAACCCTATAACTATAACACCAGAGTTGAAGCTACGGATGTGATCAAAATTGTAATCTAACAATATTTAAAATTTTTGTGATAAATGTGGTATGGAATCATGCAAATCAATAAGAGAAGCTGAGACAATTTTACTCACATTTAAAATCTCAACATTTTTTCTTTTGAAACTTGTGATTATTAATACAAAATTGCCAATTCAATTTTTTCATTTTATTAATTCCCTTAGGAATAGATAACAGCACAAGTTAAGGCCTCGCCACACAGAGAGATTTTATCATAGAAAGCAAAAAACGGTTGTTTCTTTCACCCTCAACTAATTGGTTCTCCTCCGTTTGACGCGATCGTCTAGAGTCATGCGAGTTTGATTTTTGTCGACCAATCTCACGATTAGCGATTATTCCCTGACGCTGATTGGTCAATTGCAAATCGCACGTATCCACTTAGATTTTCCCGGCCGTGACAGCCCATGCGTTAACTATAAATTGTCGATGAGCACCGTCATGTGCATAATCGTTGTGTGTGGAGTGCAGCAACGGACTACAGGAGGAAAACTTCTCTCATAGCGCCAAATTCATGGCCGTAAATTGCTGTGTGGAGAGGCCTTCAGGGGGCAACTACAATGATGTTGCTGCATGTTTAGCTAGAACCACACACACATTCTTCAAATAGCCACTGGCCAAAACCCTTTACCTGCGCTGCTAACAATTTACCTGCAACTGATGATCTTTCTCAGGCCGGAACTGAGCTACAGACACAATATGTCTAAGTTTGTCTTTATTCAATGGAAGTTTTGTGAACTCAGTGACATCACAGGGCGGGTAAACAGTGTGTGCAGTCGAACAGCCCCAAATATCTTCTATATGGCCTCTGGTCCATGTGGAATTAACCATTACTACATCGCATGCCCTACAGAACGCAGGCTATGAACTACATCGGCATGTTGGATGAACATGGAGATAAACAGTGAACAACAACAATAATTTTTAAAGCTAAATTACAAGTTGCTCGACTAAAAAGAAATATTGCACAAATAATAATTTTCAAACAAAATAAAAAAAATTGCGCGCTAGTTCAAGATTATTTTTAGTATTTTGATTAAGTGTATTCACCACTCTTAGACACTAAGGAAAGACAACTCCGACTAATGAGTTGTGTATCTACATATACCAGTGCCAGACCTGCCAACCCCAAGCTAAATAGACATCTACACATATCAGTGACAGACCTGCCAACCCCAAGCTACATAGGCATCTACATATACCAGTGCCAGACCTGCCAACCCCAAGCTACATAGACATCTACATATACTAGTGACAGACCTGCCAGCACATCCGTACAGGTAAGCAAACATCTTGTAATATATTAGTTTAAGTTTACTGAGTAGAGGACTTCTGGCTACAGCTGATTGGTTGTTGTAGGACGACTCCATCCGCTCGACTTTACCAAGCATGTCAGTACTACAACATACATGTCAGTACTACAACATGCATGTCAGTACTACAACATACATGTCAGTACTACAATATACATGTCAGTACTACAACATGCATGTCAGTACTACAGTATACATGTCAGTACTACAGTATACATGTCAGTACTACAGTATACATGTCAGTACTACAGTATACATGTCAGTACTACAGTATACATGTCAGTACTACAGTATACATGTCAGTACTACAGTATACATGTCAGTACTACAACATACATGTCAGTACTACAGTATACATGTCAGTATTACAACATGCATGTCAGTACTACAATATACATGTCAGTACTACAATATACATGTCAGTACTACAATATACATGTCAGTACTACAATATACATGTCAGTACTACAATATACATGTCAGTACTACAATATGCATGTCAGTACTACAATATACATGTCAGTACTACAATATACATGTCAGTACTACAATATACATGTCAGTACTACAATATGCATGTCAGTCAGTACTAAAAAATACGTGTCAGTACTACAATATACATGTCAGTACTACAACATACGTGAAAGTACTACAATATACATGTCAGTACTACAATATGCATGTCAGTCAGTACTAAAAAATACGTGTCAGTACTACAATATACATGTCAGTACTACAACATACATGAAAGTACTACAATATACATGTCAGTACTACAATATACATGTCAGTACTAAAACATATATATCAGTACTACAGTATACATGTCAGTACTACAGTATACATGTCAGTACTACAACATACATGTCAGTAAGTACTACAATATACATGTCAGTACTACAATATACATGTCAGTACTACAACATGCATGTCAGTACTACAACATGCATGTCAGTACTACAATATACATGTCAGTACTACAACATACATGTCAGTACTACAATATACATGTCAGTACTACAATATACATGTCAGTATTACAACATGCATGTCAGTACTACAATATACATGTCAGTACTACAATATACATGTCAGTACTACAATATACATGTCAGTACTACAATATACATGTCAGTACTACAATATACATGTCAGTACTACAATATGCATGTCAGTACTACAATATACATGTCAGTACTACAATATACATGTCAGTACTACAATATACATGTCAGTACTACAATATGCATGTCAGTCAGTACTAAAAAATACGTGTCAGTACTACAATATACATGTCAGTACTACAACATACGTGAAAGTACTACAATATACATGTCAGTACTACAATATGCATGTCAGTCAGTACTAAAAAATACGTGTCAGTACTACAATATACATGTCAGTACTACAACATACATGAAAGTACTACAATATACATGTCAGTACTACAATATACATGTCAGTACTAAAACATATATATCAGTACTACAGTATACATGTCAGTACTACAGTATACATGTCAGTACTACAACATACATGTCAGTAAGTACTACAATATACATGTCAGTACTACAATATACATGTCAGTACTACAGTATACATGTCAGTACTACAACATACATGTCAGTAAGTACTACAATATACATGCCAGTACTACAATATACATGTCAGTACTACAACATGCATGTCAGTACTACAGTATACATGTCAGTACTACAGTATACATGTCAGTACTACAATATACATGTCAGTACTACAACATACATGTCAGTACTACAATATATATGTCAGTACTACAACATACTTGTCAGTACTACAACATACATGTCAGTACTACATTATACATGTCAGTACTACAGTATACATGTCAGTACTACAATATACATGTCAGTACTACAACATACATGTCAGTACTACAACATACTTGTCAGTACTACAGTATACATGTCAGTACTACAATATACATGTCAGTACTACAGTATACATGTCAGTACTACAGTATACATGTCAGTACTACAATATACATGTCAGTACTACAATATGCATGTCAGTCAGTACTAAAAAATACGTGTCAGTACTACAATATACATGTCAGTACTACAACATACATGAAAGTACTACAATATACATGTCAGTACTACAATATACATGTCAGTACTAAAACATATATATCAGTACTACAGTATACATGTCAGTACTACAATATACATGTCAGTACTACAACATACATGTCAGTACTACAATATACATGTCAGTACTACAATATACATGTCAGTATTACAACATGCATGTCAGTACTACAATATACATGTCAGTACTACAATATACATGTCAGTACTACAATATACATGTCAGTACTACAATATACATGTCAGTACTACAATATACATGTCAGTACTACAATATGCATGTCAGTACTACAATATACATGTCAGTACTACAATATACATGTCAGTACTACAATATACATGTCAGTACTACAATATGCATGTCAGTCAGTACTAAAAAATACGTGTCAGTACTACAATATACATGTCAGTACTACAACATACGTGAAAGTACTACAATATACATGTCAGTACTACAATATGCATGTCAGTCAGTACTAAAAAATACGTGTCAGTACTACAATATACATGTCAGTACTACAACATACATGAAAGTACTACAATATACATGTCAGTACTACAATATACATGTCAGTACTAAAACATATATATCAGTACTACAGTATACATGTCAGTACTACAGTATACATGTCAGTACTACAACATACATGTCAGTAAGTACTACAATATACATGTCAGTACTACAATATACATGTCAGTACTACAGTATACATGTCAGTACTACAACATACATGTCAGTAAGTACTACAATATACATGCCAGTACTACAATATACATGTCAGTACTACAACATGCATGTCAGTACTACAGTATACATGTCAGTACTACAGTATACATGTCAGTACTACAATATACATGTCAGTACTACAACATACATGTCAGTACTACAATATATATGTCAGTACTACAACATACTTGTCAGTACTACAACATACATGTCAGTACTACATTATACATGTCAGTACTACAGTATACATGTCAGTACTACAATATACATGTCAGTACTACAACATACATGTCAGTACTACAACATACTTGTCAGTACTACAGTATACATGTCAGTACTACAATATACATGTCAGTACTACAGTATACATGTCAGTACTACAGTATACATGTCAGTACTACAATATACATGTCAGTACTACAACATACATGTCAGTACTACAGTATACATGTCAGTACTACAGTATACATGTCAGTACTACAATATACATGTCAGTACTACAACATACATGTCAGTACTACAATATACATGTCAGTACTACAACATACATGTCAGTACTACAACATACATGTCAGTACTACAACATACATGTCAGTACTACAACATACATGTCAGTACTACAACATACATGTCAGTACTACAACATACATGTCAGTACTACAATATACATGTCAGTACTACAACATACATGTCAGTACTACAACATACGTGTCAGTATTACAACATACATGTCAGTACTACAACTAACTGTGTATACAACCACATATGATCACCTGATGGTAGGATAGTGGACGTAGGCAGCCACCTGGCATCCACCCAGATATTTAAACAATGGCAGGGTGCAGGCGTATCCCATACTATCTATGTATATGTCTGGTACAAACTTCTTCAGAGCATTCCAACCTGCAAAATAGTTTAACCTACAATATTATATCTCTTACAGTAATATAAAACCTACAGTATTACATAACCTACAGTATTATATGACCTACAGTATTACATAACCTACAGTACTACATAACCTACAGTATTACATAACATACAGCAATATATAACCTACGGCATGGGTGCCCAACTTTTTTTTCAGTTAGGCCACATTCTCATTATCCACCGTTCTAAAAGGCCGCCAAATGATTTCATACAAATATGAAGACTTGGGTTGTGTAAAGTTTGTAACTTTTATTCTTTTTAAGAAAAAATACATCTGAGTAAATGGCTTTTAATGAGATGGCTGACATTGTATAGTGGCCAAAAGAGTCCTATAATCTGGTTGTGTATCTGCTATAACTGCTCAGAGAGGTATGTGCTGCCGAACATGCTGATCATGTGGCCAGCGAACTCTTTTATTCTTGGATAGTTTTCTGGTGGTATGCTTTGATATGACGTGAGTAAGTCTTCACCTGGTGCAAACAGAGGGGAATAGATTGGCTCATTTTAGTTGTATGACTTCTACTTTCAGGTTGCGCGGCACATCAACACGTGTTATGGCTGAGAATGCGCAGATATCTTCTCCAATGTTTTTGAAATCCATGAATCTATTTTCAAATTCATCTCTCAGTTCATTCAGGAGGGTTTTATATTGATGAAACACCTCAGGATTTTCATCAAAACCTGGGCGACGTGCCAGTGTTGGAAAGCTTCCAATATCAATGTCGTGCCGATCAAAGTCATCTATCCGAAGCGCCAACATTCCATTGAACCCACCCACATGATGATACAGATCCGATATAGGCTGATTTTTGCCTTGTAACTTTGTGTTGAGTTGGTTTAGATGTGTGAGGATGTCAACAACAAATGTGAAGTCATTGAGGAATTTTGGATCTCTGAACTCTGGTAAATCTTTGCCCTTGGATTCACAGAGAGTTTGGATTTCAGTTCTCAGTTTGTATGTTCGTTCCATCATCTTTCCCTTCGACAACCACCTCACCACCTTACATCCTCATATTTTGCGTCTAATTCTGAAAGGTATTCCCTGAATTGCCTGTGTTTGAGACCTCTGGATCTGATGAAGTTCATTGTTTCTTTTACTACCTGCATGACGTTCGACATGCCGAGAGTTTTTGCAGCAAGATTCTCCTGATGAATAATGCAGTGCAAAGCTGGTGGTCGAGGGACAATGTTGTCAGCTTCCATCTGGTAAAGTAGTAGTTTGGTGAATCCATGTCTCACTCCCTTCGTAGATGGGGCTCCATCAGTGACGATAGCACTCAGCTTTGGTAGATCAAGTCTTTTTACTTCAATAGCAGCCATTACCTCATTGTAAATATCTGTCCCAGTTGTGGTGCCCTTCATACTTCTCAAAGCTAACAAATAACACCACGAATAAATATTGAAAGCTTTGCGGTATCAACCATATCTGTCGACTCATCGAGCGCAAGTGAGAATGCCACCATATCTTTGATCCTATCCTGCAACTGCACCTGAATATTGTGACTCAGTTGTTCTGTTCTACGAGTTATAGTCATGCGAGAAAGGTATATTTTCTTGAAAGACTGCTTATCCTTCTCAGTATCACAAACATCATCAGCAGTGATCTCTATGCATTCCTTTATCATATTGCCATCCATAAATGGTTTACCTGAAAAAAATTAATTTTCTACCTTATGACATCATTGCGTCTGTATGTGCAGATAATTTGTACATCCATAACTTTTCTGGGCCCTGACGAGTTAATCGAAAACAAGCAATGGTTATCACAAAAACCAATATTTTGTTTGTTTGAAAAAACAATCTCACCCTTCTTGTTGAGAACATGCGATTTTAGCACTTGCAAGTACTGCTCTTTTATTCTCATCGGTAGGGCCTCTCATCATGGTCTGTTGCCTCTGTCTACTGTGCTTCAACGCCTTTACCCTTTCCTTCTTAAACTCCACAGTCATCCCAGCATAGGTAGGGGGTACGGACCATTCGAAACTGACGTTTCGAAAATGGACACTTCGAAACTCTTTGGGGATGGGGGTTTGGGATTTGGGGTTGGGGGTTCAGGTTTAAGAATTTCGAACAGTTCATTTTCGAAACGTCAGTTTCGAATCATGGCGGAATCATAGGTAGCACCATGCTTGGCTTCAAAGTGTGACTTTGCATTGGCTCGTTTAATGGTTTTTATGGTATTGTTACATTCCATGCAAAGCATCCCTCCAGAAGGGAGAGGTACCATTAAGAACTCATCTGTCCAAGTGTCGTTAAATTGTCTGTTCTCCTGTTTAATTGTTCGTATTCTTTTACTTGCACTCATGTTGCTGACTAGTTGGCTAGTTACCTAATGATGCTCACTAACTAATGATGATTAATTAGTACTGCGGTTTGGACCATCCAGCACGAATTATGGGGATTCCCCTATTCTGGAAATGGAAAAATCTGAGATTGCTCTATTGACCCAAGTCAGAGATTATTTATTGCATGAGTTTGCAAATGGAACAAAACCGTTTTTTTTTTATTTTTGACATCATTCAAAAAGGCCGCATTTCACAACTCAGAAGGCCGCCATTTTTAAATAGGCCGCAGGTTGGGCATGGCTGACCTACGGTATTACATAACCTACAGTATTACATAACCTACAGTATTACATAACCTACAGTATTACATAACCTACAGTATTACATAACATACAGCAATATATAACCTACAGTATCATATAACCAACAGTATTACATAACATACAGTGTTATATAACATACAGTATCATATAACCAACAGTATTATATAATCTACAGTAATATATAACCCACAGTATTACATAACCTACTGTGTAATATCAAATACTTAGAGAGCAAGTCTCAGCTAGAGCAAACGGTATGCAGTTTGTGTTTAATTGAACCATCTTTGTATTCTGTACAAAAAAAAAAACTCTAAAGTTGAAGCTATTGACTGGAAGGTTGACCTTTCTAAGACCTTTATAATTGAGAGGACAACTGCATGGGTCAGACATTCCGAGCTTTTATTGAGTGAACAGTATTTTATACTCCAATAAGGCAACTTCAAACTTGCTACAAAATCAATTTTTTAGAGAAAGTCTGCCGACAATGATTCATGCCGTGGTTTCAACAATTCATCATAGCTGTCTCCGATAAATGTGCCAAAAAAGGCAAGTTAGAATTTCTGACAGAGTAAATTGTCCAAATATTACTAGTATAATGTTTTATTTAAAGCAATATTCAAAGTGTGATAGTTTCACTTTTACTTTGATGCTCCAACAAGTTTATGAGAAATAAGCTACAACAATACTGGATAATAAAGTTACATTAAAGTTACATACTCTGGGTTAAACTTCTCTGTTGAAAAGAAAGTAGTAGCTGCAGTTGCCGATGTTTGTTTACATACAACCAACAAATGATGTTCATCCAAAGTACATTTGGTACGAAAATAACCAGATATGATATAGGAATACAATGGCAGATAAGATATCTATCTAAGACGACTGTATGGTGTGATAGATTAGATATTCCCAGTACAACAATTAAACAATGTTCACTGTGGTTAGACAGAAATAACACACGCGTACGACACAGTACAATAGTTCACCCAGTAACTTAGACTCACTCAGGCTATATCCGTAGCTGCCTTACCTAATACAATGGAACCCAGGCTTTGTCCAAGTAAGGTAAGTACAGGGTACCTTTTGGCCTCCACCCAGTGTCGGGTATTCAGGAATATGAACTCTACCTCGCGTATTGGCTCAACGCCAAGTCTATCGCTAGCTCTGTTTAATATATCTTCATCAGTAGCATCGATATCGCCTGTGTATACTATGCAATCTACCTGCGGGTACCTGTTAATACAAATAATATATCACAGTGTAAATGTAGCATGAAGATAATATAGTGGAAAGTGTCCAGAAACTTAAAATACAATGAACAATAATAATTTTACGATGGGGACCGCATTTTTTCAAAAACTATTTGATCCAGAAACTTCTCACAGGCCAGGATAGCTTTATGGAAATCATATGTTAATTTGATTTGGGTTCACTGCAATAAATGGCTGGGTCTTTCTGCTGACCAAGATCTAAACAAAAATTGAAATAGCTGCCTCAAAGCAGCAATAACAAAATTGATCTTCTGTATATAAATATATACCTATGAAGCTTCAAAAAATTTAAGTAGTTCTACTTTTTACTGCCACTGGATATCTATGCTATAATTACTGCGGTGATGACTGAATTTGATATTTTCTACAGACTGTAATTCCATTGCAACTTTGAAGTTTTTTTACTCAGGGAAATATAACTATAGCGACTCTTTATTTAACCCCAGAAATGCACGGATTCCTCGCCGCGATGTGCTGATACCAACACAGATTCTACTAAAGGAATGCTGCAGAGAAAAGCACGCACTTGGTTTGAAGGGCTCTGATGGCACACCATAGCACTCTCTCCCCTCCACCTCCTGCGTTACAATACGGATGGAAAAATCCTACAGTGATTCTACCCTGTAACGATAGCATAGTAATCACAACACCGCATCCCAAAAAGTTGAACAGAATAGATTGGTATTTCATACGATACAACATTACAATGGTTAACTTTGATTCTGACTTTTGTTGCGTAAAGCAAACTATTCCAGTATTGTTTGCACAACAACACAAAATAATAAGTTATACTTTTCGACACAAAACTTCACTTAATACTACAGTCACCCAACCAATCACTAACTAACAACTAAAACTAACAAACCTTTCGCCTGCACATCTTACGCCTGTAGTCTCTCACAGCTCTCAGTAACATCCATAGAGAGAAGAGGAATGGGGGCAGAGCTAAGGCTATTATAAGAAGTATTTTGCCTACCATATCTGTCACCAAACTACAAAGGTAGCGCAGCAATATTTCAATTATTGTTAGCTAAATGCCAATTCATGCTGAAGCAGTCACACATTAGTCCATGTAGAGACTAAATTAAAAAGTTCATTTCCACAAACTCACCCTGTTACCATTGTACTAGTGTATTTCTAGGGAGTCTTTCCATACAACGATGATGGAATTATTCACCCTAAAAGCAGAACAATTAATTCTAACAACCCACAGAAACAACTTGCATTTATTTTATATGGATACCAGAGATCCTCACTACTTCTGGCCTAATGCTTTTCTCTCATCTCTATCTCCTAGAGATAGAAACTTCTGTATTTCTTTTTCTTTAATAATGACAATAATTGACATTTTGCTTTGATAAAGATGATAATTGGCAGTATCGTATACTAACGGATATTCTAAGAGAATTCTAAAAGATAACCTATACCAAGTTGTCTGTTCATATGGGAAGACAACTCAATTTTGATTTTATTTTAACAATTCCATGAATTATTTTCTGTTAGTGTGTCGAAAACAGCTATCATGGTGAATGCAGTCATTGTATCATGGTGAATTTGCATACTACTGGTGGGTGTCAGTCTATTCCTTCAATAAGTATTTAAGATACATTGGTTGCAGTCACCAGGGACCCCCAGTTGAACGCTCAACTTCGTTATCTCACTTGGCATTAAAAATTTGGCTTGGGGGTGGTCTGACATCAAAAAGCTAATACAGCCATCAGATTCTCCAATGTCTTTTGTGTACCTGCCACGAAGTTTATTTCAATCCATCAATAGCAAACCGTATGGCAGGCTGTTTTGTACACCAGCGTTTGATAGCTGGCTGAAAAACATTCTTATGTATTGCGATAATATCGTGACGTCCTTAATTCCTGTGTTCAACTGAAATTTCTTTGACTAGCCAATGAGCATTAGGTTACTGGGCCGTGATTGGTTAGATTTCAGAAAAGTCGTATCACCACAGTGTTGTGTAATTGAGAGTAATTAGCCAGTCATACCTCATAGATATAATTGAAGGGTTGGAGGTGTTAAATAATACCTTAATACTTTGGTACAATATCAGTTTCATTAGATAGTCTGGTTAGTAATACTAGAGGGAGTAGCGCTATTGCACTATCCCTTGGAAACCTAACCAATCACCGCACAGTTAGCTTAATGCTCATTGGCTAGTCAAATAAATTTAAGTGTAACACAGAAATTGGGGACGTCACAATACTACCGCAATGAATAAGGATGTTTCTCAGCTAACTATCAAACACTGATGTACAAAACAAGCTGCCACAGGCTTGTGGTGGATTGATTGACTTGAAAATTGTGGTGGCTACACAAAAGACATTGGCGAGCCTGATGGTTTAGGCTATTAGCTTTTTTATGTCAGACCACTCCCCAAACCAAACCAAGTACAATAATACTCCATTAGCGGATCATTCACTTCAAGCGGTCAATTCATTGCGATGTCAGCCAACAAAAATTGTTAAAGAATCAAGAAACGAAGGAATGAATGAAACACAATCTATACTAGAGTTTAGAGGATTCTTGAAGTGGGGAATATCTAGTCGGTTTTTATGACCTCAGTGCAATCAAGAATGGTTTGTTACGCCGACAACTACTTGCCCGATTGCCAAAGGAAGCCATTTGACTGCATTATTTTGCAAACATTGTATGATATTTGCAAAGTTTCGATAAAAAGCATTTGATGCTCTTTATTTTATGTCACCTGGTTTGCAGTTGAGCATTTAGGTGTTGTTCTTTCAGCAAGTCCTAAATTATAGTATACTGACCAACCCGTTGTAAACAAAAACAAATGGATAGTCAGACAAATTGTTGAACTTTTTCCAGACTCCACCTTCCATGGTTGCCTTTCCCACCCAGTGGTAGCCTTCTTCTGTGGGAGGCTTCTCGGTGGTTGCCTCCTTCCATGGTTGCCTCCTTCCATGGTTGCCTCCTTCCATGGTTGCCTCCTTCCATGGTTGCCTCCTTCCATGGTTGCCTCATGTGTTTTTCATAGTCATCACCTCCTTAGGTTGATTCCTATTAAAGCCTACTCTGATAGGCGTCTTCTTCTGAAGCACCTTCTTTCCATAAGTTAATTATTATTTTTACTTTAAAAAACTGGATGTATATCAAATTGAAGTATCTAGTAAAAAAAGTTTAAACGTATATCTATGACTTTAGTTTGAGTACTTGCCAACGTTTCAATACATTGACATCAGCTATCTAGGACAAGCATTACATAATTCTTCTTTACTAATAATAACAAAAATTGAAATTCAGAGCACAGATAATTATTCTGAATGCCGCAGTAATGACTTAAAAAAATATTCGAAACCGTTACAACAATAACAAGATATTTCTTTACATGCAAATAATGAAGAAAATGTGAAAATAAATAGTACTACTGTCAATAATAAAAACAATTAGTTATGTGATGCATTATTAGCTAAAAGACTTTGACTGGAGAATCGCAATAAATAATCGTAAATTATTATTTTTTTCTTATCATTTATTACAACATAATTTGATCTGTTTTTTTAACATTTGTTGATTATTACCATTATTATATTGTGGAGGATTTTGTAGCAGTGATACAGAGTTCCCTAGGTAGCAGGTACTTGCACCTCCCCAGTGCCAGACAGAGCCCGCAGTCTACAGTCCAGTAACCTAAAAATTATAACTTTGATAAAAATGATCAGCCTTTTTTATTTTCATCATGAAACATTGTCATGTGAAGGCCGGTGTGCATAATTGAGACTTTACCAAAGATGAATATCCTATTTTTGCAATCACGAAAGTCTCCGCACGATGCCAATATTTGGGAGGCCCTAATTCTATACAAACAAGCCAAAATTTTCAAAACTCACTTAATAGCTCGATATAACTTGTTGCATTTTCGGGAACAAATTGCGTCTAGGTCAGTACTGAGTCTGGCTAAAAAAATAGCCTAACTGGGGAGAGGGATACTCCAGTCAAGTTTTTTTAATACATTTCAACTTCCAAAAATTTAAATTAAAGAAAATCCTGTGAAAATTAAGTGTACTAAGCCCTTAAATAGCAGTAATGTAGGAGTGGTTTGATTACTATATAATAATGATAAAATTATACAAATAATAATTATTGAATAAAACATCTAACTAATAATAGTATACTTAACAAAAGTAGTAAGTACTAAAGTAGACTGATATCCTTTATTGTACTAGCTCATACTATTCATTTCCAGTGTAAAAATATTATAGCAGCAGCATAACAACTACCACTAAATTAACTTCTGCATGCTATGCGAAAATACTTGGGATATGGTGAAACATGATAATTAATTACAGTAATAATTATTATTCTGTTATAATCTTATTAATTGTTGTTGCAGATACTTTCTACGTCAGTCCTCAGCTACCCTCCTACCATCTGGTTGCTGTCTTTGCCTTTGTCTGAGTTGACGCGTTGTTGCATTTGCTATCTAGCCTGTTCTATTGGTGAAATATATATGACATCTACAAACCTCATTTTCGCCCTGATTTACACGGCCCAATCAGTATGTACATATAGCGATCTGCAATCATCACAATCAACATATATCAAAGTGACCATGAGGCTGTCTTGATAACAGAAGAATGCACGTCCAGTGATGTTCTTGGAGCTAAGCTGTGGTTAAAGAAATAGCAGTAAGTGGAAGACACGGTTAGAAACCGACTGAAACGCAGGGTGAGTAGTGTGAACATTAGAGTGTTGAGTGCACGCTATTAGGTGATAGAAACTGTCAGACAGAAAACCCATGTGTTTGTTCAAAAGCATTGCATGAAAAAGCTTTAATCTGGTTGTGTTGCTTTTTTCAACAGCAATTGTAGTCCCTGATTCTCTTTCCTATCAACAACACTCCAATCCCTGCCTTTCAAATTTAACCTAAATCTTGCTGCCTTCCTCTAGATTCTTTCTATCTGATATTCTTTGAAAAATATGAGCCCCAGGCTTCACATGCATACTTTAGAACAGGTATGCACAGCGACTTGTATGCGATAGTCTCAACCTCAGTTGGAGCTTGGAAAAAACTTTTTTTAAGTAGGTTTTTAAAAATATAGTAGAGTCAATAATTAATGCGGTTGCTCCGACAATCCAGGGAGCTGCAACTTTGAACACTTAGATAGATATACAAGTTGGTAAACCAAGGAAACTAGCACAAATAATACCCAATCATCATCTCTATATACTACTATGGAATTTGTTTTTTTTATCGATTATCATGATGATGTCAACAAAAATTTACTTTCCGTTTATTGCTGCGGAGATTATTAAGTAACTCCTGTCAGAAAGCGCTGCCAACCTGAGGCCAGGGCAATTTTTTTTATAAAACCGTAAAATTAGTAATGTAATCCGCCAACAGCCACATCTCGAAAAAATCGCAATAATCATATAATAACTATCAGTATTATATGAATGAATATAATAATAATAATTAATAATATATAATGAAAACAGCAAACATAATAATAGCGATACTACTGTATGTATGTATATTATTATTTACATTAACAAATAATTAATAAATTTATAAATAATAAAGCCATTTTACTAATTATTATTATTATAAATTATATAATAATGGGAGTTTGGTTAATTAATAATTTAAACTAATAAATAATAATAATCATTATTATTTATTATTACTACTTCTCCTCACGACAGAAGACAGTTGTTAGTAGCAGTTTTATTACAGCTTCTTCATTTGTATATAATAATAATAATTATAATAACAGATGATGATCATCATGTTGTTCAATGAATAATAATAATAATAATGAATAACGTAAAGAATTTATTTATTTAATAATTTATTTATTTACGTGATTGAAAATCTATCTGTAACATCATGCAAATGAAACAACTACTACTATTATTATAAATAAAGTCAACAACTAACTATTATAACAACTGTCTGTTCTTCTTACTAACACCACTGCGACCACCGCAGATAGGTAGCTAGCTGTTGCTGCTGCTAACACAACAACGTGATGGTGGTAGTTTATTATTGGTTCGACAACAACAAACATAACAACAACATCATCATCGATCATCATCATGATCATCATCGATCCATCATCATCATGTTCAAAATAATGTTGTATCTATGTAAAAAAAATAAACAGTTCACTCACAAGATGATGATCAATAATTGGAGAGCAGATCACTAGTAAGATGATATAATGGAGAGAAAAGAAAGAAAAAATTGCTGTTCAAGCCGTCGTAGCAAATGGAGAGTAGTAATGATGATGTATATAATAATGTATACTAACTCGTGGGGTTATCTCGTGTGTACCATTCAAATACCTTTCAATGTCGTGGTCGTGTTCTACATTCACCTTGAGCTCTTAGCACCGGTTTCAAAAATGCTTGAACGATAAAAGCTGTCAATTACACTTTTCTTGATCGGTCGGTACCAAATCCGAGCAAAAGTAATGACAACCAACTTACAGAATCTCGGATTAATTGCAAGAGGTGACTACTCCTTTTTGCCCCACTTCGACGAAAATTTGGAGTTGCAATTCCCATATGAAGCTCCACTCATAGAATTCTCTGCTTGCTTGACCCTGCTTGCAGGTGGCTTGCAGGCTGTACTGCAGAGCACTGCAAATAGTTAGCTTGGGCTTCATTTAACCAATGACAAATAAAAAGTTTTCAATGAATAGCAACTGTTTATTTCTACAGTAATTAGGAAAAAATAGAAACAAAATGAGTTTGCAATACGTATAATAATATTGGTGCCTTTCCAATAATTTACTTGTGTCAGATGTACTACCTGAAAAAGCAAACACAAATGCAATATCATACAAAAGCTCTTTAGTGCACAGGAAAATCTATGAACAACATAGCAGTATCTGAACACATAAGGAAACCTTGCATAAATATTCCAGAAACACGATATAATTCTTAATTTTCTAAAATTTTTACCTCACCTTAAAAAAATGATGAACTTGTTGGAGCAGTAAGTATGGACGGAGTTAGTGGAGACCAAAATAATAAAAACTTGATACATAACCAAGGCACTGAGGATGCATAGCCGAGGCACATCAAATAAAAAATAATCATGGGCAAACATTTTATGTACCATTGCTGAAAGAGACGAATATACTAGCAGAAATAAACTACGAATGGTAATAATTGTGATGCCAAGAATAAGGAAAAGCATAATATATGCGATCTGTTTTGTAAGTAAAAAATAAAAAAAAGGAGACAAGCCATTTTAGTTTGAAGAGTTAATAAAAGGCATAAATAATAATACATGCTGACACTCAGGTGATTAAACAAGACAGCAGCAGGTAGGTTTGGTTGTATGTCTAGTCTTTTAATATCAGCATGGTATGACTCTCAGTTCCTGCAACAAATGAAGTATTATTACCAATGTCATTGAAAATATATAACAGATGTGCTAACCTATAACTGAGCATGCTATAAAATGATCTTTCTAAATTTTAACAGAGCGAAAAAGATAACTTTGGCTTTTTATGCTCCCCATATGCTATGACAAAGGTATACTGTACACCAAGTGCATTTCTACACAACCCAAAAAAATGACAAAAATTCCATTAGCAATGATAAATATGATTTGCACAAACACTATTCTAAGACTAGCAGACTAATAATGGCATGTCTGATGATGATTAGCTCGCCGTACAGACAGTTAGTCACACCAACACCCATCTGATACTACATGCCATACAAATATGTCACCTGACACACAAATTTGTTATGCAAGCCATACAAGCATCATGGGTACAATTGACTTCAAATGTCACCAGACTGCAGAAAAATGCCACCTCCCACACAGGAATGTCACCTGCCACACAGGAATGTCATCTGCCACACACAAAAATGTCATGTGCCTAACACAGCAATGTCACCTGTCACACAGGATTATCACCTGTCACTCAGGAATGTCACCTGTTGCACACAAGAATGTCACCTCGTACACAAGAGTGCCACCTGTCACACAGGAATGTCACCTGTCACCCAGGAATGTCACCTGTCACGCACAAGAATGTCATCTCTCACACACAAGAATGTCACCTCCCACACGCAAGAATGTCACCTCCCACACACAAGAATGTCACCTGCCATAACCAAGTATGTCACCTGCCACACCACACAGACAAGCACATGCCTGTACCACCTGTACCACCATGTCACATCTACTGCATGTCTAGCTAAAGGGTGGGATCTATGGGTGATCTCACGCTGATTTACCATTCCCTAAGAGGCTAGGGTAAATTCCAGTCATCGAGCGTACCTTCTACCCTTTTCGCTAGAGCCGGAGTTGGGCCTAGGGCTAGGAAGGCTATCACTGTAGGTTGGTTGGGGTGGTAAACTCATCCCCTTTGACTTATTCCGTGTGTCTGGAGTACGAGGAATTCTGGGCTTGGATCCAAAAGCATTCTCATACTCCGGTGTCCTAGAAGTGAAAAAAACTCCATTAAAATAATTAAAGTAAATTATTATAGCATTATTATTAAAATTTTTTCATCATTTTGTAATTTATTTAGCATTGGTTTATTACGTTTGAATGATATGCTTATTCACACAACTCTTTTTACAACATATATATTACATAACAGAACTAAACTTTGGTAAAGCTAAAAATTGAAGAGACATTTCTAATGAAGAATATTTATATTTCACAACTAGATGGTAAATACTTCAATTCAAAACTCGACCTGTATTTTTTTTTATTCCAAAACTTTTGGTTCACATCAATTCATTCCCATAAACTAGGCATGCGGAGAAATTGATGAAACTAAAATATTGAATTCTCTCACACAAAAAAAAGTATTTAGGAAGAAGATATAGCCGAGCCCAAAAATTAGGACTGCAGGTAAAATATTTCATGCATCAGGAAAAATAACTGTCATGAGGCCATCCGTTCATACATACTTGGCATAGTTGGTGGTAGGGGTGCTGCTGGTAGACTTCCTGCTTTTGCTTCCGCTCCTGGGACGGGGTGTCAGGTTACCCCCGTTGTTCTCTCCACTAGCAGAAGAAGGCCTGCTACCGCTGCGCGTGAGTGGTCGCTCAGAAACGCCATTACTCTTCATCGTCTGCCCTGTGGGACTGGGACTTTGTGAGTGGGACATGCTGCCACGTCTGCTAGAGCTGTTGGAGTGATGGCTCAGTCGAGAGCTGTAATGAGATGAAATGGAGGTAAGCAACTTATACACTGTACAAAACAATAGAAACCAGTTACTGATAGAATAACTACTGTTTAGCACACAAAGTCACCTGTTACTGTGAGCTGATCGGTTGCTTTGGCCAGACACAGGACGCCCGCCATTACTTCCTGTTCCACTCTTGGGTCGATTCTCTCCGGTACGAGGTCTATGGCCGGATTTAGAATGGCTTCCTGTAGGTGGTCGCTCAGCAACAGCGGCAAGTAAAGGACTGCAGATAAACAGGGTTATTAATTAAACTGGCCCCAAGCAAACAAGGTCACATGACTACTTTCCGTGAGAGACTTGTAAAATGTGGTAACAAACAAACAAGCAATGAGCTCAGACAAGCTGTGATTCAATCGGTCATGAGACTTAGGATTATTGTTTGCAGGGTGAACTAACCTTGGAGCCAAGGCTCTAGACATAGGCCTCATCTGATTGGGTGTTACTGGCCGATTGAATGGGGCAGATGACTGTTGAAGATGTTTCATCTGTGGATAAGACAGCAATACAGAATTGAGCCAGGGTCCTCCCATATCAGAATATGAAAACACCTACCCAAGCAGTGGCCCACAGTGCTAGCTAGACCACCCAGGGTCACAAGCTTATCAGAGGATTGATTAATAGTAAAAAAAGCTACAAATGCCTACCCTGTTCCTTTTATCATTGCTGAGGGTGTATTGCTTGAGGAGAAGGATGTCCCCTTGTAGACGGCCAGGTTCTGGTCGCAGAACCTCAGCTTTATCCAAATCTGCCTCCATTGCATCTTGATCTTCATCATCGTCGTCCTCTTCTTCATCATCGGATAGGTCATCAGCTGTGTCATCGGCTAAAGTTGATAGAGTTATGCATCAAACAATGGAAAATCGCACAATAGATGTGATCAATGTCAAACTGGTCAAATTAAAAATAAAAACAAACGGCATATCAAAAATGAAAATTGTTTGTATTTCCGTGAAAAAATATTGTATAAAGATAAATAGTGATTGCTAGCTAGTAGGGGCAGTAGTAATTCGCTGCATTGTAAGCTGTGCTAAATTATATAACCTTCAAATAAACTCTATAGAAATCATATGTGTGTGATTGGCTAAAATGTTACCTAATTGGGGAAATTCATCTGCAAATTGAAAGAAAGACACAAACAGTGCATATATCACCAAGTGAAGACAACTACTAATCCTTTGACAAAGCTGACTCTCTGTAAAACTCGCAATCACAAGCCCCGCCCACTGATAGCTTCCCTGGCCACATATGCATACAATACACTGATTGAAACAACTGACTAGCACAGTAAATGTCATTATGACGTCGTTGGCGACAGGTAAAATATAGATATAAAATAAACGAATAATGCATTTTACCTGAGTTGAGTTGCTTGATGATAAACTCAATCTGTCTGTTCATATCTGCCTGGCCGTCTTTTATAAAACACCTGAGTATGTCTTCCATGCCCTGCAGACAAGTACAACACAGTGCCCAACTACTGCAGACAAGTACAACACAGTACACAACTACTGCAGACAAGTACAACACAGTACACAACTACTGCATACAAGTACAACACGGTACACAACTACTGCAGACAAGTACAACACAGTACACAACTACTGCAGACAAGTACAACACAGTACACAACTACTGCATACAAGTACAACACGGTACACAACTACTGCAGACAAGTACAACACGGTACACAACTACTGCAAACAAGTACAACACAGTACACAACTACTGCAGACAAGTACAACAGAGTACACAACTACTGCAGACAAGTACAACACAGCACACAACTACTGCAGACAAGTACAACACAGTACACAACTACTGCAGACAAGTACAACACAGCACACAACTACTGCAGACAAATAGCCGTACTGAACGCATTCTCACCATGGAGCGAGCTTTATCACGGATAGAAGGAATACCCAGAATACTGTATAAAGCTCCATTCACATAAGGCCTAATCTCCAAGTTCTCATGACCAAGGAGGTCAGAAAGTACTTCAAGAACAAGCTTTGGTTCTCGGGCGCATCTCATTTTACCTGCCAAATAAAGCTAGCAGGTAAACAAGCTGGCAGGTAAACAAGCTAGCAGGTAAACAAGATAGCAGGTAAATCAGCCATGACGGTAGAAATACAGGAACAAACACAGTAAGCTTGTAGCAAGCTTTCAATAAACTGTCTGATATACAGAAAGCAGTGAGTTGTCTTCTCCTGATTTTGACAGGCACACGTATAATTATAGACTTGTAAAAGAGGTAGCACAACTCCACAAACAATGCAACTCATTGACTCTGCCCTGTGTCACGCAGGTAAGATGAAAGCTAACAGTATTACTAGTGCAAACTGACCTGCATTCCTGAGGCAAAGGTTCATGGTAAGGGCGACAGCGTACTCAAGGTTGTAGTCTGACAAGTCATCATTGTCTTTTAGCAATCTTATCAGCCATTCTATGATGCCTTCCTCTATCATAGACGTCTGCATCTGCCTCCTGAATATATACACATGTCTATGTATGTGTCTGTTAGAACCAACTTTGATTTGTATATACAACTTGAATGAGAATTGAATTAAGCTGTCAAAATTTTACAAAATTAATAAATAATATTTTGAACTGTTTAGGAAAGTAACCCACGAGATAAAGTAAATTTTCCTGACAATTAACCTTTGAAATCAAAAGTTAATATGATTATTAAACCTTCACCAAAATACTCTTCTGATTTATTAGAGGTTTAACACAAATGTCATAAATGACAGCGATGCATTTTTGTAGCCAAAAACAAATCCAAACGCAATAAATATTTTAACACATCATAAGTAAGACAAATCATCGATACTGCCAGTACAATCTCTGCTACTTTCTGTCAGCTCATCATAAACCTTGACTAGCCAGCTTGGGGCAATTGGATAGACTGTATTCTACACAACCCGCATACCTTAGACTGAGTTTCTGAAGAGCACCAAGTACATTCTCACGGGCTATGGTGTCTCTATCCTCCACCCTGAGTGTCTCCACTAGGGTCCTTAGCAACTCATCATTGTGCGATAAATATGTCCTTCCTGCGAAAGTGAATGCGCTAAGGTCAAGGACAGACAAACAGGAATTATCCACATTTACTATCATATAATATTTATAATGATGAACAAACTATAATTTGGAGCGAGCAGCATTTTATTTTCTAATATTCCTTTCTCTCCATCGCTTAGTAACAGTTAGACAAATATCAAACCTGTTTTACTAACTATCCTGATAGCAGAATGTCGCGATTTAAATAAACCTGAACCAGAAAAAATCATAGAATTATCTCCACTTCTAAAATGCTAACTAATGGACGAGTCTCGTGATTTCATACCCAAAGAAAAATGATGTACCGGACGGCGTTTTTCTTAATATAAATTGTTTTTTTTATGATTTGTGCCTTACGTCACTGAAGTTTGCGAAAAACTCGCACATGCTTAAAGCAGCACATTTGATTGGAATTGTAAAACTGATTCTATTAGAGGAGTAAGGGTTTTTCTACGACGCTGTTTTATCGAGGTTATAACCCATGTTAGAAACCCCTTACCCTCTGTTACCAGTCACTCATGTTCTATTTTATCTACAGTAGTGCTCTAGAGGGGAGACAACTCTATGGACACTAAACAAGATGGCCACAAAGAGATGAACATACAAGACAAACATGTACCAACCTTGAGAGAGACTGGCAAATGCATTAAATAGTCTAGCTGTGTATTGCCTTACTACCTCATCCTCACACTTGTACAGGGACATAACTCCTCTCTGTAACAAGGGGACACAACCACTGAGTCAGCTGATTATGTGTATACGAGATATAAATGTATGTCTGAGTAGATAACTCCATACTACCCAAACAGTACATACCCTGTGCACCCCAGGCTGGGCACAACCTAGTAGATCATGTCTGATGTAGGCTGTGAGAACCTGGTCTCTTTCACTGGGGGTAGTTCTAGTCAGCCTCTGTAACAAACAACATAACAACTTTTGAAGAACATAAAAAAGTGGATTTTTTGGACTACATGAACAAAAAATGTCCACGCAAAATATTACATCTCTCATGTGGGATGATTATACTATATTGAAGTTAAATATGGAATATGAATTTGACAAAATATTAATTCAACCTAGTTTTCTAGACTGAAGATGATTCATATCTAAAGAATTTCGAAATGATGACTCGACTTCATAATTATTTCAAACTAGAAAACAGAATTATTACATAAACTAATAATCAATCAATCAGTAGTCTCAATGCTTCCATTTGGACGACCCAAAGCAGAAGACATCACTAGTAACACGCTAGTATAGACATCACTAGTAACACTCTAGTACAGACATCACTAGTAACACTCTAGTACAGACATTACTAGTAACACTCTAGTACAGACATCACTAGTAACACTCTAGTACAGACATCACTAGTAACACTCTAGTACATACATTACTAGTAACACTCTAGTACAGACATCACTAGTAACACTCTAGTACAGACATCACTAGTAACGCTCTAGTACAGACATCACTAGTAACACTCTAGTACAGACATCACTAGTAACACTCTAGTACAGACATTACTAGTAACACTCTAGTACAGACATCACTAGTAACACTCTAGTACAGACATCACTAGTAACACTCTAGTACAGACATCACTAGTAACACTCTAGTACAGACATTACTAGTAACACTCTAGTACAGACATCACTAGTAACACTCTAGTACAGACATCACTAGTAACACTCTAGTACAGACGTTACTAGTAACACTCTAGTACAGACATCACTAGTAACACTCTAGTACAGACATCACTAGTAACACTCTAGTACAGACATCACTAGTAACACTCTAGTACAGACATCACTAGTAACACTCTAGTACAGACATTACTAGTAACACTCTAGTACAGACATCACTAGTAACACTCTAGTACAGACATTACTAGTAACACTCTAGTACAGACATTACTAGTAACACTCTAGTACAGACATCACTAGTAACACTCTAGTACAGACATTACTAGTAACACTCTAGTACAGACATCACTAGTAACACTCTAGTACAGACATCTCTAGTAACACTCTAGTACAGACATTACTAGTAACACTCTAGTACAGACATTACTAGTAACACTCTAGTACAGACATCACTAGTAACACTCTAGTACATACATCACTAGTAATACTCTAGTACAGACATTACTAGTAACACTCTAGTACAGACATCACTAGTAACACTCTAGTACAGACATCACTAGTAACACTCTAGTACAGACATTACTAGTAACACTCTAGTACAGACATCACTAGTAACACTCTAGTACAGACATTACTAGTAACACTCTAGTACAGACATCACTAGTAACACTCTAGTACAGACATTACTAGTAACACTCTAGTACAGACATTACTAGTAACACTCTAGTACAGACATCACTAGTAACACTCTAGTACAGACATCACTAGTAATACTCTAGTACAGACATTACTAGTAACACTCTAGTACAGACATCACTAGTAACACTCTAGTACAGACATCACTAGTAACACTCTAGTACAGACATCACTAGTAACACTCTAGTACAGACATTACTAGTAACGCTCTAGTACAGACATCACTAGTAACACTCTAGTACATACATTACTAGTAACACTCTAGTACAGACATCACTAGTAACACTCTAGTACAGACATCACTAGTAACACTCTAGTACAGACATCACTAGTAACACTCTAGTACAGACATCACTAGTAACACTCTAGTACAGACATCACTAGTAACACGCTAGTACAGCCATTACTAGTAACACTCTAGTACATACATTACTAGTAACACTCTAGTACAGACATCACTAGTAACACGCTAGTACAGACATTACTAGTAACACTCTAGTACAGACGTTACTAGTAACACTCTAGTACAGACATCACTAGTAACACTCTACTACAGACGTCACTAGTAACACTCTAGTACAGACATCACTAGTAACACTCTAGTACAGACATCACTAGTAACACTCTAGTACAGACGTACCCATCTGAGTGCTTGCAGCAGCAGGGCTCTCTCATTCCAGTCTCCATCAGTCATCATGTACTTTAACTTATCATAGTCCAAGTCTCCCATCTGCAGGTAATCCGCTGCTGATTCATTCACCTGCAAGACATGCATTACAGTGGTTACAAGTAAACAAAATATAATGAAACGGCAGCTAACATATTACTGTTGATAACTATCGGAAGTCAGTTTTTGTTTACAGTATGTAAATAAGTCAGGCGTTGAGAGGTAACACCACACGTTGGCCACTCATACCTTGCTGACGGCTACCGATTGCCTGAGTATATTGCCAGCAGTGCCAGGTCGTCGCAGGTCAACGCTGGCTGAGATGCTCTGTCGTAGTTGATTAGCGAACAATCGCTGACACATCGTCTGTAGGAAGTCTGTGTCCACCTGCATGCAGGATGCAAGAGAAGACAATTACAAACTTGTCACTGAAACTAGAGTAAAAGGTAGTTTAAGAGACTTGGACAAAAAATGTACGTACAGGATGTCCTTGCACTGACATTTCCAGAGAGTCAATGAGGTCTGCAGCTACTCCTATAAGATTCTGGTAGTCTGCTTGTATTTTTTGGTACTTCCTGTTGTAGAGCAGCGCTCTCTTCTCTGAGTCGTAGATCTGCTGCTGCGTGTGCTTCTGCGATAGCTTGTTACCTGCGATGTAAGAGAGCATGTACTTGGGCTAGCAATTGCGTATATAGCCGTCAACTACTATCTATGCATAATAATTTTCTACAACTGATACTCTGACAGCGCAAGAACATTTATAATGGAACAGTTATAATAGCACACCTTCTTCACCAGTGCCGGCTTGAAAGATCTCGTACAATCTGGGTTTGCATGAAGAGTCTAGAGCCTGAGAGAGAAATTCTTTGAGGGAGTTTTGTAATTCTGTGGCCCAGCTGTCCTGTAAACACAGAGACGTTCATGTCCTTAGGAGTTGTGCCCCCGCTATAGGCTTACAACTAGTACCAACTAGTTGTAATAGATTCAATCACAAAAAGTTTTAATTTCAAAAGACCAGAGCAAATATTGATCGCTTGGCAAACTGTGCGAACATGTGACCAGCTTTTTTCCCGAGACAGAAATTTCTCCAGTATCAAGTACCAGCACCATGTATCATAAGGAGTTATACCCACCTGGAATATATCTTGCAGAGAGGGATGGGTGGTTGGATTAGGAATGAAAGGTAGGGCAAAGAATGGCAGGAATTCAGCAGTTTGACTCATCTTGGATCCCTTCGTCTCCAGGTAGTACTTTAGGTTGGCCATGCCCTGCTCTGGCATTGATGTGGGTGACTGGTAATAGAGTTATTAAAACTTATGTTAACCACTTGATGATCCATATAGTTAAACTATACGATTAATTACTCACAGAGTTAACCTATCTGATTATCCAACAAGTTTACCCAACTGATCGCCCATAGATCTAACACACTCGATTATCTGTAGAGTTAACCCATTTGATTTCCAATAGAGCTAACCCAGCTGAATATCCATAGAGTTAATCCAACTGAGAACTCATAAAGTTAACCCACTGAGTGAGTATCCATAGAGTTACCCACTTGATTGCCCATAGAGTTAACCCACCTGGTTGCCCATAGATTTAACCTACCTTATCGCCCATAGAGTTAACCAACTTAATTGCCCATAGAGTTAACCCACCTGGTTGCCCATAGAGTTACGGTGTAGGAGTGGATAGATAGCAAAGAAAACATTCAGTTTAAACTCTAGCTTCTGCGAGACAACGTCTTCTTTGATTACAGCCGATAAATGTTCGTCCCAGAGTTGAAAGAATTCCATAAAAGCACCTTGAGTAAACAACCTCAGCATCTCCCTCTGCAAGTAATGAAGAGCTCAAGCTAGCCAGATGTTATCACCCACACCATGCATTGAGATCTCTGATATATTCTCATTACTGCCCTATTGATATATTTAGGCATCTGTAAAAAACGACAAAAAATCTACTCCTGCAATGCAGCGACAGCATAGTTGCTAATTATAGACTGTGTACCTGTATGCTAGCCCATTTAGGGCTGCCACTTCTGCTGCCTCTACTGTCAGTCAGTTTTAAGCCATACTTCTGACACTCGGCTACAAATTCTGTGACTGTTTTCTGGAGTTTCTTTACCTCTAGATACTACAAAATTCAGATACATATGACTGCTGCAAAGCCGTGGCTACACACACCTACGTTTTGTAGGAATATGACGAAAAAAACGTTTCGTAGCGTCGCTCTGGTGGCTACACACACAGATGATTGATCACCGCAACGCTACGGAGTGTCCAGTGAGGCAAAGAGGACATAATTATTGAAAATAATCAATGTAATAACTATAATAAATATAAATTATAATAATTAATTAATTATGATATTTCTTTATAATACTAAATAAATAATTTTTATCTGTGATAAATAATTAAAGTTTATAAATAACAATTAGTTGTTTATAAATAAAAAGTAACCTCTTTGATAGAAGTACTGTTGGCCAATCAGTAATGACCAGGTCAAGGTTGAATTATAAAAAAGTTCGCTAGAGTCGTCAAATTTCGTCCTTAATTTTTATCCAATCAAGAGTGGTTGTTTAATAATAATTGTCCAATCACCGAAGCGTCAGGCAAAAAACGTTTTCGTAGACCAACATGTTGGTCTACGAAACCGAGCATCTTTTTGTAAAAAAACGTCGCTTGCAAAGAGAAAAAAACGCGTTTTTACCGCATACCTACAAAACGTAGGTGTGTGTAGCCACGACTTTATAGTTACAAGTAGACAACTCCAGAAATAACTTCATAATCAATATGGGTCACTGTTGCAGCGTCACCAACGTTACTAGCAGTCAGTTCACAAAAACGTAGTAAAAATTAATTTAATGCAAATCTGTTTACGATGATGAAGTTTTCCTAGTTACTGCCAACAACACTGAGCTGAGTCAATATTAAGCAAATAAGTGGACAATCACAAAAGCACTACAGAGTAAATATTATCGCTTAATTCTGTGCATGTAGCGTAGGCGTGAATGCTGCTTGCTGCCGCCAACATCACACAAACTTACTGTGAATACATATAACACAGGCAAATGCACCAGCTATTGAACACAACCATTTGCTTTCTTCAAAGTTGAAAAGAAATTCTTATACGCAGTACCAATAACAGTTCCTAGTAAGCATGGCTGGGAAAGCTTGGTTTTGCCCGCCAAGTGCACCATATCGATATAGAAGACCTCATGTATCGATATAGAAGACCTCACGTATCCATATAGAAGACCTCATGTACTATTCATGTCAATTAAACTGAAACTTCAAACTTTACTGTCTTTTAAGCGACAACTGATGGAGACGGGGAGAAATAATGGTTGAACTGTTCACACACTCGCTAGATGAACTAATATGGTTGTTGGAGTTGTCCTTTCTTGACTGCTATAGCTAACGATGCATCACTTTTCATCTCCAGTTATGCCTCAGAAAAACAAAATAGCTATTTTTACCACATTTATTCACAACTGAGCAATCGATGTGCTACTACTTTAAGATATTCTAAAGTGAACTTCAAAATGGTTTTGAAAATTTCGCCTCTCATGCAATGCAACACAATTGCTAAATTGGTCCCTGATTAACTTGGTCAAAAACCAAACAAGAAAACTCGACCACACAACAACTGCTACAACCGGTGAAGCTCTATGTGACAGGGGCACCCCCAAAACTTTTAAAAAATGAACCTTAAAGATTTGCAGTTCAAAAATGACTGTAATTTATAATGGTCAATTTTTAAACTTGGTTCGAAAAAAAACGTAGCTAGTTTTGAATTTTCTGTTAAAAAAATCATTATTACTTGTGGTATTCTCAACGGATGGGATATAAGCATTAGATTAATGTCACTTATGGCGAATTGAGATTTCAGTGTAACTGGCTAAATTCAACAACATCATTAATTATTATAATTATTATTTTATTATTATTATGTATCACATGCTATCGATGTAGATTTAATCAATAAAATATAGTGAATAATTTGAATGGTTTTTAAAAAAGACCAGAACTTTATTGAAGGAAAAAATAAAAAACAGCATTTCTGAAAAGAACCAGCTGTTCGATATTTTTTTTTCAAAGCTCTAATTTTTAGGCTGACATTCTCATAGACTACATGAGAGCGGACGACTCCAATAAGTTAGCATTGGAGCAACTTTGTACAAGTGGCAATTGCCGATCGGCAGCAGGTCATCATGTTATGAAATAATACATCCAGTCCGAGTTGGAGCATGCTTATGCTCGGATAAAGTAGGATTCTATGAATTAATCAATATTTCATCAATGCAACCAATCTGATACCCTAAGAGCTAATGACAAATACTGTACAATATGCATTCAGCTACCAACTTGAGTATAATGAAATGGCAGCTACGGCAAGTAGATTAGGTAAAATAAGTCGCAGTGAGAATGTAAACAGGATAAAGCATGAATGGTCTGCACCTCAAGTAGTCTGTGGTGAAGGCCAGTCGTTAGTGGAATTGATTTGAACAAGAAAACACTATTTATTGCAGACGGACACCAAACACTCTGTGCTTAGATATCGCACAAGTCTTACAATAAAACAGGATGTACAATCCTGGAAACAATTTCCTGGCAATACGATTTACACAAGATGTCTACCGCCGACATCGGTAGTTCGTCAACAGTCACTCGCTACTGGAGATAGTCGGGTTACTAACTGGCGCAGGGCGCAATCCAACTCCAAGTTTCAACAAACCATCACCAAAATGGTGGCGGAAAAGAGCTTATCAAAATACAATCAACCGCTTTATTTCTTTTTTATTACTGATCAAAGACTTTGAGATAAAAAATTCAGTCCTGAAAAGATATTATTTGCATTTGAAAACTGTTCAAAATCAAATGCTGTTCATAAATACCAGTGAAATCTGGATATGGACCTTTCAATTGCTAATAATAAAAAATTAGTCATCTAATTTTTCTGGAGTTATGTCCTCTCCATTATCTGCTGTAACTCTAGCTACGACACACATTTGTTACTTCTATTTTGCAGTTTTTGATAATAATTAAAACATACAACATCCTGCAAACTCAGTTTGCACATCGATTAATTCTAAATGTCCATTTTGTAGTCTATGAACAAGCTTGTTACACTACAACACATTTTTTCATGCAAAAGAAGATTGCAAGACCTTAGTTGTTAGACTAAAACAGTCATAAGAAATACAAGCATTCAAGAGGAAGAGTTACCTGTATGTGGTAACAGGTTTTGTGATCAATAGCAAAACCTTTGAGTTTGACTTCACTTTACTAGCAGACTTGATGAACTAGCCAATAGGCTTCAAAAATAAATGCCTGGGCACAACAATGATTATATTCTGTTTCCAAAATACACCTTCATAAAAATCATAAAAATTGCAACACTTTTGCTAGTTGGCTGAAGTTCGACTAGGTTAGTACGGGCACAAATTCTTAGAAGTTGTACTTGTACAGTGTACCGTACTGTATACATAGAGAGTAGAGAGAGAACACAAAGAAAGACAATGCCACAGCAAGCATTGCTGTAGGTTAAAATACCAAAAAAATTGAAATTGGACACTTCAATCTAATTGCCATTGTTAGACACTGTACCCACACAAACGTTGATACAATTAGTAGCCAACCATTCACTGCAGCAATAAATAAATACTGCTTGGTTTTGTATGTTCTAATCTCTACTGGTCTACAAGGCACCGAGTCCATTTCTCATAATAAATCGCTGCACTCTGTAATTGTGAGAGAATGCATTGAGCTCTTAGGCAAACTCGCCAGACCCGAGACTCCTTCGCTGTCATACTTGTAAGGCACAAAATAAGAAAAAAAATCGATTAACTTGCAGGTGTGACCTTTTTATCTGAAGAAATCACCGCTGAAGTAGTCAAAGTTTTTTTTTAACCTTTGCGATAATCTTATCACTCACAGAAACGGTGCTGGAAGGTAATGGAAAAGTCCCTTTGATCGGTGGACAAATCGCGAGCTAACATTGACAGACGATAATGTAGAATAACGACCAAAAGCTTTCTCCACTTTCATACAACTACAGTTTATTTCATTTTTATTTGTGACTTTTTGTTTCTCATATATGAGTGAGCACAAAAATGTGTATTTGGTAGTATTCAGCATGTTTTCTTTCAACAGGAGCAATTTAAAATGTTATGGAAGTCGCAGATTTGACATGAGGGAGTTATCGCAAATTTTAAGGGACAAAAAGCATCTCAAATTGACGGATTGCACATGATAACCGTCTCAAAAAAAATTTTGCAAATGAAACTTGCTGAAAACTATGCAAGCGGTTTGAATTTGTGTAATTGAAGATATAAAATTTCAAGTTTGACAACCTAAATTAAATAAAAACAGAGTTGAAATTCCTGGAAAAATGGAAAAATTGTTTTCAAAAAAGAAGTAGATTCGTAAAAGCAAACCTTTTGCTAGCTTCAAGTTGCCAAAACTGTTGACCCTTAGTTTTGCTATTTATGGTCAAAATACATAAAAAAAATCTTTGTTAACTCTAAGCTCTAAATCTCAATAAAAATTTCAAGCAAAAGAATCTACTGACCTCTTTGATACAGCTGTTTAATTCGGCCTCCAAGCTGTCACCTTTGTCAGCTGGTTTCCTGCTGCCAGAAGGCATCATCCCACCTTCTCTGTAAATATAACCAGAGCTTGTACTTCTACTGAAACCGTCTCTCATCCTGTACGCTGTCGCCTGCACGCAATCGCTACACTGAATAGCTAGCTAGCGATAAAACCTATAAGCTGAGTCCTTTATCGCAGGCGCAATGTTTATAGAGGGGCGGCTATTGTAAAGCCATGCCACGCTCTTGGTTACTATTGACCTTGTTGACAAAAACACAGAGCATTAAGTTTCACCTCTGCTTAAGTAGGAATTAAACTCACAAACAATGAGTTTATCAATTAGACGGTCAAACAAAAATAATGGCTAGAGAAGTCAGCACTTTCACAAAATATCGCTAATTGAGTTTTGTCCAATAGAAATAAATATTAATCACAGCGGCATCGCTGCCAAGATAAGATTGGGGTGCGAGCAAAGTTTAAACATTACAGTGAGCAAACATGCTTTATGAATGTGTACCAATATTATACATCCGTTCATTCAGCTCATTCAGCAGTGAGCTGTCATTTTTGGTGTAATAGAAAGCTACAAAAAGGCCATGGAAGGTGCTGAACCTGTGACAAGCCCAACCTATCACAGGAGACTCAGCATTCTACCTACATGGCCATTCAGACCACCCATCAACTTAGGAGATAACGGTGTGTGCTATTTACAGTATTTGATGTACGAAGAAAAAAATAACTTCATAACATAATCAATCATAAGAGTAACACAAGCGATGATCTTCGCTGTGGATTGTAGCATAGCCTGAGGGCAGTAAACATAGACACAAAAAGTAAATGATACCTTCTATAACCATACAGATGTTAATCTGAGATGAAACAATTTCCATTACAAGAGAAATCTCATTATTAATTGAATAACAACAGCGCATATAGAAGAAACTAACTGCAACTAAAAATAACATTGAAAAGTATTGATACTAGACATAATGAGTAACTTCAAATTGTTGCTTTCACTGGCTGATACCTAGAACTCGCTGCAGCAGTTAATCCAGATGGACAATAGCAGAGCTGCAAACTGTAAATGTATACGACTTTGTAGATTGTTCTACTGAACTTGTAGTGACATTCTCTCTCTCATTCACCTATACAATCGTACATACTGAGCCATGAATAGTTAATTGATGCATTGACGATATCTGAATTCCAATTTTAAAAATTCTCCAAAGACCTCATCCGCAAGAGGAAATTAAAACAAAAGGCTGCCCCGCCAGAGCTCAGTAGGCAAAGATAATAAAGTGCAAGCTTGAAAGAGCTGCTAAAATTTCTAATACCTGGCTACATTGTGCAATCATAGCTGTACACAAAGGTGGATCATGTTACAAATTGTACCAAAATACTGCTGGTGTTGATAGGATCTCCACTGCAGGCCCACAACATCCGCATGCTATTCCGCTGATGCGGAGGGAATTATTGTTTACAAGTTGTAAGTAGCATTTAAAGACATGTCCATATTTGGTAAAAACAGTCCAGGTTTGGGAATAGCAGTGGGTTTCCACGAAGCTGTTTGTTTGGGTATTCAAGAAATTGTGAGCTCAATAGTTTTGTCTGGGTAAAATTAATTTTATTAATAATTATTAATTATTTACATTAATAATTAAATAGCCAGTAGTATTTGAAACTAAAACCACCTCACTCAGACAACTTAGCAAAGGTAACAATAACACCCTCCACCCCATTTCATAGAGCGCTGATCAACAAAACCGGTGGCAAAGGTGTCTATACCAACATTTATGTTGGGAGAAACTTGAAATCAAAATGTATCGCAAATGTTGATTATATTTAATATATGAAAACAGATCCCGTATCAACTGATAAAACTCAGTTTTTGCATTCTGCATAAAAAAATAATTAGTTTTAATTATCAAGTGTGTGTGTTTATGTAGCTGAAGGTCTCAGAGAACTACATATTTGAAAACTGTTCAGTGGACTCGCTCAAAAAATATATTTCACGTTAAATTTACAGTTGAACGATTTTGGTCAACAAACCAATCCCAAAAATCAGAAACCCACATCGGAAAAAACAAAAAATTTTGCCATCAAAATATTTCTCATAGTACTAAATTGAATTTCAACCGTTTGTCATAAATATTTTAGAAGTTGTTTGCACATGATTACCAAAAGATACAAACAAAAGAAGACAACTCCAAGTACAAATAGTAATTTATAAAAACTTTGACCCAATGAAACCAAATACATGGTTATTGGATATAATATAATAAAGCCACACAAACAAACACGCTGCTGATGATGAAACGGTTTGGATAGATATTTGGATATATATAATTATAAATATTACACATAGATAATCAAATCTAAATAATCTACTGAGGTAATACCTAGCTAGAACTGAGAGCAGTTATGTAACAAACAAACAAAGCAGAAGTATACAACAACAACCAACTGTTACTAGTCATTATAAGTAATATTCTTAGGTAATACATTAATGATGTTGTGTACAAGGCTCTTTGAAGTCTTTAGGTCATCACAGATGTATACTAATGTATAATAGCCATTGTATGGAAACTTGTGTTTGATTATGTTTCTATGTGCAGCCCATTATACCAATTCAGGTATAATAATACAGTCCCGATTATTTTCCAAACCAAAATGAAAACATCAGACAGTTTCACTTCATAACTACGGTGTCTTGTTAACACCGTATAGTCATTCCTAAATTCCTACTCTTTCAGCTGTATGCTAATGAAATTCAATGTGTTTGTTTGTTTGTTTGAGCTGTGCCTTGTGGGCAACCCTAAAGACGGGTCTCATAAACAGAGCTTGTGTGAGCAGCACCCTATACCCATGTATACGTTGTACCGGCTACTCTTCTGAAAAAGCAGAGGTGGATCTTTTAATAGCAGAACTCCATAGTTACTATGGAGAGTGAAATCAAACTAGGGACCAGTCGTTTTTATGTCCAGGCAGAGCATATAGGAAGCCAAATATCTCGCTCACAGATAACCGTGCTGGGAATCGAACCCCAGATGCTGGATTGAGGTGCAAGTACTTTAACCACTAGACCACACGTGCCTCACATTGTTGATTCTTGTCTGTCTGTACCTTTGGTCGTATTCGGCATTGTTTATGGCATAATCGACGATTTATTTTATTAAAGAAAGTACAAATAATGTTACTGTGACAAAGCACACTTTACTACTCAAAAGACTTGGGAAAACCACAACAACATGATGTAAATAGGTAACTATAGAAGTGCACACATTGTCAAAGTACTTTGGTTTCTTAATGGTTTTGGGTTCAGTTATCTAGTGGTATATGGTGTAGTTACTTGGTGGTATAGAGTGGGTATTTAGTGATATAGAGTTACTTGGTTGGTATATAGGTGGTTGCGATATAGGGTATGGTTATTTAGGCAATTGGAGAAAGTTTCGCATGTGGACTGGTTTATGAAACAACAGCACCGGCGACCATCAAATTCTTATGTTCTCTCAAACAATGCTAGTCATAGACGCTAACCAAGTTATAAACTGCAACTATCACTTTTTACTTGGAGACTTCAACATAACATATTCCCTGTTAGCTTCGTAGGGCCACCAATCTTCCCATTCCACATCGTACCCATGGTTAACTGAGCACCAAGTGATATGGAAGGAAGTGTATGAAGGCAGGTACGTGCACACAACATCTGACGACCTTCACTTGATCTTGTGTTTTATGCCCATCACTCAATTAATTAGTACTGAGATGGAAGGAATTGGCCTCAGTGCCTACAGATATGCTACTGATAAAGTTATACTTACATAGAAAATCGAAAACCAGCCATTTTTTAAGTAAAACTGCTGCCTTGTGGAAATTTTTTGAGACAAAATGCCACAGAAGTGTGATATTACGCATAATTTTACTCTATTAAAAAAGCTCATGAGGTAATCAACATAAAACTAATTCAAGATTAAAACTTTAAGCTACGCGCAACTCATGGGGTTATTGGCATTCCCTATATTTTGACAGGATTATGACAGGGTGTACTAGGCACACAAATAGCTACAAAACACTAGGTTTGCATTTCAAACTGAGCTGCAGGTAAACGGTAAAATATTTTATATTGCTTGCACTAAAAGTTATTATACACACTTAAAAAATAAAATAACTATAACTTTCTAGCATAGTATAATAAGAACACAAGTTTAATTCAACTATATCATGTCACACAAATAAGACATGTGACCCGTTTCACTATCAAGATGTATTTGTATATTGGAGAAAATTTCAGAAATAGAACTGGCTAGAAATGACACTGTACCAAGTGAAATAAGTAAACAACAATAACAAAGCCGTATTTATATTTAACCACCAGCTGGTGGTGAGGCAGCAATGCATTATTATCATTCTGATCATTATTATTCACAACGAGATTGTACTAAAACACAAAAATATTAATCATTGATGAAGATGATAAGAAGTCAATGGAATGACTAACATAAATAACAAGTAGTTGAATAATAAATAATAATAATAATAATAATAAATTCGTTTACTAACCAGATTATCTTATCATTTATTGAATGATTATAATCATAATGATTATTTTTTTATTGCAATTGCTAATAAGTATTATAAATGATAATAATTATAAATAATCAACAATATTACTTTCAACTGTTACTAACTAAACCGCAATACCTGAGCAAATAGCTTCGGTTGAGAATGCCGTATTACCAAAAAAAAAACCAGTCGAAGGCAAGTAAAACTTTGGGCTTTTTGCGTCAAACCCTATACTGTGCACCATCCTCTATAAAAACTATATCTCACAAGGCTTTATTATGTCGGCCTAAGTTTGAGTATGCCCCAGAGGTATGAGACCGATACTTGAGTATGCCCCAGAGGTATGAGATCGATACTTGAGTATGCCCAGAGGTATGAGACCGATACTTGAGTATGCCCCAGAGGTATGAGACCGATACTTGAGCATGCCCCAGAGGTATGAGACCGATACTTGAGTATGCCCCAGAGGTATGAGACTGATACTTGAGTATGCCCCAGAGGTATGAGACCGATACTTGAGTATGCCCCAGAGGTATGAGACCGATACTTGAGTATGCCCCAGAGGTATGAGACTGATACTTAAGTATGCACCAGAGGTATGAGACCGATACTTGAGTATGCACCAGAGGTATGAGACCGATACTTGAATAAGCATGTTGATGAGTTGGCGATGCTGCAGCACAAGGCAGTACATTTTATATAAAATATTAAGAAAGATATGAAGTCACTAGCGCCAAAAGTTTATAGGGACTGGAATTACTGGCATTCAAAAGAAAAAATCATCGAATAAAGAAGTTTCTCGAATCTAGCAACAAACCAAAAAATCCAAGTCTTCGTGAACTATACAACTTTGTTATGGATTGTTTTAAATACTCTGTACACAATACTTGATTGCAGTCGAAGGGGTTACTGTTGCTTTCTATTTCAATGCCAGAACAGCTTTTACCAGTTTTGTCTCAAGAACTGCAAGATGTATGAGACTGTGATTCTACATTTCAGTGAATGACGTCGTTTTTAGCTATTATTTCACCTTTCAAGCTCTTTCATTTTTTCAAGTATTTCTAATGGCTCTCACTTCCACTTTTTTTTGTCTAGAGGCTGTTTTTTTAACCAGAACCAGAACACCATTGTATATACACTCTACTACTATTACTATTTCCACTAGTATACCACCAGTGAAACTACTACTACCATTACCAACACTACTTACTAACACTAAAACTACTATGCACTATTAATACTACTGCTCCTACCCACCACTATTTGTTTACTACTGCTATCAATTGCTACCTCTTTTTATTGATTGCTATTATTGTGCAGGATTTTTGTGTCTGTACTGATACAGGTCAGGTAGCAGGCACCTGCACTTCCCCTCGGCTCGGATGAGAGTCGGCAGGCTATGGTCAAGCACTTTAGGTATCACTAAATAGTAGTGCTGGCCTACATTGCTGGACCAAGTCCAACGCTGGACTGCGCAGCCTACTTGCTGGACCATAGAGAAGTGTAAGCCACGCACTGATCAGGGCTTTGTGTGCAAGTTGGACCACAACTACAAGCTTGTTACTATTGCAGACTTCTAGTAATGCAATACAAGAGAGAGTGTGTGGTTGAGAGTAATTGTATTCTTCTATTCTTCTGGCTTGGCTCCTCCAACTACTCTGATTTATTATGGAGCTTCAGCCAGTATTTATATAAAAAGTTATGTAATCATTTCTTTGTTCCTTTGGGTTCAGCCTTAGATAATATAATAAAAGGTTTGACTGGCTTACACAGAAGAATACATAAACATAGAATGATTGTGCAATAATTAGGATGTAGGGCTATAATGCATAGAATTGATAAATTTACATAGAGTGATTATATATGCAGGCAAGTATGTGCATGTGACGAGTGATTTCTCTTTTCTGTATAATAGAATGTTTTGCAAAAAGCAGGCCATCGAGGTGCTTAGTCATTTCCAGCACATTATTATTACTCAACTCATGATACTATTGCCACTATTATTATTTTTAACAACTAAATAACTAACAACAAGTTCAGCAACGACAACAACAATTAGTATTACTACTACTACTTCCAAGGTAGCAGTAGTAGTAGTTTTTTTTTAATAAATTATTTATTTTTCATTAACAACAAACAACATTACAATAGTAATAATATAATAATAATACATAATAATACTACTACTACTACTACTACAAATAATATTATATTTAATTAATGTACCAAACAAATTAATTATTGAATAACAACGGCAATAGTCCAAAATAATAAATAATATTAATGTCATAATATTAATAATAATAATTTAATTTATTGTTGTTATAATAATAAATAATAAAATTTTATTATAATATTTAATATATAATAATGATAAATAAAATTAAATAAATAATATTATTATAACAACAACAATATTGTTGTAATTATTATTATAACTATTATTAATTATTACAGAAATGTAAATGATAAGAAAACTACCGATATCATACATGAACAATGAATTCTTACACTTCTCCACGATAAATTGATTGTTAGTAGGATTCTTTATCGTCATGGTAGTAAGCGATACACTGTGACTAATATAACGTAAGAATAATCAGCCATTTATTATTTTGACCAAACACTGTAGGGCCGCACGCACGTTGCTGTGTAGGTTAATTGGTCAGTTTACAAAATGTACCACAATATTGTTTTACCTCATTTGGCATCAATCTGAAATTGGGTGCCCTAGTAAAAATAGCTCGCTACTTTTTAGCTTTGGTTATTAAAAAACATGGATACTGCCGTGATAATTAACAAGGCGCTTATAAAAGCTCAAGAGCCTGTGCTTACCTACCATCAACAAATGAGCAGCATGATCAAATAAAATCGCAAAACGGTTGTTGCAGCAATAAAATGAATCACTAATACACATGAAACGTGGCTGTATGTGTTCATTGGATAAGTTAACCCAAACTTTACCTTTTCTCGGAGAATGGGTAAAAATCCTCTAGCTTTAGAATTTATTTTTGGCGGTGTTTCAACAAGTGGCGCAGCATTATTTACGAATCCACTGGAGGTTGTAAAAACTCGTATGCAGCTGCAAGGAGAACTTCAGGCGAGAGGACAGTTCCAAGTACATTATCGTAATGTGTTTCACGCGTTTTTCACAGTAGCTAAGCATGAAGGTTTGACTGCACTACAGAAAGGAATAGGACCCGCTTTAGCTTATCAGTTTGTCATGAATGGATTTAGACTGGGATCATTTCAGGTTTTGAATGATTCTCTGTTGAAAAACAAAGATGGGCACACCACAGTAGCTACTAGCGTCTTATGTGGTGCAGTAGCGGGCTCAATTGGTGGTTTTTTTGGAAGCCCTTTATACATGGTAAGTTTGTAGTTTTCTAGTTTTTGTTTGTTTGTTTTTGTAGTGTACCTTCACGACAACGTGACAGTACAGTTAGCAGCGAATTGTAAATAATTAATAAATTACTTACTATTATTATTATATTACTCACTTCACTGTAACTATTACTATTGTCATTACTAATTATCTTATGTATGTAGCAATTAATTGGATACTAAATACGTACTTAATTGATAATAGTAGTGTAGTAAAACATAACCCCATAATAATGCTACTGCAACATTATAATATAATACTAACTAGTATACATTATCTATTTATGATTATTAGTTGTTTGAAATGACAATAATATTGCGTTCCTTTACCTGGCTCACATTTGGTACCAGTTAATAAGTTGACCATTTAAACAGGCATTAGCATTTGATGCATTATTTTTATTTATGATGCAACAAAGGTCTCACCCATCCAATTAAGGTTGTAACTTTTTTAGTAAATGGGTCTGCAATAACAGCTGTTAAAGTTGTTCTAGTTATGTTAAACTATTTTCTTCCCATCAGTTTCTAAAATATAAATTTCAGTATGATACTTGCAATATATCCCCGGGATGCCTCAACAATAATAAGGTGCTACTATATTTGAAACATAACATTCAAAAGTTGTTCGTAAACCCCATAAAGGATGTGACAATGAAAAACGGAAAGTGATATTTCTACATAGAGTATAAGCTGATACATCTAACACTAATTTTCTAAACAAGAGAATTAGGGATAAGTTTTGACAAAATGAGTGGTTGGTTGGGACACTCATCACTTCATTGGTAAATGGTTTGAGCTTGATTAGGTCTGGATGGGCAGTGAATGGAGCGCTATTGTGTAAAAAGATGTAAGATACAGTAGAAATATAAAGGTTGTGGTTACAGCTAACTAGCTAGTAGTTAATTCATTCATTTCATCTAATACACATCTTCATTCAATTAATTGCTTTCCATTCATTGATGATTCATGTATCATACCGGTAGCGGTGCTTTGTGGCTTTGGAGTTCAACAGAAAGTAGGCATATCTAGCGAACGTTGTATTTCAAAACTTCCATGTGACTTTTTGAAGTCTTATTGTACGCAATGAACTGTTCTGTGGCAATATTTGATTCAACAATCGTACTTCAATTCAAGTGCTTGGTAGTCACTCATGTTGGCATTAACCAGCTGTTAATCGACCGAAGATTTCATCATAAAAGGTTAGACATTTGGCAAGTGATACGACAGTTTTATAAGTTGATAGATGGTCATGATGTGTCTTGAGGAAATAATCTTATTAAACTTTTGGCACCAAAAAGTAATGAGGCTTCTCGAGCATCTTCAGAAGATTCTGGAACTAGTGAGAACTGTTGATATACTCTAGTGTTATCTCAGTCATTCATCAACTCCTACTAGTTTTCTGCTTAGAGAAAGGTGGGATGTTTTCTAGTGCTCTCTCCCACTCGGCTTGTTGATTGTTATATCAGTGCAAAAGTTATGTTCTTTGGTCATTGCCCGCCACTGACTGCAATATGTGTAGAGGGCATTAGCTCTGAGTTGAGTGGGTTGATTCAATGACCTGTAATAACTAGTTCCGCTACCATTCACTGTTGGTTTACTAGTCAACAAATTGCATCATGTCTTTAATCTATCTTTTTCTTTCGGATTGCGTTAGAGAGTGAATAATATGAAAATCTGGGAAACATGATTACTATCGGTGAAAAGTATTTAATTAAACGTTGTTTGTGCTTCAGGCTTTCAATATCATGTAATCTATTGTATATTTATTTTGATGGATGAAAAGTACACCACTGCATCTTGTAACTGCAGTAAATATTAGTGATACTGCTTGTCCTGTTATTGCCTTGCACATCAGTTTGGCAGTTCAATTTGGCTTCAGATATCAATTTCGCAATTTGTTCATAGAATATTTGCAATTGCTACTGTTATTGGCTCTTTGCCATCAGCTTGTCATGGCTGGTCAATATCAGAGTAACTCGATTTCACCTTTTTTATGTCCTTGCTCAACTTTTGCTTGCAGGTAAAAACGCATATGCAATCAAGGGCGTACTCTACTATAGCTGTGGGATATCAAAACAAGTGTGATAGCTTGAGATCCTCACTGGCTAATATATATAAACAGTACGGTGTCATCGGTTTATGGAGAGGTACAGTATTGGATCCATCTAAATCATTAATTATTTCGACTCATAAATTTATTGGAGTTGTCATTTCTTGCTGCATGTGTTGGATACACAGCCGTTAGGTGAGCGTGAACAGCCACTGCAACCGTCTTTCTCACCTGTTGATCAGTCTTGAAAATATTTCATTGGCCAAAATAGTGCTACAAAGTATAATACCTATATCACTGTAGTGTTTGGCTTTTTATCCCTTCGGTAACAAAAAATCACAACACATGTCAAAATACTTTCATCAAAGGTGCAATAACAAAATTGATGGCGCGCGATGCAAGTTTATGTTTAGCTGCGGAGATAGACCACTGTGTACTAGCCAAGTGCTTTTTTTAACAAAAGTTTGGAGTTGTATTCTTTTGGAAAACTAATTCTTTTAATATTTGCTCTTAACAATGCAAGTAACAGTTATCGCGTAAAGTTCTGTTGTTTGAAGATTGCACTGTTGGGTTGTTTTAGGTTCATCTGGTGCTGTAGCCCGAGTTATGATGGGATCTGCTGCGCAACTATCCACTTTCTCCCAGGCTAGGCAATACATTATTAATAGTCAAGTAAGTTTTGGGTTTAACTCTTAGTCAATCCATCACAAGCAATGCTCGTTGCGGAGTTATCTGTCCACTTCATCCTTCACGAGCAATGCTCGTGATTAAATTTGTCCGGTTTTCGGAACGTTTTGAAAACGTTTGTGTAGACTCACAGGGATAATTTTTATACCATCGTGTAGAGCAGACAATTGCCTATTTTCTGGTTTTTGTTTGAAGACTGTACGACGTTCTAAACGGAAACAGTTCCAAATATCCTTAACCCATCACTTCCTGTTTTAAATTTCGGATTTTTTTTGATAATAATGGGCAAAAATTTTTTGGAAAGGAGCAAGCACATTGTTTTCTTCTTTTGATTTAGTTAGTTTATTATTATGTTAGATTGTTTGAGCTCTCTGCTAATGGAATTGAAGGTTAGTAAGCTAGTAATTAATTATTTAGATACGGCATTGATAATAAATAATTAGTTTTAAAATTTTTTTATTATTTTTGTAAAGTTGTTGACTGATGTTGTTCTTTACATCAAAATGTAGCTCTAAATGTTTCTAGTTCATTCGTGCACTAAAGAGGGCTTTATTTTTGCCTGTAATAAAAATAATAATTATTTTCAGAAAAAAAAATTTCCGAAATTTTCGGTCATTTGTGCAACAAGTGTCCAATTGTTGTTGCAGTGTTCTAACACTTTTATTGCATATTTTTGCTCCAAATTTGGCTAGTCTAATCAAAATTTTGTCCTCTTCTCAGCTGTGCTATCATTTTTTTGTTTAGTGTGTTATTTTTTTTGTAACTGGTTGATCTGTTGAGGTCATTACTAAAAAATGGTCTCCGAACTAAAAAAATAATAAAAATAGTTTAGACTGGTGGGATCAATACGATATTAATTCTCCTAAGAGAAAAGAGAGTGCTGATTCACATGAGCATAAAGTTGTTCTCATATCATCCATAGGTGAATTTAAATAAAATTTTGAAAACTGAAAATTTTTGCAAAAAGCGGGTGATTCCTAAGGTAATTTATTGGTCGAGGCGGGTGCAGTTCAAAGAGTTAAATTTATTTTATTTCTTTGACCAGTTAATAAGGCGTCTCTTCTGTTTTACGTACTCCAAGAGCTCCTCTGTTACTGATGTACGAGTCTTGTCAAGAGGTGGCTTGGCTCCTATCTATGTTATACAACTGTTAGCCATGTATGTACATTTATAAGTGGTTCATGTCAGTTACTTGTGGTGCAGTTGTTCCCTGAAGAATCTCTGCTAGTCCCGTTTGCTGCCAGCACACTGAGTGGATGTCTGGTGGTTATGGTAATGACTCCATTTGATGTCGTATCTACCAGGTTGTATAACCAGAAGGTAGAGGGAGCCACCTCCCGAGGTGAGTACTGTGCTGCACTCTGATCTATATATAACATTGAACTGTTCTACTCAGTCACTTGTGTGGCCATCAGCCTTGTCAGGTTTATCGGGCAAATGAAAAAAAAATTGAAAACAGAAGTCGCAACATTACAAGTCGAGTTATGTATGTTTTTATTCATCAACTGAGGAGTTATCGGTTCCTTTCAGCTTTCTTATGCTAATGGATAAATCGCTACTCATGGAATGCACTCAGCTTTACTGGTCAATTGTTCTTTGATCGCTCATCTCTAAATTTGCTCAACATTTGCCCAATGATCTAATGCTTAGCTTTTTATATTGGATAGATAACTCCTAAATATGTAGAAAAAATCATTAACCACAATTCACAGAGAAATGGTAAAAGGTTTTTTCGATTTAGTACACAATCCTTGGCATTGAGCTGACTTCATGTTGATTTCATTGGTTTGATTTATGGACAGAAAGTTTGTTAGAAATTGAAACTGTCGATTTTGTATTTTACTAACTTGATGTATGCATTTGTACTCTCTGTTAAAGTAAGCTTGTAATTTATGATAGCCTTGAAACTAGTTCGTTTGTATCTGTTAATTACGCAACACTTAGCCTCAGCTCCAGATAAACCAGCTTCCTCATTTACTTCTATTTCAGGTGGAGTCCTGTACTCTGGTATCACAGACTGCTTTGCCAAGATATTTATGAAGGAAGGCCTCTGGGGATTTTACAAAGGTAAGTGTTGATGACTTGCTGTACCTGGCTGGGAATGCTTACTTAGTGTCCCTTTGATTTAATTATGCTTGGGGAGGACCCTGTTTACACTGTAGAATATCCGCATCAGCCTGTTGCATAATGTTTGAAAATAACTTCTCTATTTCTCGGCTTTTGTTCTCTTTCACAACAAACTAGTTGGTGATGTCATTACATGCATATAGCGTTGCTATCGCTGGTGATGTCACTACACACATATAGCGTTGCTATCGCTGGTAATGTCATTACACGCATATAGCGTTGCTATCGCTGGTTGCATCTGCTACTTACCTACTTGTAATACAAGTTGGCTTTTGGTCAAATTGTCATAACTTGTACAAGTATGATGGAATTCTGAAATGCTCAAAGAATGATTGATTGAAAGTAACAATAAGAGTACTAGCGACCTCTGTTCGCCAAACACATTGCAATAAAAATAATCAGACCGGCAATAAATTTAATTAATAAATAATCATTTTGTTCGGAACTCGTGGGTCAACAAAGAGTAACTCACTGAATAAAAAAATAATCAGCAAGTATTTATTTATATTGTTCGTAGGTCGCGAATGAAACTGAACACTAAATAAATAATTTTGAACGAGTTGATTTTTTTCATTTTCATAGACCAGCTTTATAGCCTTAAAAAATAATTCAAAGTAATTGCAAGCATTCAAAATGTACTAAATTAAAGGGGAGCTTGACAAACTATTCCAGTTTGTAGCAGTTCAAATTTTATTATTTTTGTGATTATTTTGAAAATTGGGAGTTATCTTCTTTATGATTTGTTCGGTAAACTATAACATTTCATTGAATATTATGTTGTTCTGAACTAATGTTCCGTTGCATATGCGACATATTGAATTACGAACACCTATTATTTTTTGTATTTTGTTCTACGAACAGGTCGCGAATACTCTTAATGTTTGGCAAGACCTTGCAAAGTCTTCCATTAGAATGTGTAACAAACTGCTGCGACAGTTAAAGCTATTCTTGTATCAGATCCTCTCCAGAGATTAAACGTAAATAACTTAAATTTATGCACAGCGTGTAGTGATAGTAATTTTGTTTAATACATTTTCCGGCTGTCAAGCTTTGTATCTGCACCAATTAGTAGCCGTTGCTTGTACCTTACATTCAATACAAGTGACGCAGTTTGGTTACATGCCAGAGCTGGCAAAACTGGCAAAAATAATTTGTTACTATTTTTGGATGAAATCATTGTGAGATTAAAACGCTTGAAGCTGTCCAGTCAGAGACAGTTTTATTTATGTATTATATATTGCTTTGCTCTATCGTGAATTTGCCTCTTATAAACTGAGTATGATTGAATAACCACTAGCGGGGTATATACTGTTTAGTCAACAGGAAATACTGTGTTTACATTTACAACTATTTTGGTATATTTCTGTCGTGGGATGCATAGAATTATCTCCCCTTCTAGAACGCAAACTTGGGTAAACTAGAACAAGAGCGGCTGATCATTGTGGGTAATTGAATTTTGTTTATGGTTCATACAAGTACCTGATATAACTGAATATTTTTTGTCCTCACTCCACAAACAGAACATGGCAGCGAGGTCATAGTAATGCTGCCGTATTAAATGGTGGATATAACAAAATCGTAATTTTTAGATTTTTTAATATTCATGTTTCCATGGTTGTTATTTGTGCAAGTTTTCGTTGCAAAAACACCAACTTGAAATTTTCTCAGAAAAAGCTAGTTAATGATATTTGATTTTACACAATAATAAAATATTATTTATTTAATATTGTTTTTATTTTTGATTGATAATACTTTGTTTTGTTATTCTTAATTAGTTTATGTCTTGTAGTACTATTACTGCTGCCTAACTTATTGGATAAATCGAATTCTAAGTATTATGTTTTATTATTAATAATTATAATAAATTGCTATTATCACTGTTTATTTGGATGAATTTATCATTTGTTATTATTAATAATCATTGTTATCTAGTAAATAACTGTATGGCTCAATTTTATTACTAATATAATATTATTATCAGTTATTACATTAATCACATTCGCTGTGTCTACACTAAGCAAGCAGAATTCCATCAGTAGATTTTTAGAAATAATTACGACAACTAAAAACATTTATGTAGGAGTTATCTTTACGTGACAGTCTTGGCGGCACTTCATTTATATGAAACCAAGCTTAGTGAAAGTTCATGTGACTGGTGGCCACTTTGTTTTGATAATGGCAGCCAACATGGTCAGGATGCGGGTGTTCCGTGGGACGCTAACTGGTAGCTCCTCCTAGCTTTTCGTCCCTCATACCTGGTTCTTGGGTTGATATAGTCCGCACTTAGTCAATAAACTGAGCTCGTAGGAAGTGCCTACTTTTCTATTACAATCAGTTTTATGATACCAACCTTATAGGGATAACATAGTACGGTGCGCCATGTTTACACAGCTCTAAAATCATGGACTGTCACCACTGGTTAGGCTTATAGAAGAGGAGGTAATTCTATGGTGGGATAGCTTTGCAATAACAGCTTCAGGAGGAAACAACTCTGAATATGACACTTTCATTTTTGCCCTGTCCCCTTCCTGCTATTGTATGAATCTAACCTAGAAGTATTTGTGTATAATTTACTTTTGTATGATCGTATTTACAGGTTGGGCAGCTAGCTTATTTCGTCTGGGCCCGCACACAGTGCTAAGTTTAGTGTTTTGGGACCGAACTCGGTCGTTGTACTGCAGATACCAACGAGATAGAGAGACAAATGCTTAGATAATAGACGCCACACTTGCCTAACCACACTCATCGGACATGTATGCCTATGAGTGCAATGCTCAATAGATTTATCATCTCAAATGAACCTATTATACTCTATACAGCACATAATACGAACTGTCTACAATATCTCCCATTGCCATCTCTTACTTATCAGAGTCTCAACTATTTTTTTAAAATTTTGATCAGCTTTTGTGAGAATTAATGTTGTTTACATAATTTTTAGGTTAAGAGATGATTTTGAGTTATTTAATTTAAGCCTCTTCTGTCATTGGTTATGACTGAATGGTGCACCAAGTACACTGGGGCTGTACGCTGAATAAAGTTACTTTATATGTACGTATATGGAGAGCGCCGCAGTTTTTCAGCCATTAGATTTTGATATAAAGGATGGCTTAGTTTAACTGTCTGCATTCACTATACAGACAGGCTATATAGAAAATATATGAGTGACATTTTATTTAAAATGTAATTGCTCACAATATTAAGAGACCTTGAAATTTATTTAGCATAGACTTGTTTTCTTTCTATATATAAAAACCAAAAGGAGAACAACTCCCATTAGCATTACAGCTAGCATTTGGCAGATATCCAAACCAGAGAGATGAGGACGTAAATTACATGACGAACATGAAAAGTCCAAAAGTTTCCATGAAGCTGGACTATTTTTATGTACAGATAGCTTATATACAAAAATAAAGACACTGTTTCACACTTCTTCATCCGTAAGTAACATGTTGGGTATGCCTTTGTTTATTGGAAATTCTCTGCCAGTTTCAGGACATATCAGAGCACCTTCGATAACTTCCACCTAAAATGACAAGTTGACAGCTACCACAATATAAAAAAATTACTATTTCCAATCAAGTTGGCCATAAGCAGGAGTTACCTTACTACAAAATTAGCCAAGGACAGACAAATTCAAAAAAATTGGGCAGCCAATATACAATCCACACAAATAGAATAGCATAGCAAGTCTTTGGACAAATAATTTACAAAAAATCAATCACATCACCCTCAACGGCACAGATTACTTTCTGTTTTTGCAGAGAAGAGGTGACAAAGGCCATAAATAAAATATCCAATCTGTGTGAACAAAGAAGTTGAGAATGTCTCCAAGCATAATTAGTGACTGCTCACACACCTCTAATAAAACATGGTGTATTTTCCTCAACATTTCCTCATCTTCCTTCATATCATCTGTTATGTTTTCTGGTAGCTCCAAATTTTTAATTGGGTCAAGCTGTGAAAACAGAATCTTGTGTTCATCAACTACACAGACAGTACTCTTACCAACAACCAGGGTAAACAATACAACTCAAAAATCAAAAGAGATCCTGCAAACAGGATAAGGGTTAAAACTATTTACTTGTATGGAAAACTTTAAAATTTGAATTATTTTAGAGCTTTGAAGTTCAAATGTAAATAACTTGATAGACGTGATCTCTTGAACATGTCAGGCACAAAAATGATATTGCTCATAATTTTTGTTCTCAAACGAAGTTTTTTGAAAATTATTACGAAAGAAAACCATGAAAACAAAAATAATTTTTTTAATGTTACAAACTTCTTTTCAACGATTTTGGTGTAAGTGAAATTTTTAAATGTTCACTCATTTGAATTGAAACAATTGCAAAAGTTGAAGCTTGACAGCAATCAAATAAATTGTTTTTGTCTATCCAGCCAAAATATTGGCCAACACCATGCAAACGCAAACAAATGTTGTCCAATACAATCCCTGCTCTAACGCATTTGTCCAATACAAAGCCTGCTCTAAAAAATTTTGTCCAATAAAAAGCCTGTTTTAACAAATATTGTCCAATAAAAAGCCTGTTTTAACCAATATTGTCCAATAAAAAGCCTGCTCTAACCAATATTGTCCAATAAAAAGTCTGCTCTAAAAAATATTGGCCAATACAAAGCCTGTTCAAGAGACAATACTTATAGGCACAATGTCTAATCACCTGTGAAGCAGCATCCCTAATCACACTCCAATTCAATTTTTGTAGAAGTCTCTGAATGAATTCTGGATTAAAATCTACTTCAACTTCTTGTACATCTGTTGCCTAAATGAGAAAATCTTGATAATGGAATGATATCGCAATAAGCACCCACTAATATATCCTTACCCAGAGCTTCAGTTCTAAATGAACTCACAGCGAGAAATAACTAAGTCGCTCATCAATTACTTATCGCAGGGATAGTTCACTTGGATTTTTTTTCTGACTTTCACACTACTATTCATTTTATCCCTTTTAAAATGCTTTGAGAGTAAATTCGATGATTAATAAAAATTGTAAGCATAAACATGTCTTTATGATGAAATTTTAATGAAGGAATTAAACAGGATAAGCAAAACATGATGTCATCATGTAAACACCAAAATGCAAACAAATAAAATTAATGACACTTCGGTCACATTAAATCTGATGCTCTCTCAACCCACTCAAGTCAACATAAAAAGTTACCTCTGATTCCAAAGGTTTTGAACCCCTCATCAATGGCATCTTTATTGTTTCAATTCAATATTTTAGTAAAAGAGATTTGTTGGAGTTGAATATGTTTCCATCATTTATGAAGAGTAGTGTATATAACCTCCTGGTGCCGCTAGACACTCATGGAAAACTCTTACGCTTTTTTTGACTATATTATATGACCATATGAAGGGACTATATTACATGACCATATGAAGGGACTATATTACATGACTATATGAAGGGACTATATTACATGACCATATGAAGGGACTATATTACATGACTATATGAAGGGACTATATTACATGACCATATGAAGGGACTATATAACATGACCATATGAAGGGTTACAATTTATTTCCTCCAACAAATCAACTTATGTATTTATTTTCATGAGGAGAGCATACATGAGATGTATACTCTAGTGTGAGCAGGCAGATGGTCTTATCGCCAAATGTGCGAGCCTTTGCTTGAGTTCTGTTCAAGTTAATCAAGAATATATGTAAACCTACTCCTTTGGCCCGTTTGCATATACTAGTAACGCATTGGTACAGATTTACTTTTGGTCGATAGCAAGCAACCCTAAAATACTTAATTTGATTCATCTCCAGCATAGCATAAAAGTTAGCACAAAGTTACTAACTAAAGATATTCCAAGGTTCTTCTTTTTTTATGTGAAGTTTCATTTGAAAGGTTCTGATTGACACAGTCAATCTACAAAGCTGTTTAAACCATATTTGCAAACAATTGAATCAGCCAATAGCCATGATTGTTTTTCTTTTTAAAGCAGTGAACCATAGATGGGAGCTGAACCCAAAAAGTAAACTACTGATACTGCTAGCTATGGAACTTTCCTTCTTTCAATTTTGTTTCATTTTCTTTTTATTTCATTGTTGTCGAACCTTTATAAGTAACATGACGTCTCCTTCTTCCCGTACCCAGTTGGTCATCTGGGAGATCTAGACTATCTAGCATCATAACATAACAATACAACAGCTTTCTTCCTGGCTAATATTACTCTATTAAATTTAATTCAATTATATTTCAACACAGACACTGTGTTTCATTTATGCATTGTTGTAACAACAACACACACACTGCATGCCTGCCTCAAGACCGACTATTATTATCTTAAATAATAATAATAAACGATAAAAATTTATAACTACTATAATAAGTAATTATTATAATAATTAATAATAAATATTAATAACCAATAATAATTATAATAACTCATTACGATTTTAAATAATTTAATAATAATAAATAATACTAAATTAATAATTATTAATAATAATAATAATATAATTAAATAAATCATTACTATTCTATAATAATAACTATAATAAATAAATGGATGAATAAAAAAAATACAACAACAACAAACAGTAGTAGATCTAGACTATCTAGCATCAACAACAAACAGTAGTACTACTGTTTGTTGATGTATTTTTTTTATTAGTTAGTAGTAGTAATATATATATATAGATTTTATTTTTTTATTAGTTAATTAATATAAATAATAATAATTATAATATATATAATAATAATAATAAATAAATGAATAATGATGTCAATGATTTAACACTCACCGAAATTTTTAACGGATATCCATCTTTAACTCCTTTTATAATGTTAGAAGTCAACATGTTGTGAGTGAGGACTTTCATTAAGACAGTTTATGTGGAGTAGAGCCAAACTATAATAAAACGGAGCTCTATTCAAAAGCAAAGCAAGAGGGGATGTAGTGTAATATACAACATTTCCCGCAAGACCACCTCCTAAATATCAAATTTGTTATTGCGGATAGTTAATGTGTAAACTCTGTTTCCAGCCACGCCCATTTTACTAAACCATCCCGTTATCGTTTTTTCATTGTGATTATTATAACAACATGTCAAACATGATGATGATGCATGCATTAGTGACCCTGTTGTAGGGAGAGATACAGGGTCACTAGCATGCATAGGCTTTGCTTGTTGGTGCTGTTTGTTTGCTGTTGTGCTGTAATTGTATGTCCGTGCTATCATCGTTTTGCTTACACATACCTATCCATCAAGTGTCTATGACATCCCAATCATTGAAACAAAATGATAATAATAAATAATATTATTTATTATTATTTATTATTTATTTATTTAATTTATTTATCATTCTGTTTCATCAATGATTGGGATGTCATAGATAGATATTTAATTAATTGATTGATAGGTATGTATGTGTAAGCAAATAATTATGACAAATTTTTATAATAATGATACAAATAATTATTATTAAATTATAATGAAAAAAATAACAAAAAAATAGATAATAATAATAATAGTTAATAATAATAATAATAAATTCTAATGATAATAATTGCCTGATGATGATTATCATTATGATGATATGAATAATAATAAATTATAGTAGTGGTAGTGTAATTATTTATCTATGTATTATGTGCATGGTATAATGAAATAATACATTAAATGGAATGAGTTGATAATAATTTGGATAATAATAATAGGGTAATGTAATGTGTATATGGCTCCACGAGTAATAATTTGAGACACCTCAACATATATATTATATAGCACTCTGTTCTTTCTTCTGAGCCAATGAAGAAGACTCATCTCACCAGTGACCAAAAGGTTAGACATCATTTTCAGTTAAGTTGTATGCATTGATGATGAGTTCAGAGGCTGGAGGTGGTGGATTTCCCTTTTTTTATCTTCGGCTTCTAGAATCATTTTGCCATATAACAAAGTTTTGTGCAGGAATTTTGTGTCTGTATTGATACAGGCGAGGTAGCAGGCACTTGCCCTCAGCTCAGATGAGAGTTGGCAGGCTATGGTCAAGCACTTTAGGCGTCACCAACTAGTAGTGCTGGCCTGCCTTGCTGGACCAAGTCCAACGCTGGACTGCGCAGCCTACTTGCTGGATAATACAGAAGTGTGGCCACTCGCTGGTCAGTGCTTTGTATGCAAGTTAGTGCTGGACCACAACTACAAGCTTGTTACTATTGCAGACTTCTAGTAATGCAATACAAGAGAGAGTGTGTGGTTGAGAGTAATTGTATTTTTCTGGCTTAGCTCCTCCAATTACTCTGATTTATTATGGAGCTTCAGGCAGTATTTATACAAAAGGTTACGCAACCATTTCTTTGTTCCTTTGGGTGGAGCCTTAGATAATATAATAAAAACTTTGGCTGGCTTACACAAAAGAATACATAAACATAGAATGATTGTGCAGTAATTAGGATGTAGGGCTATAATGCATAGAATTGATAAAGTTACATGGAGTGATTATATATGGATCGTACACGCCAGTATGTGCATGTGTCTAGTGATGTTTCTTTTCTGTATAATAGAATGTTTGGCAAGAAGCGGGCCATAGAGGTGCTTAGTCATTTCCGGCACATTATCATTATGAATCTCTAAACTACATTTGGATTGACATTTGTGTTCATTTGTATGCCAATTATGTCTAGAATATGATTATATATCATGTAAGTTTGCAAGTTTTAGTTAGTGTTCAAATAGTTTCACTTCCCTTTCAACTATTTGGAACATAGTTGGGAATGCGGACCATCCCACTTGGGGTAAAATAAGCTAAGACTCGTATGACCCCAAAACTGACATTACCTCAAAATATGATGAAAACTGATGTTGATGAAACCTGTGTTGACTGAATACTAAAACTGATTTCTTATATCGAATAATGATATCCTTGTCAGCATTATTTTGCTGGTTATTTGACCTTGAGAAACATGCCAAGTGATCATGAAAGAAAAACTCAACCAGTTTCTCTTGCAGTAGCATACATGTAGAAGCAGTTCAATATGCGCTAGGGGAAACACTGCTACTGAGATTTAAGACGACTTTTAAAATCAGCAGTCCAAAATATCCTTATGAAATTGAAATTGCCAACTTCAATTTATCCTGGCTATGGCCCAAATTATCCTAAAGGTGAGGCATCAGAGGCCTTGAAAACAAAATTAGTATTTGGTTACAATTGTTTAAATCGTGATTATAGAATGTTAGAATTTGTATGGTTAATGCCAAACACCATAGTATATTATTTGCCAAAGTTTTAACTAAACAGTTAGAAAAATTTTGAAAAGTTGTCACTCCTAGAAAACTGTCTCATATTAACCCAGTTACTCCTAATGTATATATCGATATATAGTCTGTGAATAGTCAGAACAAAGGAGGTGTGTATAAGATAATTGTGAAATATCTAACTAAGAGTTTCATACCTAGATGACAGGTACTCTTCAGACGGCATTAAAATGCACTTAGTATATAAATATAAACAATAATAGCTTTCTGGAATTCAGCTCAGACTTTCTCCACCATTGTTGATAATGGGATCCATTTCAGCGTGTCTACGACAGTCTTTATCAAATGATATGGTTTAGTTTAATTCCTTGGCTCAAACATTTGATGATTCCATTCAACAAATGTTCGTCAAGCTGCTCTGTTGATTTCTCAGTAGTAGCGTTACTGTTGCTGACTCTCTGAATAATGCTGAGATTACCGTATGGTGATAAACCTGATATTCGATATTTCTCATTATCAGTTAACTCTAACACCTTTGGTGTTGTATTTGATGGGTTATGATATGGAGCTGCATAGCTGCCTTTTCATGATTTATGGCTCTCTTCTGTACGACACAATAATATTTCTACTTTTCTTAATTTAATGTCAGTGCCTACTGCTACTGCCTTGGCAAAATTCGTAGGGAATGTGTTTGCCTAGCCATGGTATCCTGCTTAAACTTTGTGTCATTTTTAAGGCTCCACTCAACACAATTTATTGCTCTTGTCAAGAATTTCAGTTTCTGTTACAATAATAACTGGACCAGTCATGTCGAGTGTTTTGCCCCTTATGGAAACAGTGCCAAAATCCTTTTGTAAAGTATTACTGAATATCGTTAAAAGGTCTTCTCCACTAGACATCTTGTAACCGACAAGAGGCCATGCATTTGCCCCTTACACAATCATAGCGGCAAAACATGTAGTCTAGGGTATGTGTTTTTGATCTTATTCACAATAGCTATTGACTTGTTCGTTGGCGTAGTTTCTATCTGATTTCTGAATTGAACCATTCGGTTAATATTGGGGTTTCGGCGATTTCTGTTCATTCTCTTTATCGCAGCCATATGCAAATCACAAAGTCATCATCCTTTCAGTTGATACATGTCTCTACAAACCTTTTAAAAGTTGCACACTCAGCCTGAGTTTGCCACTAAATATTCATGGTTTCGAGGGTTCATCAACTTTTTGCAAATGATTTGGAAGTCTCTTAGGGCGATGTATTCAGCGTTGTTGGATTCAATTTGATTTAATACCCCACCAGCATGAACCTTAGTGCAGTCGCATCCCATGTTCATCGACAGGCTCTATCACAGAATAAATGGCTTCGCAAAATTCTCATAGCCCTTTAACTTATCTGTATTTATCCATCTTGAAGTGGAGATTCTCTCATGGTGTCAAAATCTGCATCACTACTTCAGAGGATGATGAAGGCTGTGCAAGTGACGGAGTTTGGAGGACCAGAAGTGTGTAAAGTAGCAACCATTGCCAAGCCTACGGTGGGACCAAACCAGGTGAGAGAGAGAGACAATGAATCTCTTACTTTTAGTCTAACAGCTGACTCAAAATTTTCCAAAGGCAAAGCTTGACTCAAAGGATGGCGCGTTAAGGGTTTGTGTCAACACCTGAAGCAAAATATAAAAAAGAAGAATTTATCTGTTTTGCCTTGCTAGTCTGAATAAGAGTTCGAGAGAGGTTATGTTCGTTACAAAATGCAGCAATGAGTTCATAGATACTCTGTAAAAAGGTGGCTGGAGAGCTACCTTCCTGTAGAGCAAGCGTACAGGTGTTATAAGAGCTGTCTGGTTGTTCCGTAGTCACAACACAAACACTCTCTGCTACTATATGGTGTTGTAGGTGCTTATACAGACCAAATACTCTGGAATAAATCCAGTAGACACCTACATCAGATCTGGTACTTATGCTAGGAAGCCTGAACTTCCCTATACCCCAGGTTCTGACTGCGCAGGTACTCATGTCTATGCTTCACTTCGAGTAACCCATCAACACCAATCTCCATGTCTTTGAACAATTTGACTTCATGGACTTTTTTCTCTCTCTTCCAACCCCAAAAAACCTCTCCATTGTCGGATAATCCACTCACAAACATCCTCTGTTCTCCATGATGGATGCTATCAACGCCCAGTTAGTTCTTTACCTGGTCAGACAATACAGTTTTATGAAGTAACTGAATACAGTTGTGATAGTGCTGACCAATTTTTATATACTATATCTCTTAGGAAACAATCATTCCTAAATATGGTTATGCCCAACTAGAGATATAAGTTTACACTATTCATCCAATAGGATGTCACAGGAACTGACCAATGAGTATTTTGTCACAACATGAGCACATGGCAAAGTTTCAAATATGTGCCATATTTATGTCTTCAATCACGTGAGAAAGGAAGGGTATTCGGTTATGGCGCTTGCTGATTTGTCTGATGGAACAGTTGAAGTGATTCCCGGTGTAAGGGATTTATTCCAGCTGCTGTAGCATCCCAGATGGAGAATGGATCACTTGCAATTATATCGGAAGGTTGAGAATCCCCTCACTCGCGCTGGAGGGATGCTTTTTATTTTATGCCGAAATATCTTTGTTTTTTTTATAAACCGTAAGCTTCACATTGAATGTAAGATGAATTGTAAAAGGCATATCCTGAGAAAGGGGTAATGCGTCTGCTACACAAGCCAGAATATCACACCTATCCGCCGTTCCGTCACACGAGATAAATAAAACATTCAGCACAGGATGAAACAGAATGGGCATGATCAATTTTTCATTCGGTCCGCTGTGTTGTGAGTGGTAGGTTTTCTCAGGCACAGCAATTCCATCTGACAAAATGCTGTAGGTCAAGGGTATTTTGCTTGGGAACAATTCACTGTTGTGTTTATTTGGAGTTACCATTGGTCAGATAATTTTAAAAAAATGTGGTTCTTCCTAATAAAAATTGAAAATAAATAATAAGAAAGCATGACGATTATAAATGGTAATAATAAATTATAAACTTGATTATCATAGTTGACGATTAACTTCCTAATAATAATAATTTTAATTATAAATAGTAAGTTTTAACAAGAAAAAATATTATGAAAGAAATAATCAGAAACAAGAAGGTTGTGGAACGCGCTAAATATTTAAACCATGTCTATTTGCTTACTCAAACACCGCATCCATTGTATTATACCCCATGTACATCTACCGACTAGCTCTCGATTTACCTTACCGATTGAGGATTTCTTCGTATGTGTTTCCAATGTGATGTAACGAAATAATCGGTAGCATTTTATTTGAGGCTATCGGTAGGTTTTACTCGTGGTCAAAAAATTGGTGGATAATTCGTGATTTGACCAATCATATCACTGTTCGCGGTTTCAATGTTTCCAACAAAACTGTTTCTCAAGTGCAAGTATTTTTAGATGAAGAGTCGTTTTTGAGCGTCTCGTCTTTGTCGTTTCAAAGCATTTTATGGCTAACTATGATATCAAATACAGCTAGTTTAACCGATATTGCGTGAGAATGGCAATGTAGAGAAAGAAATAGGGGAAACTCCTTGACGTGATCTCCAATCGGTAGAATATCGGTAGATGTACATGTAGCATTAGTTCTTGGTGATACTAACATGGTAAGCTGCTGGTTGTGAACTTCAGCCAGACTCTGGCTATGGGTGAAGAAGACAGAGTCGTGTGGCAAGCTCATAAAGAGTGTTAAATGGATGTATATTGGTATAACTAGGGATGTATCCTTGATAGGCCGTCTTTTGTTTGTCATGACAGGAAGGGAACATCTCTTGACTCGATTCGCAATTTTGAAAGATTTTTCTCACAGTACATCTCCTTAGACATAGACATACATCTCACTAGAGATAGACATACATATCACTAGACATAGACGTACATCTCATTAGATATATACATACATGTTACTAGACATGGGCGTACACCTCACTAGACATAGACATACATCTCACTAGAGATAGACATACATATCACTAGACATAGACGTACATCTCATCAGATATATACATACATGTTACTGGACATGGGCGTACACCTCACTAGACATAGATATACAACTCACTAGACATAGACATGCACCTCACTAGACATGGACATGGATATCACTAGACATAGACATGCATCTCACTGGGCATGGACATACATCTCACTAGACATGGACATACATCTCACTAGACATAGACATACATCTCATTAGACATAGACATACATGTTACTAGACATGGGCGTACACCTCACTAGACATAGACGTACAACTCACTAGACATAGAAATACATCTCACTAGACATGGACATACATCTCACTAGACATGGACATACATCTCACTAGACATAGACATACATCTCACTAGACATGGACATGCATCTCACTAGACATGGACATACATCTCACTAGACATGGACATACATCTCACTAGACATAGACATACATCTCACTAGACATAGACATACATATCATTAGACATGGACATACATCTCACTGGACATAGACATACATATCATTAGACATGGACATACATCTCACTAGACATAGACATACATATCATTAGACATGGACATACATCTCACTGGACATAGACATACATATCATTAGACATGGATATTACTAGACATAGACACAGTTATATATATCCTCAGGTACAGTTGATGCCGTGGGAGAAGGTGTCAGCACATTCAAGGTGGGTGACCCAGTATTCACAGTAAGGACAGTCACAGGCACCTGTGCTGAGTATGTTTTAGCTGAGAATCATGTGACCTTTCCTTTAAACACTGCCAAACTGACATATGAACAAGGTGCTTGCTTGGGGGTGCCCTTTTTTACGGCGTATAGGGCTCTTATCACCAGGTAAGTGCGTTGTAAAACATTCTTGTGTGCGATTGTCAGGTATGCATAGTGGGTGGAGTTGTGCTTCCTCCATATTGATTGTCTCCCTTGGCAACTATTTGCATGTCCTGCTTTGAGTTGTGTTTCCTCATTTTAGTTTCAATTTTTAATGCAAGACAGCGATATGTAGTAGGAAAAACATGTTAATGCTAAAGAATTCTACTGTTGTAGAGCTCAGGCTAAGGCAGGAGAATCTGTGCTAATACATGGAGCTAGCGGAGGGGTAGGTATTATACATGTACATTTTACTGCTTTCTGTTTTTTGATATACAAAAGTTATAGCCCTTATATCTGTTTCTGCAGGTTGGAACTATTTGTGTGCAGCTAGCCAAGCATCTTGGACTAAAGGTGTTTGCTACAGCAGGTACAGAGAATGGTTTGAAGATTGTGAAGGAGTGCGGAGCTGACTTTACCTACAACCACAGAGAATCAGACTACACTGAGAGAATTATGGTCAGTACAGACACAGTTACCTGTTTGTTTACTCATGATAGGCCTAACAAAGGTCAAACACATTATTTTCCACTTCTCACCTGACAAGGATTGAACTGTATTTTATTAGGCTGATGCTGGCGCTGAAGGAGTCAATATTATAGTAGAAATGTTGGCCAACGTAAACTTACAGAGAGATTTAGAGATGATAGCTGTCAGTGGTAAAGTTGTTGTGGTTGGTTGCCGTGGTAACATTGAGATCTCCCCTAGACTTACTATGGGTAAAGAAAGCAACATAATGGGATGTATGATGGGCATGAATACACTGGTAGGTTCTAGTATATTGTTTGTGTAGCTAGCTATTACACATAGTGTACATGTTTGTGTAGCTAGCTATTACACATAGTGTACATGTTGTGTAGCTAGCTATTACACATAGTGTACATGGTTGTGTAGCTAGCTGGTACACATAGTGTATATGGTTGTGTAGCTAGCTATTACACATAGTGTACATGTTTGTGTAGCTCGCTATTACACATAGTGTACATGTTGTGTAGCTAGCTATTACACATAGTGTATATGGTTGTGTAGCTAGCTATTACACATAGTGTACATGTTTGTGTAGCTAGGCTATTACACATAGTGTACATGTTTGTGTAGCTAGCTATTACACATAGTGTACATGTTTGTGTAGCTAGCTATTACACATAGTGTATATGGTTGTGTAGCTAGGCTATTACACATAGTGTACATGTTTGTGTAGCTAGGCTATTACACATAGTGTACATGTTGTGTAGCTAGCTATTACACATAGTGTATATGGTTGTGTAGCTAGCTATTACACATAGTGTACATGTTTGTGTAGCTAGCTGGTACACACAGTGTACATGTTTGTGTAGCTAGCTATTACACATAGTGTACATGTTTGTGTAGCTAGCTATTACACATAGTGTACATGTTTGTGTTGCTAGCTATTACACTTAGTGTACATGTTTGTGTAGCTAGCTATTACGCGTAGTGTACATGTTTGTGTACCTAGCTATTACACATAGTGTACATGTTTGTGTTGCTAGCTATTACACTTAGTGTACATGGTTGTGTAGCTAGCTATTACGCGTAGTGTACATGTTTGTGTACCTAGCTATTACACATAGTTTACATGTTTGTGTAGCTAGCTATTACACATAGTTTACATGTTTGTGTAGCTAGCTATTACACTTAGTGTACATGTTTGTGTAGCTAGCTATTACGCGTAGTGTACATGTTTGTGTACCTAGCTATTACACATAGTGTACATGTTTGTGTTGCTAGCTATTACACTTAGTGTACATGGTTGTGTAGCTAGCTATTACGCGTAGTGTACATGTTTGTGTACCTAGCTATTACACATAGTGTACATGTTTGTGTAGCTAGCTATTACACATAGTTTACATGTTTGTGTAGCTAGCTATTACACGTAGATTACATGTTTGTGCAGCTAGCTATTACACATAGTGTACATGTTTGTGTAGCTAGCTATTACACATAGTGTACAGGTTTGTGTAGCTAGCTATTACTCATAGTGGGGTTTGTAGTACACTGCTATCCACTAACATTTACGTGTTCAGATAACCTTCCCTAGGTTGCCAATGCTCAAACGTCTCCAGTTGTCCTAGCAGGTTGTCCTAGCATGATAACAGCTGATTGTATAAATGTCTAAATGGAATAACAAATGATGATGAAAACTGTCTTTCCTCAAACTATTTGACCCTAAAAAAGCTTCACAAATGCAATAGCACTATCAAGTATATATACGTTACCTTGATTCAATTTTAGTTACTAGTCGTATTTGTCTTTTGACCGACTTTTTAAAGTTAAGAAAAGATGGCTGGGTAGCTGGACCCCGGCCCTGGGTAACTTGACTCCGGCCCTGGGTAACTCGACCCCGGCCCTGGGTAACTCGACTCCGGCCCTGGGTAACTCGACTCCGGCCCTGGGTAACTTGACTCCGGCCCTGGGTAACTTGACTCCGGGCCTGGGTAACTCGACTCCGGCCCTGGGTAACTTGACTCCGGCCCTGGGTAACTCGACTCCGGCCCTGGGTAACTCGACTCCGGCCCTGGGTAACTCGACTCCGGCCCTGGGTAACTCGACTCCGGCCCTGGGTAGTGGTTTTTATTATTAGGAAGGCATAAAACCACCTTAGTCAGTCTATCACCCATATGTTGCCTCATGCTTATTGAAAGGGGACGGAAAGGGGGTAATCTCATCCCGTCATCTTCCACCGAAGTATATGATTTGTGTGTAATGCGTCAGTAGTTAGTTTATATATAATTTGTACAAATACACATTTATAGGAAGAGTGGAAGGAAGCAGGAGAACAAGCGATAAAATACCAGGAGCAAGGGTGGATAACTCCAGTAGTATCTAACACCAAGCAGTACACATTAGATACAGTCAGTGAAGCTCATGTAGATGTCATGTCTACATCTGGTGCCAGTGGAAATCTTGTAATCTGTACAACCACATGAGACGTTGTATGAGCTTGTCTTTTTATTTGTTTGATGGAGTTTAATTGTGTTATGGTTAGGTATATATAGCATGGGAAACCTGGTTTTATGGTGGAGACAACTCCCACATGTAACTGTACCACATGTATTGTTATATATTATTAATAATTTCATCTAAAAATATATTGTTACTGGTTTTAGCTCACTTTTAACTATACACAACTTGCGCTGACGGTGAGGGGTGGAGGGGATAGTGCAGCTGAGGCAGCAGCTATGGGTTTAGGCACAATCGCTGTATGGTATTGTCACACTAAGCTGTTAAATGTACTAGAATTCCACGGTAATCTATTATGAATAATACCCTTCTGACTTCTAGTCTAGCCTCACTTGTCTACAGACCTGTTCTAGTCACTTTTAACCCTAGTCTAGGAGCCTAGCCGGCTTGTGAGATTTTGTGGTGCTCCACTATAAAATACCCACCAGCTGGCGGGTGTTTGATAGTGAAGCATCACAAGCAGGCTAGGCTCCCAGACTACTTGGACCTACTCTTATTTGAGTCCTACTCAAATTATGTCCGAGCTTATTTAGTCAAGACACAACCATGGCAGCCAACCAGAAGAATAGCTGGGAGGTTCAAGTGAACCACGCTCTAATGATTATGTGATGTAGAAATGTACACAAATGTTCTCCCCACAATGCAATGCACTAAACATTACACACAGCACTATTTATACCTAACGTATGCAGTTGCCCAATCACAATCGTAGGCTCAAAGGCGATCTATACCTTCTCTTCTCATTCGCAGATTTTCAACATTTCATGAGCTTCAGCTTTTCAGTCAATCTTTCTAGAATTTCTTCATGTTGGTATTTGGGGAGTTGTCCTCTTCTTTTCCTAAATGTTGAGAAACTCTAAAACTGGAGGGTAGGCACATCTTCTAGTTGCAATCGGGGTTGATCTGGTTTGGGTCGAAACTAATTGGAAAAATTAAATCAAATATTTAAACTATTCATTTTGGATCTAAGTCTAGATTATTAATACTAACAAGAGAGAGCTTAACTCCCATTGGATAATTCTTATTCCTTTAACCGTAAGCATGGAGCTAAGTTGCCTCTATGCTCCCTGGCTGTAGAGCTCATTAACTTATCATATGGGCAGGGGGTTGTGGGCTGGGGGAGAGAGTGTCTAGTCACACCCTCTAGTGTCTGTTGTATCAACTACAAGGGGGGGGAGGTTTGTTCAGGTGCCTCCCACTTGGGTAGGTAGGGGGACCATGGACAGGAAACAACAGAGGGGAGGAGTTAGCAAGAGAAGGAAGGCCAGCGGTGGAAACAAGAAACCTCAGAAAACTGCAAATGATACGATTTCAGCTCAATGTTTGAATACACAATAATGCTTTTAATTTTCAATGTCGAAACAATAATTTAATCGTTTCCAAGAATAGTGATAATACCAAGATTATTAGTCAACTCTAAGATTAATAGTTAACTAGAGATTAATAATTAACTTGAAGATTAATATAGTATTTTTAAACAAAACCTTCAAATCAAACATAACACATCACTAGTTTTACAACACAACTAGATAAATAGATAAACTAGATAAATAAATCTGTTCATGTTATGAAAGAAATCAATAGTTAAGTCTATGAGATGCTCCGCCAATTGGTGTTGTAAAGTGACCCCCTTGCTATCAAAATTTCTGGTAGTTTATTGACAGAAAATGTCTATCCCTCCATTTTCTACATTTTGTTAGACTGAGCATTACTCTGCACTAAATCAAAGTCACATGTGATTACCCGCGTTGTCAACTCAGAGCTGCACTAAACGTGCTAGATATCTCTGATTGGGTGAACATAGCAGTCTGTAACCATCAATAATTATTCTAATTACCCAAGATCAAACCATCTTAGTTTAGCGGGAGATAGTCAAACAGTTGGGAGTAAGACCATTATATAAATAATGTTGCTTGACCTAACTGAGTGTGACCTGCAGTTAGTAGTTACTATTCAGCAGAAGCTACAACTGGACTACTTCCTCGTGCACTTGATGCTACATGTCTCATGCTAATGCCACATGATGGCTTGTGAAATGGGGGCGGGACCAAAGTTTGACAAGGTTTCTTTTTATATCAAATCACAATGTGATTGGTCGGTTTGCTGTGACAGTATGCTTAACCACAGTGATATCAGTGTGTGCATAACTAAAACCCAATGAATTCATTTAGCTTCATTCAACCGGTGCAACGGGTTGGTTATATTTTGGGCATTGACTACATTCACACTACTAGCAACTACGTAAGTACATAAGGCAACCTTGTACAGTAGTCTAGCTATTTGGTAGAAGTTTACCATGTATTTCAGGTTTCTATTGGTCAGCAGGCAGTTTCGATGTCAGTGCCATTTAGATCAATTCTGGCTCAACAACTTCAACAGTTTTTTAAAATAATGTTTACAACAAATCAACTGAACAATTTCAATTAATGGGATCTCTACTAGTTGATAAGGCATGTACTTTTGTACATTACTAAAAGTATAGCTGACTTTCTCGGTCAACTTTGTTTTCACTTCAACATTGACCTTTAGGGAGGCCTGTGCATGGGCATGATGATGATGCGTTGTTTGTTAGCAGACAGTGTATTTTGTATTACAATTGTTTAGACTTCAAATCAACTTTAGGTCACGTATTGCATATCACATCACAAGCCAAGTGTGTTATTGTGGCATACTTGACTCTAGTACGGTATGTGGTATGTGAATTAATCACAGAGCATCAAAAGAGCGGAGACTGTCGTACCAGTTGTGGCGGCACAGTTTTGACCAATCAGTTTTGCCTATTCGGTCTACTAGATTTTACTAACACTAATAGATGGAATAGCATGAGCTAAACTACCATGTCGTCGCATACGGACATTGTGAATAGAAGTCAATTCGTTGATTTGTTGTTTTTGTGTTATGTTGTCGATGTTGTTACTAGAGAAATTAGTTTTGGCTAACTTGATTGTGACTTGTCACCTTGGATTGTGACTTGACACCTCGGATTGTGACTTGACTCCTCTCATTGTTATGTGAAACCAAGAATTCAGCAACTCTCTGTGTGAGATTGCAACCAAAGATGGTACTTTATAAATTGACTATCTCTGATAGCAGAGTTAGTACGTCTAACTTGGGTGGTCTACCACACTGTGTGTGGTAGACATATGGTAGGCATATCAGCTGTTATATCTTCTGTCCACATGACTGTTTGTACAGTCCAATGGTCAAATTGTTGGTGTGATAGCATGAGCGATTGTATAATGAACAAATTCACCAGCACCACCTGTTGTTGACAATAAATTGTTGGTTTTATGAACCTCTGTTTGGTGGATTTTATTTTATAGAGATCACTAAAGATAAAGAATCCTAAAAGAATATCTTTTTCCACGGCTCTAATAAATTTTCTTATAAAAAGTTTTATTGCTTCATCTCTTTACCTAAAAGCCCGTAACTTGTACTAATGATTGATGCTACGGCTAATTATAACAACAGCCTTTCTTAAATTTGGCTCACAACTCTCTGCCTATAGCAGAAAAACATGTGAGTTAGATGTAAATTTTTATTGCCATCTCTGTATATGAAGGTCTGACCCATCTTTTTACAGTAAAAGCGGAGAGAAGAGTAAAGCGACTACGGGAAAAAATGGCACTAGATATGATAGATGGAACAACAAAGCACAGAGAGAAATCGTATCCCATCGATAATAATGGCTTATTCATCATAATCACCAACAAAACATTTGAGTATAAAATATCATCCCAAGGCGATAAAGATACAAAAGTGTTGTTTCCAAAAGAGTGTTTCAAATATCGTTGGGCTGAGGACGGTGAAGAAAGTGGAGAAGATGAAAATGATGGCGCAGACCATAGCAGCGATGGCAACAATCATGATGCAGATCACAGTTGTGAAGAAAATGTTTCTACTGACGGTAATACAGAAGAAGATAACTCCAATGAAATTGCGGCAGATGGCCAAACTCACAGCAAGAGCAGCTTAAAAGGTCATATTTCCGTACCAGATGAAGGAAATAGCGAGAGTTCCAGACCAAGTACTCCAGAAGACAACACCGCCATTGTCGAGATCGTCTCACATAGTGACATACCCGGACAGGGTGGCACCGGCAGTGATTGTACAGGCTCTCCCGGGGCAGATGAGGTCGAGCCTGCAGATATAAATGGAAACTGTTCGCAAAACCAAGAGAACACAAAAAATACTGAAAATGGCAAAGTTGTAGAAGATGAAACGTCGAAAAAAAACAAAAAACTCTTCATAATTGACAAGTTCAAAGAAACCTTCAAATTGAATGATGATTCTAAAAACCTGATAGAATGGGATGACAAGATGTCAATGAGCACAACGTGTGGTAGAGAAGTCGAATCCAGTAAGAAAAAGCCGTTTGTTACATTCATCAAGAAAATTGGAAGAAAAATGGAGAAGAAAAATTTGTTAGATGGAAACAACAAACCAAGTTTTCTGATGCTTGTCTTGTTGTCGGCTGGCAAAAAATTTGGAGAGTTTTTGTTGCGTGGAGATGATCAGGACCAATGTAAAGGATGTGATGGAGCTGATCACAGACGTACATCGACGTGTAACGTACGTCGAGTGTCTGACCTTGTTAGAGCAGTCCAAGAAGCCGAGTATACCGGTGAAAGTGGAAAGAAAACTGCACTATTTTTTGGCATACCCAAAATATTTCTAGTGCAGACAATATCTGGAAAAGAGGGACTTAAAAGCCGTGACAAAAGCGCAATTCCAAAACCCCCAGTCAAAGCAGTGAAAGCAGATGACTACATACCGAGGGGATCGGACACTTTCGTATTTTATGCTCACATCGAGCAAAGTTGTCGTTGGTTGGAAGACAATGATTTTTATTTGTTAGACAAGTTCTGTGAGAGCATTCGTGGGCTGAAACGTGATATTGCGGAGGAAAATGCCATGTTGAGGGAGTTACACCAAGTTCTGTGTGACGGTGATGAGAAAAGTGAACCATCTGCAGTACTGGGTGAAGAATTTGGTATCGACGATACTTTGCTAGAGAAAATCAATGATGTGTTGGTAAAAGAATATGATTCACCACAAATTCAGAGAGAAAGTTTATGTGACGGCTGGTTTGATACTCTCTGTACAACGACAGCGGCTGAGATTTCACATTTTCTCTCAAGGAATTGTAAGCTAGACAAAAATAAAAAGTCTGCAGACTACAATCACATGCGTGCACACATGAGCAGCACTATGAGGTTTAGACTGTCTATGATGGATATGCTACTAAAATGTCAAGGACAGTAGAATATGAAAAAGTTCTTATTCGTTACATATCAACCATTAATGGTGATAATTTTTATCCTTCTATGCAAAAATATTTTTCACCATTTTTCATGCATTTTCTCAAATATTTTTGAAGGGTTTTTTGTTATACTGAATATAAGTGCCATTAATTGGTTTGCCATATTATTTATTGGCAGCTAAAGAAAGAAATAACTAGTAGTTTATTGAATAAAAACTAAATCATGTAATAAAAATTATCAACTTTGAGCCAATAACAAGATAAGTTTCAAAAGAATAGATTTGCAAAAACAAAACTTGAATTTCCACAAAATCAACAATACTTTTTTGCTTTAGACATATTCAACTAATAAATAAAATGATTTTTTTCATAGCTTCATGTGAATCATAGAAATGTCATGAGACACTAAACCATAGAGCTATCATATGACATGAAAACCATAAAAGTGCTAAAATTCCACTAGCAGCACAAATTCACTCTTCTTGTGCCATTCAACAATGTTTGCCGTTTGTTAACATCAAGATGTCAGCTATCACTCGCCATTTGTAAAGGAGTTAGCTCCACCTTTACTAAGAGGCGCTTTAGCTAATTTGTAACAAGATTAGTTGGCTTTGTGCAACTCTACAATAGTCAACATCACTAGTATCGTACCACGCCATTTAGTATCGTACCACGCCATCTAGTATCGTAGCAATCTCCTTACCACTAGAGTGCTTTGCGCCAAGATGGCTGCTTGTTGTATATTCTCAAGTCATATTAAAAGTCCGCTCTCTGCTCACCACTAGCTAGTCTCCACAATCCGAGCTCCAAGCAGCAGCCAATAGGTTCAACATATAAAGCAAAAGTTGAATAGGTCAATCGCTACTGATTGGCCGACAGTCCAAAGCTAGTTCTAACAATGATAATTTATACGATGATAATGCGCATGATAATGCAAATATGTTGAAAATGACATGCAAAAAGTGGGTGCGATGTTAGCTTGGTGTACTGAGTCAGGTATTATAGTATATATAGTCGTCTGCTTTAAGATACACAATCAAATAAACAACAAGATACGTGCAACTGAACCAATCATGTAACATATCAACACAACAACAGATCATCACAAATTAATATAGAAATAAAATGGGCGGAGTTTGTCTCAACTATTCAAAGGTAATCTATAGCCAGATACCAACTCTTCTGTACCTTTTCGGTCTTTATTAGGTGTCAATGTCATCAGGGTAATCCCTATATGTCTCTTTACACCTTGCTACATCTTAGCTGAAATATCCTATTACTCACTTTCATTTCATCGTATAAAGTACGGCCATTACTAACTAAACCAGGACCCCGCGGGTGATTTCGGAGCCTTTGAGTGACTTGGGTAGCTTTTAATGGCGTCTTTGAGGGTGCATGTGTCTCTACTATTATTAATTGCCAAGGTCCTGGAAAGGCTTGAAAAATGGGTGGCACCGTTTAACTTCCATTTTAATTACTTACATTTTTCTAACATCCTGGGTGCTATCTTTTTTTTTATTTAAAAGACAAAACTGGGATTTCTTATCCTTGACTTCTACTGAATTTCTCCACACCTTGCTGTTTTAAGTAAAACAGGTTTGCTACTTTAATTACTATTGAGTGGTTAGTTAGATATGTCACCGGTTGACAATGGTCTGCTTCATCTCTTTGTCAGCTATAGATAGATCCACCACTGCCCTTCGTCAGTTATGGATAGATCCACCACTGCCCTTCGTCCGCTATGGATAGATCCACCACTGCCCTTTGTCAGCTATGGATAGATCCACCACTGCCCTTCGTCCGCTATGGATAGATCCACCACTGCCCTCTGTCAGTTATAGATAGATCCACCACTGCCCTTTGTCAGTTATGGATAGATCCACCACTGCCAAACTAAATTGATATGAAAAGCAATAGCAAGTTTTCCCTTTAAATAAACTATCAAACACAACAAGTCACATGATCAAGTCACATGATCAAGTCACATTATGCCGCCACTAGCAAATGAAACTCTAGGTTGTTCATAATACCAGCTGCCATCACTTAATAGAACATACCACTTTCTACAGAAGTCTCAGGTCCTGCTAGACTAGCATGTTTTGAGTTATACGAAATATGCTCCTGATTGACAGCAAACGCATAGAATTAGAAAAATGCTAAAAGCCTGGTGACATATGTATGTACATGCAGTAAACCACACAGTGTTAGTACCTGATTAGTAGTTAGTCAGAGTACTAGCTACATTTATGTAGTCACTCAATCACTCACCTTGGACTTGTGTGTTTGTTCAGTGACAATAAAAGATAAAAAATAAAAGATAAAAGAACAGCTACTCCCAGCTATTGTGCTGTAATAGAATAAGTAGATGCAATAATGCAAACAAAGCTGTATTGATAGCTGCCCGTTACTGCAACTTACATTGGAGACTAATACAATGGTATACATAGCTTGTATTGTGTTCGAGTGCATTTCTAATACAAGCTATTTACTATCTATTTCAATTTTCACAGTTTACTAGATAGTAGAATAACCGAACTATAAAGTAGGCCAAGCTACTGATCATAGCCTTAGGTCTCCTTCTGAGCTGTGGGGATGTTCATTTACAGCATTAACGTAGTGTTTCTGGGCTGTAGGCTTTTTTAGCTAAATAAAACATCTATGGCAGGGTGCCAATAAATTTCTCGATATGGTATGGCTGCCATAAATCGGCAATTTTTCAATCGGTCGATATGTGTATATCAACAACGTTTACCTGTGTTGTTGTGGGTATTAAATAAATCTATAAAAAACACTTTTAAAACTGATCGCCAACTTCTGTTTCTCCCAATATTTATGACCTACAAGTGTATCAATTACTGGTTACCTGGAGATAATATAATGCTGATTTTGTTCATCGTCCAGAAATACTACGTCAGGTGACACACCCATTGCATGGGTGTTTATTATACCAGTTTTTTTTCGCAATGATGATGTAAGGAAAACAAGTGACCATTTTTTTCCAAATGAAAGCTTGCTTTAGTTTCATTATAACATACAATATTTGTCTTTGGACTAGTTTGCTGAACGATAACACAAACATTTAAATACTTTTCTCTAAATGCCAACACCTCATTTGATGCTATGGGAAAGTGGCTAGTTTACAGTTTGAGAAGCTTAGACTACTTTTTCATTTTTCACCTCAACCGTTTATACTTTATAAACAGGTCATAACAATTGGTTGTAGCACTGTTGTGTTCTTAAAGGAAGTAATTGTCTTTACTTATTTGGAGTTGTTTTCTTTTAGAAAAGCGACTATTTATTTTATGCATTCAGTTTTAAAAGTTGAGCGAGTACTTGTAAATCTTCTCTTATCAACAGAAACCCAATTTTTGGCTGCAAAACAAAGAATCAAGTTTAGAAATGAGAAATCTATTTTATCATTCACGTTTTATCCACTGCAATGTAGATCGATAGAATATGTTACGATCATAAGATTCTCTCAGTCCAAATTGTGGACAATGCTCCATTCATTTTGGAACAAAAGTCCTTGTTTGCAGCAATTTTGATAGTTCCCTGGATGTATAGCTTCTGAACCTTGGCTATTGAACATAATTGTTTTGGTAAGAGCTTGCTGTTGGTTGTAACAAACAAAGACATGAACATTGTCATCAATGTGCATCACTTAATGCATTACAAAGAACTAAGTATGCATCTTGGCCTTGGGCCAGATGAGTTAATTAAACAGGACTGGTGACTGGTCTAGATCGCTGCTTTCATCTGTTATTGTTGGAGTTGTCTACTTCATAAATGAGGAGACAACTTTTTTAAAAAGCAATATAGCATTATCTACGTGGAAATCAGTTGTTTTATTGTATATCGGAGATCTCATATCCATACGCATATACAAATACAAGAACAACTTTCTTTAAACTATGCTATGTCAAGCTCAATAATGAATGAAATCATTGGTGAAAAATTGATTTCCTACCACGGGTTACAACACAGGTTACGGGTTAGCAACACTATCGACACCGTGTCGAATGGATTTTGTGGATCGATTTTGAGCGAGAATTCAAGTCAGCAACACAAAATGCTTGTCATCCCAATATTACCCTAAAATGGCATTACTTGGCATCATGATTCTAATAAATAGTGATATTTTACCACAAGTTTTATTGCAATACGCATCCAGCAGATAATGACAGTTCTTATGCCAGAGCTCTGTCTCCAATTGTCTTGTTGCAGAAGTATAACAAAGATTGCCTGATCGTGCATTTTGTCGCGGGAAATCGATCATTGTTGATACTTCAGAGAAACATGATGTGCATTATGAACCTTTCCTACAAGTATGACTAATACTGAACACAATGATTTGACTTTTTTGGCAATGGCAACCCTGATATGTTCATCCATGTTAGGCATGCTTGTCGGATGTAATTGCTCGCTTAAAAAATGGAATCCTAAGATTACGCAAGGTCAAGGTCATACAAAAGATAATAATAACAGTTTTAAACAACTACAAAATGTGCATCAAACAAGATTCCAATATTCGTCCCTCATTGCAAGGGCAGGCAACTTCAAATGCAAACAAAAGATTATTAAAATGAACATAATGGATTACCATACCTTATGCTATCGCAATTAAACTGGACTAGAACTTTCCGTGTAGGTCAATGGGCCAAGTGACAACTTCTACTAATGAAGTTAGACAGGAATGAGTGTCGACAGAAATGAATATGGACGCAGCAAGAATAAATGCGCGCTATATAATAGAGATGAATTTTTTGATGATTATTCACTGATTTTTGATATTCGAAATGTTTTCCAAAGTAGACAACTCCAGAAGTGATCATTGAGACAGTATATTTTACCGAGAATGGATGCAATAATACCTGAAAATATTGTTAAAATATTCTTTTGCTCTCCATAGTTGACATGTATTCCTACTTCGTTGAAATTTATTGAATTTGCCTAATTTGAGGTCAAAGGTTAAACCAATTTGTCACGTGACTAGAGCTATGTCACATGACCAAAGAATTGTGGGTGAGCTTGCTAAAGAAGTAACATTGTAATCAACCATAATATATATTATGATATGCAACTCAATGGACCAAATTAATCACAGATTATACCTACCTTCCGTATGTTATTTTATATGATATAATGACATGCTCGCCCGTGAGTATAATAAAAATGATATTTGGGAAGTGGGTGCATTTTGTGTGTGCTAGCTTGTTATATGTTATAGTTACGTATCATAGTATATATAATCGTTGCTGTAATCACATCTGCACCCTTTGAGTCTCTCACCTTGTCTATCCAATCCCTTTTCCTGCTTTCTACATTCTTTGGTTTAACCTGACAACAATAGAATAAACTCACTCACTCTGAAAAAGGTTCATAAAAGCTGCCAAAAAGCCACCTTGTGTATACAGCTTACAACAATCACCCTGTCAGCAGTGGTTGATACAACTGCTGACTTTGTGACCTGCTGCTGTCATAAGGCTGCCAACAATAACAAACTAATAACTTGAATACATTGGAGAGACCCTATTATTAACGAATGTACAGCGAAATAGACATGGAGATGAGCCAAGAGTATGAAAAGAATGTAACAAAAACTAGCTCTGCTTTAGCTTCACTTCCCTAAGTGCAAACACCCAATTGTTGATTAATGCACTGTGGTTAGTGAGGGTGAACTTCTATTTATACCTTTGATGGATCATTTCCATAAATGGCGTGCACTGAATCTGCATTGTATCAATAAAAAATAGACAATTCGACCAGTGTGACCCCAACCAGTCACATCTACCCACATGACTACATGAATAAAACCAAATGAAGTTTCATAAATAAATCCCACCCCAAATCTGTGATGCCAGTTACATTCTATAGAAAACCGGTTGGCTGAAAATAGCTGTTACTGCCTTTGCATCCAGTAAAAAACCTATAAGATTAGTAAAAGCTTGGAAGGCTGTAAAACTCATTCTCGTAAACTATAGTGTTAAATTTGGTGTCAGCATTCTTGGCGAGTCTTCTGCTTTCATTCACCAAGCTGGTCTGAAGACGAATTCGATGAAATCAAATCAAGATTTTATGTATATTTATTTCATAGCGCTGTTGGTTTGCCGCTGTTTTTAGTGCTAAAATGTATTTGAATAAAGATAGCAGAAGCTTGTGTTGTGTAGCCTGGAAGAGCTTGAATGCTGTTGAGCTCACCAGTATCAGTGCCGTAGTCAATACAGTATCACTTGATCGGCACACTGTGCAGTTATCTGCCTGTCACAAGTGGGATTGAGTTGGCCCATCAGATACTGTGATCGTAGAGGAAGTGACCTAGTTTGGTTATTTCAGAAAGGAAATTTTGCTAGCGGGCAGAGTTGGAGAAGGCTGCCGCTGGTGGGTAACGAGCAGGAGGTCGGTGGAGTGACGGTGGCAGCGAGTCAGCTACTCTGTAGAGGTCAAAGGTTACAGTGCAGCGGATGTCGCAGATTTGTGGCAGCGGTACAGTTGATAAAATATATTATAGTAATCTCTGCATTCGCCCATTGATAGCATATCTACCATCAGCTACCAGTCTGCTGCCGTAGGGAGTCAACATATCTACCATCAGCTACCAGTCTGCTGCCGTAGGGAGTCAACATATCTACCATCAGCTACCAGTCTGCTGCCGTAGGGAGTCAACATATCTACCATCCGCTACCAGTCTACCAAGCCGGCAAGGCTCCTAGACTACTTGGACCTACTCTTATTTGAGTCTTACTCAAATTATGTCCGAGCTTATTTAGTCAAGACACAACCATGGCAGCCAACCAGAAGAATAGCTGGGATGTTCAAATGAACCACGGTCTAATGATTATATGATGTAGAAATGTACACAAATGTTCTCCCCACAATGCAATGCACTAAACATTACACGCAGCACTATTTATACCTAACATATGCAGTCGCCCAATCACAATCGTAGGCTCAAAGGCGATCTATACCTTCTCTTCTCATTCGCAAGTTTTCAACATTTCATGAGCGCCAGCTTTTCAGTCCATCTTTCTGAAATTTCTTCATGTTGGTATTTGGGGAGTTGTCCTCTTCTTTTCATAAATATTGAGAGTCTTTAAAACTGGAGGGTAGGCACATCTTCTAGTTGCAATCGGGGTTGATCTGGTTTGGGCGGGAACTAATTGGAAAAATTAAATCAAATATTTAAATTATTCATTTTGGATCTAAGTCTAGATTTTGAATACTAACAAGAGAGAGCATAACTATCATTTGATAATTCTTATTCCTGTAACTCTAAGCAGGGGGGCTAAAATGACTGCAAGCTGCCTGGCTGTAGAGCTCATTACCTTATCATATGGGCAGGGGGTTGTGGGCTGGGAGAGAGGTTGTCTAGGCACACCCTCTAGTGTCTGTTGTATCAACTACAAGGGGGGAGGGGGGAGGTTTGTTCAGGTGCCTGCCACTTGGGTAGGGGAGCCATGGAGAGTAAACAACAGAGGGGAGGAGTGGACAGGAGAAGGAAGGCCAGCGGTGGAAACAAGAAACCTCAGAAAACTACAAATGATACGATTTCTGCTCAATATTTAAATACACAATAATCCTTTTAATTTTCAGTGTCGAAACAATAATGTAATCGTTTCCAAGAATAGTGATAATACCAAGATTATTAGTCAACTCTAAGATTAATAGTTAACTAGAGGTTAATAATTAAATTGAGGATTGATATAGTATTTTTAAACATAACTTTCAAGTAAAACATAACACATCACTAGTTTTATAACAAAACTAGATAAGATTTAAAAATAAATAAATCTGTTCATGTTATGAAAGAAATCAATAGTTAAGTCTATGAGATGCTCCGCCAATTGATGTTGTAAAGTGACATAGTCAAACAGTTGGCGAGTAAGGCCATTACATAAATAATGTTGCTTGACATAACTGAGTGTGACCTGTAGATAGTAAGTAGTTACTAATAGGCAGAAGCTACTACTGGACTACTTCCTTGTAGCAATGGCTCATGCTAATGCCACATGATGGCTTGTGAAATGGGGGCGGGGCCAAAGTTTGACAAAGTTTCTTTTTATATCAGATTAGAATGTGATTGGTCGGTTTGCTGCGACAATATGCTTAACCACAGTGATTACTTCATTTAGTATTTGACTAAAAACCAATGAATTCATTCAGCTTCATTCAGCCGGTAAAACAAGTTGGCCACACTTTGGCCACTGGCTACATTCACACTACTAGCAACTACGTAAGTACATACGGCAACCCAGTTCAGTAGTCTAGCTTTTTGGTAGAAGTTTACCATGTATTTCAGGTTTCTATTGGTTAGCAGGCAGTTTCGATGTCAGTGTCATTTAGATCAATTCTGGCTCAACAACAACTTCAGCAGTTTTTTAAAATGTTTACAACAAATCAACTGAACAATTTCAATTAGTGGGATCTCTACCAGTTGATAAGGCATGTACTTTTGTACATTACTAAAAGTATAGCTGACTTTCTCGGTCAACTTTGTTTTCACTTCAACATTGACCCTTAGGCAGGCCTGTGCATGGGCATGATGATGCGTTGTTTGTTAGCAGACAGTGTATTCTGTATTACAATTGTTTAGACTTCAAATCAACTTTAGGTCACGTATTACATATCACATCACAAGCGCGTGTGTTATTGTGGCATACTTGACGCTAGTACGGTATGTAGTATGTGAATTAATCACAGAACATCAAAAGAGCGGAGACTGTCGTACCAGTTGTAATGATGTAGTTTTGACCAATCAGTTTTGCCTATTCGGTCTACTAGATTTTACTAACACTAATAGACAGAATAGCATGAGCTAAACTACCAGGTCGTCGCATACGGACGTTGTGAATAGAAGTCAATTTGTTGATTTGTTGTTTTTGTGTTATGTTGTCGATGTCGTTACTAGAGAAATTAGTTTTGGCTAACTTGATTGTGACTTGTCACCTTGGATTGTGACTTGTCACCTTGGATTGTGACTTGACTCCTCTGATTGTTACGTGAAACCAAGAATTCAGCAACTCGCTGTGTGAGATTGCAACCAAGATGGTACTTTATAAATTGACTATCTCTGATAGCAGAGTTAGTACGTCTAACTTGGGTGGTCTACCACACTGTGTGTGGTAGACATATGGTAGGCATATCAGCTGTCATATCTTCTGTCCATATGACTGTTTGTACAGTCCAATGGTCAAATTGTTGGTGTGATAGCATGGGCGATTGTATAATGAACAAATTCACCAGCCCCACCTGTTGTTGACAATAAATTGTTTTTTTTTATGAAACTCGGTTTGGTCGATTTTCTTTTATAAAGATCACTAAAGATAAAGAATCCTAAGAGAATATCTTTTTCCACGGCTCTAATAAATTTTCTTATAAAAAGTTTAATTGCTGAATCTCTTTACCTAAAAGCCCGTAACTTGTACTAATGATTGATGCTACGGCTAATTATAACAACAGCCTTTCTTAAATTTAGCTCACAACTCTCTGCCTATAGCAGAAAAACATGTGAATTAGAGATAAATTTTTATTGCCATCTCTATATATGAAGGTCTGACCCATCTTTTTACAGTAAAAGCGGAGAGAAGAGTAAAGCGACAACAGGAAAAATGGCACTAGATATGATAGATGGTACAACAAAGCACAGAGAGAAATCGTATCCCATCGATAATAATGGCTTATTCATCATAATTACGAACAAAACTTTTGGGTATAAAATATCATCCCAAAGCGATAAAGGTACAAAAGCGTTGTTTCCAATTGAGTGTTTCAAATATCGTTGGGCTGAGGATGGTGAAGAAAGTGGAGAAGATGAAAATGATGGCGCAGACCATAGCAGCGATGGCAACAATCATGATGCAGATCACAGTTGTGAAGAAAATGTTTCTACTGACGGTAATACAGAAGAAGATAACTCCAATGAAATTGCGGCAGATGGCCAAACTCACAGCAAGAGCAGCTTAAAAGGTCATATTTCCGCACCAGATGAAGGAAATAGCGAGAGTTCCAGACCAAGTACTCCAGAAGACAACACCGCCATTGTCGAGATCGTCTCACATAGTGACATACCCGGACAGGGTGGCACCGGCAGTGATTGTACAGGCTCTCCCGGGGCAGATGAGGTCGAGCCTGCAGATATAAATGGAAACTGTTCGCAAAACCAAGAGAACACAAAAAATACTGAAAATGGCAAAGTTGTAGAAGATGAAACGTCGAAAAAAAACAAAAAACTCTTCATAATTGACAAGTTCAAAGAAACCTTCAAGTTGAATGATGATTCTAAAAACCTGATAGAATGGGATGACAAGATGTCAATGAGCACAACGTGTGGTAGAGAAGTCGAATCCAGTAAGAAAAAGCCGTTTGTTACATTCATCAAGAAAATTGGAAGAAAAATGGAGAAAAAAAATTTGTTAGATGGAAACAACAAACCAAGTTTTCTGATGTTTGTTTTGCTGTCTGCTGGCAAAAAAATTGGAGAGTTTTTGTTGCGTGGAGATGATCAGGACCAATGTAAAGGATGTGATGGAGCTGATCACAGACGTACATCGACGTGTAATGTACGTCGAGTGTCTGACCTTGTTAGAGCAGTCCAAGAAGCCGAGTATACCGGTGAAAGTGGAAAGAAAACTGCACTATTTTTTGGCATACCCAAAATATTTCTAGTGCAGACAATATCTGGAAAAAAGCCACTTACAAGCTATGACAAAAGCGCAATTCCAAAACCCCCAGTCAAAGCAGTAAAAGCAGATGACTACATACCGAGGGGATCGGACACATTTGTATTTTATGCTCACATTGAGCAAAGTTGTCGTTGGTTGGAAGACAACGATTTTTATTTGTTAGACAAGTTCTGTGAGAGCATTCGTGGACTGAAATGTGATATTGCGGAGAAAAATGCTATGTTGAGAGATTTACACCAAGTTCTGTGTGACGGTGATGAGAAAAGTGAACTCCCTGCAGTACCTGGTGAAGAACTTGGTATCGACGATACTTTACTAGAGAAAATCAATGATGTGTTGGTAAAAGAATATGATTCACTACAAATTCAGAGAGAAAGTCTATGTGATGGCTGGTTTGATAACCTCTGTACAACGACAGCGGCTGAGATTTCACATTTTCTCTTAGCCAAACAGAGCAAGTCAGCAGACTACAATCACATGCGTGCACACATGAGCAGCACCATGAGGTTTAGACTGTCTATAATGGATATGCTACTAAAATGTCAAGGACAGTAGAATATGAAAAAATTATTATTTGTTACATATCAACCATAATGGTGATAATTTTTATCCGTCTATGCAAAAATATTTTTCACCATTTTTCATGCATTTTCTCAAATATTTTTGAAGGATTTTTTGTTATACTGAATAGAAGTGCCATTAATTGGTTTGTCATATTATTTATTAGCAGGTAAAAAAAGAAATAACTAGTAGTTTATTGAATAAAAATTAAATCAAGTAATAAAAATTATCCACTTTGAGCCAATAACAAGATAAGTTTCAAAAGAATAGATTTGCAAAAACAAAACTTGAATTTCCAAAAAATCATCAATACTTTTTTGCTTTAGCCGTGTTCAACTAATAAATAAAATAATTTTTTTTCATAGCTTAATGTGAATCATAGAAATGTCATGAGACACTAAACCATAGAGTTATCATATGGCGGTAAAAACCATAGAAGTGGTAAAATTCCACAAGCTGCAAAAATTCACTCTTCTTGTGCCATTCAACAATGTTTGCCGTTTGTTAACATCAAGATGTCAGCTATCACTCGCCATTTGTAAAGGAGTTAGCTCCACCTTTGTAAAGGTGTTGGCTCCACCATTACTAAGAGGCGCTTTAGCTAATTTGTAACAAGATTAGTTGCTTTGCACAACTCTACAATGTTCAACACCACTAGTATCGTACCACGCCATCTAGTATCGTACCACGCCATCTAGTATCGTACCACGCCATCTAGTATCGTACCACGCCATCTAGTATCGTACCACGCCATCTAGTATCGTACCACGCCATCTAGTGTCGGTTTGTCACTACAAAATCCACAGCTTTTCCATGATTCTATCGAGAGTTAGAGGACTCAGCAATCTCCTTACCACTAGAGTGCTTTGCGCCAAGATGGCCCCTTGTTATATATTCTCGAGTCATATTGAAAGTCCGCTCTCTGCTCACCACTAGCTAGTCTCCACAATCCGAGCTCCAAGCAGTAGCCAGTAAGTTCAACATATAATGCAAAAGGTCAATAGGTCAATCGCTACTGATGGGCCGACAGTCCAAAGCTAGTTCTTACAATGATAATTTATACGATGATAATGTGCATGATAATGCAAATACGTTGAAAATGACAAGCGAAAAGTGGGTGCGATGTTAGCTTGGTTTATTGAATCAAGTATTATAGTATATATAGTCGTCTGCTTTAAGATACACAATCAAATTAACAACAAGATATGTGCAATTGAACCAATCATGTAACACAACAATCAATCATCACAAATAAATATAGAAATAAAATGGGCGGAGTTTGTCTCAACTATTCAAAGGTAATCAATGGCCAGGTATCAACTCTTCTGTACCTTTTTGAGGTTTTTATCAGGTGTTAATGTCATCAGGGTAATCCCTACAAGATGAAAATATTCGTTGGAAGTTAATTTCGCGTTTACGCGAGTTCTTAATTAGCGAAATATTATTTCCATTAAAAACTAAAGCCATTTTTATTTTTACTCGATTTTTCGACGGATTCATAAAAAAATATGTGAAGTTGGCTTCTCCTACCGCGAAGGTTTTTCAATTTGCAAAAAATGATATTCGTTAAATCATCAGGGAGAAGACAACTCACAAAATTAACTTCCGCTAATAATTTCATCATGTAGGGTATGTCTTTTTCCATCTTGCTACGTCTTAACTAAAATATTCTATTACTCACTTTCATTTCATCGTATAAAGTACGGCCATTACTAACTAAACCAGGATCGCTCATGTGATTTTGGAGCCTTTGAGTGAGAGTGACTTGGGCACCTTTTATGGGTTTTAATGGCGTCTTTGAGAGTCCATGTGTCTCAACTATTATTAATTACCAAGGTCCTGGAAAGGCTTAAAAATGGGGGGGGGGGGGCACCGTTTAACTACAAGCTTAATTACTTGCAATTTTCTAACATCCTGGGTACTATCTTTTTCTTTATTTAAAAGACGAAACTGGGATATCTTATCCATGACTTCTATTGAATTTCTCCACACCTTGCTGTTTTAAGTAAAACAGGTTTGAGTTGTTAGTTGGATACGTCACCGGTTGACAATGGTCTGCTTCATCCCTTTGTCAGTTATAGATAGATCCACCACTGCCCTTCGTCAGCTATGGATAGATCCACCACTGCCCTTCGTCAGTTATGGATAGATCCACCACTGCTCTTCGTCAGCTATGGATAGATCCACCACTGCCCTTCGTCAGCTATGGATAGATCCACCACTGCCCTTTGTCAGTTATAGATAGATCCACCACTGCCCTTTGTCAGTTATAGATAGATCCACCACCGCCCTTCGTCAGCTATGGATAGATCCACCACTGCCCTTTGTCAGTTATGGATAGATCCACCACTGCCAAACTAAATTGATATGAAAAGCAATAGCAAGTTTTCCCTTTAAATAAACTATCAAACACAACAAGTCACATGATCAAGTCACATTATGCTGCGCACTAGCAAATGAAACTCTAGATTGTTCATAATACCAGCTGCTATCACTTAAAAGGACATACCACTTTCTACAGAAGTCTCAGGTCCTGCTAGACTAGCATGTTTTGAGTTATACGAAATATGCTCCTGATTGACAGCAAACGCATAGAATTAGAAAAATGCAAAAAGCCCGTGACATATGTATGTACATGCAGTAAACCACACAGTGTTAGTACCTGATTAGTAGTTAGTCAGAGTACTAGCTACATTTATATAGTCACTCAATCACTCACCTTGGACTTGTGTGTTTGTTCAGTGACAATAAAAGATAAAAAATAAAAGATAAAAGAACAGCTACTCCCAGCTATTGTCCTGTAATAGAATAAGTAGATGCAATAATGCAAACAAAGCTGTATTGATAGCTGCCCGTTATTGCAATGTACATTGGAGACTAATACAATGGTATACATAGCTTGTATTGTGTCGGAGTGCATTTCTAATACAAGCTATTTACTATCTATTTTAATTTTCACAGTTTACTAGCTATTTCTGGGCTGTAGGCTTTTTTAGCTAAATAAAACACCTATGGCAGGGTGCCAAAAGATTTCTCGATATGATATGGCTGCCATAAAATGGCAATTTTTCAATCGGTCGATATGTGTATATCAACAATGTTTACCTGTGTTGTTGTGGGTATTAATTAAATATATAAAAAACACTTTTAAAACTGATCGCCAACTTCCGTTTCTCCCAATATTTAGGACCTCTAAGTGTATCAATTACTGGTTACCTTGAGATTATATAATGCTGATTTTGTTCATGGTCCAGAAATACTACGTCGAGTGACACACCCATTGCCTGCGTGTTTATTATACCAGTTTTTTTTCGCAATGATGATGTAAGGAAAACGAGTGACCATTTTTTTCCAAATGAAAACTTGCTTTAGTTTCATTATAACATACAATATTTGTCTTTGGACTAGTTTGCTGAACGATAACACAAACATTTCAACACCTTTCTCTAAATGCCAACACCTCATTTGATGCTACGGGAAAGTGGCTAGTTTGTAGTTTGAGAAGCTTAGACTAATTTTTCATTTTTCACCTCAACCGTTTATACTTTATAAACAGGTCATAACAACTAGTTGTAGCACTGTTGTGTTCTTAAAGGAAGTATTGTCTTTACTTATTTGGAGTTGTTTTCTTTTAGAAAAGCGACTATTTATTTTATGCATTTAGTTTTAAAAGTTGAGCGAGTACTTGTAAATCTTCTCTTATCAACAGAAACCCAATTTTGGCTGAAAAACAAAGAATCAAGTTTAGAAATGAGAAATTTATTTTGTCACTTCACGTTTTATCCACTGCAATGTAGATCGATAGAATATGTTACGATCATAAGATTCTCTCAGTGCAAATTGTGGACAATGCTCCATTTATTTTGGAACAAAAGTCTTTGTTTGCAGCAATTTTGATAGTTCCCTGGATGTATAGTTTCTGAACCTTGGCTGTTGAACATAATTGTTTTGGTAAGAGCTTGCTATTGGTTGTAACAAACAAAGACATGAACATTGTCATCAATGTGCATCACTTAATGCATTACAAAGAACTAAGTATGCACCTTGGGCCAGATGAGTTAATTAAACACGACTGGTGACTGGTCTACATTGCTGCTTTCATCTGTTATTGTTGGAGTTGTCTACTTCATAAATGAGGAGACAACTTTTTTAAAAAGCAATATAGCATTATCTACATGGAAATCAGCTGTTTTATTGTATATCAGAGATCTCATATCCATACGCATATACAAATACGAAAACAACTTTCTTTAAACTATGCTATGTCAAGCTCAATAATGAACGAAATAGTTCATGAAAAATTGATTTCCTACCACGGGTTACAACACGGGTTACGGGTTAGCAACACTATCGACACCGTGTCGAATGGATTTTGTGGATTGATTCGGAGCGAGAATTCAAGTCAGCAACGCAAAATGCTTGTCATCCCAATATTACCCTAAAATGGCATTACTTGGCATCATGATTTTAATAAATAATGATATTTTACCACAAGTTTTATTACAATACGCATCCAGCAGATAATGACAGTTCTTATGCCAGAGCTCTGTCTCCAATTGTCTTGTTGCAGAAGTATAACAAAGATTGCCTGATCGTGCATTTTGTCGCGGGAAATCGATCATTGTTGATACTTCAGAGAAACATGATGTGCATTATGAACCTTTCCTACAAGTATGACCGTTACTGAACACAATGATTTGACTTTTTCGGCAATGGCAACCCTGATATGTTCATCCATGTTAGGCATGCTTGTCGGATGTAATTGCTCGCTTAAAAAATGGAGTCATAAGATTACGCAAGGTCAAGGTCATACAAAAGATAATAATAACAGCTTTAAGCAGCTACAAAATGTTCATCAAACAGGATTCCAATATTTGTCCCTCATTGCAAGGGCAGGCAATTTCAAATGCAAACAAAAGATTATTAAAATGAACATAATGGATTATCATACCTTGTGTTATAGCGATCAAACTGGACTAGAACTTTCCGTGTAGGTCAATGGGCCAAGTGACAACTTCTACTAATGAAGGTAGACAGGAATGAGTGTCGACAAAAATGAATATGAATGCAGCAGAATAAATGCGCGCTATACAACAGAGATAAGTATTTTGATGATTATTCGATGAATTTTGATATTCCAAATGTTTTCCAAAGTAGATAACCCCAGAAGTGATCGTTGAGACAGTATATAATATTTTACCAAGAATGGATGCCAATAATACCTGAAACTATTGTTAAAATTTTCTTCTGCTCTCCATAGTTGACACGTATTCCTACTTCGTTGAAATTTATTGAAATTGCCTAATTTGAGGTCAAAGGTTAAACCAATTTGTCACGTGACTAGAGCTATGTCACATGACCAAAGAATTGTGGGTGAGCTTGCTAAAGAAGTAACATTGTAATCAACCATAATATATATTATGATATGCAACTCAATGGACCAAATTAATCACAGATTATACCTACCTTCCGTATGTTATTTTATATGATATAATGACATGCTCGCCTGGGAGTATAATAAAAATGATATTCGGGAAGCGGGTGCATTTTGTGTGCTAGCTTGTTATATGTTATAGTTACGTATCATAGTATATATAATCATTGTTGTAATCACATCTGCACCCTTTGAGTCTCTCATCTTGTCTTAACAAGCCAATCCCTTTTCCTGCTTTGTACATTCTTTGGTTTAACCTGAAAACAAAAGAATAAACTCACTCACTCTGAAAAAGGTTCATAAAAGCTGCCAAAAAGCCACCTTGTGTATACAGCTTACAACAATCACCCTGTCAGCAGTGGTTGATACAACTGCTGACTTTGTGACCTGCTGCTGTCATAAGGCTGCCAACAATAACAAACTAATAGCTTGAATACATTGGAGAGACCCTATTATTAACGAATGTACAGCGAAATAGACATGGAGATGAGCCAAGACTATGAAAAGAATGTAACAAAAACTAGCTCTGCCTTAGCTTCACTTCCCTAAGTGCAAACACCCAATTGTTGTTAGTGAGGGTGAACTTCTATTTATACCTTTGATGGATCATTTCCATAAATGGCGTGCACTGAATCTGCATTGTATCAATAAAAAATAGACAATTCGACAAGTGTGACCTCAACCAGTCACATCTACCCACACCACTACATGAATAAAACCAAATGAAAGTTCCATAAATAAATCCCACTCCAAAACTGTAATGCTGTTACTTCCTATAGAAAACAAGTTGGCTAAAAGTAGCTGTTACTGCCGTTGCGTCCAGTAAAACACATATGAGATTAGTGAAAGCTTGGAAGGCTGTAAAACTCATTCCCGTATAACTATAGTGTTAAATTTGATGTTAGCATTGTTGGCGAGTCTTCTGCTTTCATTCACCAAGCTGGTCCGAAGACGATTACTATGAAATTAAATCAAAATTTTATGTTTATTTCATAGCGCTGTTGGTCTGCCGCAGTTTTTAGTGCTAAAATGTATTTGAATAAAGATAGCAGAAGCTTGTGTTGTGTAGCCTGGAGGAGCTTGAATGCTGTTGAGCTCACCAATATCAGTGTCGTAGTCAATTCATTATCACTTGATCGGCACACTGTGCAGTTATCTGCCAGTCACAAGTGGGATTGAGTTGGCTCATCAGATACTGCGGTATTAAAGGAAATGACCTAGTTTGGTTATTTCAGAAGAGAAATTTTGCTAGCGGGCAGAGTTGGAGAAGGCTGCCGCTGGTGGGTAACGAGCAGGAGGTCAGTAGAGTGACGGAGGCAGTAAGTCAGCTACTCCGTAGAGGTCAAAGGTTATTGTGCAGCGGATGTCGGAGATTTGTGGCAGCGGTACAGTTGATAAAATATATTATAGTAATCTCTGCATTGCCCATTGATAGCATATCTACCATCAGCTACCAGTCTGCTGCCGTAGGGAGTCAACATATCTACCATCAGCTACCAGTCTGCTGCCGTAGGGAGTCAACATATCTACCATCAGCTACCAGTCTGCTGCCGTAGGGAGTCAACATATCTATGACATCAGCTACCAGTCTGCTGCTGTAGGGAGTCAACATATCTATGACATCAGCTACCAGTCTGCTGCCGTAGGGAGTCAACATATCTATGACATCAGCTACTAGTCCGTTGCTGTAGGGAGTCAACTTGTACAACAAACTCCCACTATGCCCCTATGAAATACCACAGATGTCAGGCCATATCATCTGTTGATATATTTATCTGTTAACTGTTATCTGTTAACATAACCAGCAATGACAATCTCATGTAAACTGAGCTAGCTAATCGGTTGCATATCAGACTTCTTGCTAGAAGTCCACAACTTCCTTAGACGCTGTCCTACGTGAATGGCAGCGAGTCCCATGGCCAAGTTAAATCTGTCACTGGGAAGGAAAGAGTCAGCGCTGACTTGCATTAGACGTCCATATAGCTGAGCTCTACACAGCAGTCTTTGACTCTCCTTATTGTAGCTGTCAACTTTCTGTGCCCTCTTCCTCTGCAATGTGCCAATCAGTTGTTGCACAATCACTGTGCTCACATCTTCCCGTTAACCTAAACTATACACCATTGGTTGACTAATATTTCTCGAACAACCAGGCTGACTAGTACACCCAAAAACAAAAGATCTCCCTCAAAAACACTACTATCAAACTTCAAGGCTAATAAAATGAAATGCTAAATAGCTTTCATCTCAGTGACTGACTTGACCAAGAAAGCCACTTGTGTTAAAAAAATACGAGGTAGTTTTTAATTTTATTTGTGAACCAAACTCTTGGCTGGTAATCCTTGCAAAGATATGCAGGGCACAAGGTGAGTGGGGTGAATCTATGTATTCAGTCAGAACTGTAGTGAAGTGGAGCTTTGTACTTTTCAATGTTATAGATAGATCATCACCTGCATACTTGTGAATGCATTTGATTAAACCAGTTGGAAATCTATTTGGTCCTAACCCTGGGTAGGTTTTTGGAAAAGCCGTGTAAGGAATGTGGGCGGGCCAAAAATGGACAAAACTTTTTATCAGATCCAAACACGATTGGTTGATCACTGTGTCAATCAATACCGTGGAACAAAAAACAATGATTTCATTCTGCAAGTGCAACTGAGTGGTTACACACATTGACTGCCTGCTGTAACAGCCCCATTCAACTAACTACTGGCAACTATGTAAGTATGTATATAATATACAGGGCACAAGGAGACGGAGAGCTCTGCTCGAACTCCTCGCCGCACTCTTGTACTACACTAAGGCTTCTGTAGAATTCTTTAAGTTTTGTAGTAGATGCTGCTCAGCAGTCTACGGCCTGATCAACCATAAGGCACAAGAGATCTTTAAAACTTTTGAGGTGATTGTAGAAAACCAGCTGCAGACCTACTTATGAAGACTTTGCAGCATTTTATCTGTCAACATTTAAATAGGGTTGTTTGTGCTGTCTGCTTTTTCATCTCGAAAATGAATTGAAAATGGCATTCATAAGTAGGTGATGGTGGGGGCAGCCAGGAGACACCCAGTTACCCCCAGCCAGGAGACACCCAGTTACCCCCAGCCAGGAGACACCCAGTTACCCCCAGCCAGGAGACACCCAGTTACCCCCAGCCAGGAGACACCCAGTTACCCCCAGCCAGGAGACACCCAGTTACCCCCAGCCTGGGGACAACCCCTCACATCCACCATAATATAAAACGCTCTACAGTGCCTGCACCCTTACATGGTGAATTTTGTTGACCTGCAGTGGCAGTCTAGATCATTTGTGTTTCTTCTTGCATAACAATACACAAGACAGCATAAATCCTAGATAATGCCTGTCATAATCTACCACAATCGAGTCCATTTAGCAGCTGAGTAGACTTTACCAGACTCTAATAGACTCTAGTAGACCCTCCTAGACATTTTTTGATTCTAATAGATTCTATTCGATTCTACTAGACTCTACCAGACTTTAATAGACTCTCTACTAGACTCTGCTAAACTGTGCTAGACTCTAATAAACTCTAATAGACTCTAATAGAGTCTAATGGACTACCAACCGGGTGATAGATGAAGTGTTCCAGGTCTGTCGACGTTCGATCCAGGATGTGTCTACGTTCATTCCAGCTATGTCTGCATTCATTCCTGTCGACGTTCATTCCTGTCGACGTTCATTCCTGTCTACGTTCGTTCCAATTCCCGTTTTATTATGATGGTCAATTGTTGGTGGATGTAATATGTCAGCAACTATTTAGAGCCAGACCAACTACTTTCTACCCGTCATGTGACATATCATTTGACTTTTGGGTTGAAACATTTTATGCTACTATGCTGCTATAATTCTACTAGTAGATTCTACCAGTAGATACATGTTTAGGAGTGTCACAATCAATCGCTGACTAGTAGCAGTCAATCTGTCAATTGGTCAACCACACCTACATTAGCTGTCCATGCTGAATGACCACCCATACTGGCCAGTTACAATTAATAATATATACTACCAGGCACCAATCACTTGGGAAGTAAAATGGATAGCACATGTAATGAAAGTAAATTTTTTATCTGAGATGATGAAGCGTGAACACTTTTAAACATCGCTTTCCAGTCAACAATAATTAGTAAAATATTTACGTTTGAAGTTTTGTACTAAAAACTAAAATTAACAAATTATTAATGTTTATTGTTATTTCATCTATTAAAGTGACTTTCGAAAAGGTTGTTTCATGTATGTGTACTCAACAGTACTGTAACTTGTAATATTCTATTGCTGACTTTGTATAATCAAATTATATCTTTTCTTATTACAGTGAAAGCAAAGAAGAAAAAATAGCAACGGCAACAAAAGAAAAAAATGGCACTAGATATGATAGACGGTACAAAAAAAGCCAGAGAGGAATCATATCCCATCAACGATGATGGATTATTTATCATAGTAACAAATAGTACTTTTAAATATTACATCGAAGGCGAGGACCAGAGTGAAACATTTCCGAAAAGGGTTTTTAAGTATCGAAAGGCGAAGGATAGCGAAATAAATGAAGAAAACAGAACTGGAAGCAAATATGGTCAAGGGCCGAAGAGCCGAGAATTCAAAATGAACAACCCAGCTTCTAGTGGAGAAAGTACAGATGACTCCAGTGATTGCAGCGAGGGAAAACAGGATACCCCCAAGATTGCTCAACGTGGCACCACTCCCAACCAGGAAATACCAACTGATGAGGTTTTTAACCAAGAAAGTTCTGGAAGTGCAGCAAGTGATACAGACAGCAGTTCTGATTCTTTAAATGATGAGGACAAAAATGGGTCAGCAAATGCTGGCAATGGTGAAGTTGTAGAAGATGAAACGAGGAAAGAGGAGGAGAAACTCTTCATAATTGATAAATTCAAAGAAACCTTCGATTTAAATGGTGATTCTAAAAACCTGATAGAATGGGATGACAAGATGTCCATAAAACAAACATGCAAAGCTGGTGCAGATAAAACAAAGCCATTTGCTACTTTCATCGAACAAATTGGAAAAGATATGAAGAAAAACTGGTTGGATAAAAACATTAGACCAAGTTTTCTGATGTTTGTCTTGTTGTCTGCTGGCAAGAAATTTGGGGAGTTTTTGTTGCGCGGAGACCAAGATCAGTGCAATCATATGTGTAAAGGAGCCAATCACAGACGTACATCACAATGTAACGTACGTCGAGTGTCTGACCTTGTTAGAGCAGTTCAAGAAGCTGAGTATACCAGTGAAAGTGGAAAGAAAATTGCACTATTTTCTGGCATACCCAAAATATTTCTAGTGCAGACAATATCTGGAGACTGGCGTACTAAAGCCTTAGGCGTCAAAGAAGAAGTAAAAGCAGATGACTACATACCGAGAGGGTCGGACACATTTGTATTTTATGCTCACATTGAGCAAAAGTGTGATTGGTTGAAAGACAATGACTTTTATTTGTTAGACAAGTTCTGTGACAGAGTTGGACAGCTTAAGAGTGAGATTGCAGAGGAAAATGCTATGTTGAGGGATTTATACCAAGTTCTGTGCAGTGATGGTAAGAAAGGTGACCCCGCCACTGATGAAGTCCGACTAGAGAAAATTAACAGCAGGCTAGAAGAAATGTCTTCATTAATACAGACAGCAGGAGCCCAAGGAGTGAAACCTGAGCCACTACAAATCAAGAAAGAAAGCCTATGTGACGGCTGGTTTGATAACCTCTGTACAACGACAGCGGCAGAGATTTCACAATTTCTCTTAGCCAAACAGAGAAAGTCAGACTACAGTCACATGCGTGCACACATGAGCAGCACTAGGAGGTTTAGACTATCTATGATAGATATACTACTAAAATGTCAAGGTCATCTAAGCACTAAACAGTAGATAAAACACTCGCTTTCTACAAATATGCATTCTTATTGGTTGGTGCACCCCTGCTAATATTTCTAATGATTATGAATCGTGATCAACTAAAGCGCTTTTCACCCATCGTATTTAGGTTGGGGTATCACTAAATACAGTGTACAATATAAGCAATAAAACACATACTATTATATAATATATTGTGTCAAACATCGATTTGAGTTCCAAAATTATTTATTTTATAGTAATACATGTTTATGATTATAAATTATTTTTTGTGATAAAGATTATTAATAAATGTTAATGCATCTAATATTTTTTTATATCATTAATCTTTTAGCAAACGTCGATATTCTCTCACATGTTATATTTATACAGATAAAAAAATAAACCAAAAAATAACAAATACTGACCAATGACAGCAGGTTTTATTCATCAACTTTCCACAACTCAACGATACTGTCTAGTCATAGCGAACTAATAAAAATACAAATACATACAATCACATCTCTCCTTATATACTTGTAAACTATCAAATTGATTCTTATGTATGGAAAACTTGGAGGTGAAAAACCGATCGCTACCAAAAATTTATAATGGAATGAAACTTTATAAACCAACCAAACTTATAGTTGACTAGCAACCACAGACGTAGTAAGTACACTGACAGGTCTATGCTTGTAACAATTTATGCTGTGTCTATGCTTGCTCGTGGCTACCGGCCATTTCAGTTTTAATTCCCCCATGGCTCTACATACACCACCGTACAATAACAGTTGGAACCACCACTGTTTTGGTCTTCATTACGGTTATCAGTTACACTCGCAAGTTGTTGTTGGATCCACCACTGTAGGACTGAAAGTCAAAAACGAATTAGCATGCGAAATGGCAAGTACATAGATTTCCAAAGCAAGTTATATTTCACGGTTATCTGAATAGCAGTTACTTCTTTTTCCTGTGCTGTAGATGGCATTGAAACTTGGTGGGTTTTTTGTAAAGCTTGATAAAATGTGTGATATTGTTTATGAAGGGAAAGACAAACAGTTGTTCTCGGACATGAATAACGTACATTTTGCCGAAAGCATGAGAAGCATTATTAATCCTAAAAACACCGTCAGTGCTGACCCTAACCAACACCGTCAGCGCTGACTCTCTAACCGAATGGTATTCCTCGCTGTAGTACAGGAAACTTTTAGGAGTTGTCAATTTGAAACCTAAAACTTGCACTGCATGCAAAGCAACCAGTGACATACTGTAGAGCAATTAGCCAATTCCTTCGGCTTATAGCGCTGTATTAGGTGGGAGAACTGGTACTGTGCAGCAGGTACTGTTTCTAAGTAAAAGATCATGACCCCAAGAAAATAATAATGCTACTTCTAACCTTTCGAACAGTTTGACCAAAATCAAAGTCTACTTGACTTTGACCAACTACTGAGTACTCACACCAACTACTGAGTACTCACATCAACTACTGAGTACTCATACCAACTACTGAGTACTCACACCATCTACTGAGTACTCACACCAACTACTGAGTATTCACATCAATCAATACCAGAAGCAACAAATGTTAGCCAGCCACACACAGTAGTAGATTTAATCGAACTTAAATTTGTGCAACAAAAAGTATATAAGGATAATAAATGATGGCCTTACCTATATAGAGTTTATGCACGAATGAGACTGTTTCCGTTGGCAAGCAGGCATATTGTAAACCTTGGTTGGTGTCTTTTCTGTTGTCTAGATACCCTTTAGTACACCTGTACTCATTCATTTTGGTTGTCTCCAACTTGAAGAACTGTATCCTCGAGGAAAGACAACTCTAGTAGCATATCAGTTTATTTAAGAGTATTATGTACATGGTCTGGAGGGAATGTAAACAGGCAAGAGACTTGAAATCTTCAGGGTAGGAACGGGGAAACATGAGGCATAGACTGGGAGCCTTAGGGAGTGTGGCGGACGGAGGTGGTAGGCTCGGTAGGCTTGGTATAACACTATCGGCGCAGAGTTACTATCTACTGTTTTTGGCAAGTAGGAGAGAACAGTGGAAACAAAAATGAAAGGCAATCAAGTGACTGAGCGCTGGAGGAAGGGTGGGGTACCTACATCAGGGGGAGGGGTAGTGATTGGCCAAGAGCAGGTGCAGGTGGTAGGAGAAGATCTAGAAGAATACAGTACTATTTGATCCTAAGATTCTTTCACAATATATAATATTGTAAACCACACAGTTTTAGCACATGATTAGTACTTTGTCAGAGTACTAGCTGCAGTTATATAGTCACTCAATCGCTCACCTTGGACTTGTGTGTTTGTTCAGTGATGATAAAAGTAAGATAAAAGAACAGCTACCCCCAGCTATTGTACTGTAATAGAATAAGTAGATGCAATAATGCAAACAAAGCTGTATTGATAGCTGTCCATTACTACAATGTACATTGGAGACTAATACAATGGTATACATAGCTTATATTGTGTAGGAGTGCATTTTTTAAAGCTGTTGACTCTCTATTCCATCACCACTTCCCTTCATAGCTCTTCTATGATCTCTCCCTCTCAAAGCACTCTCTCAGTGAAGAAGTATGAAATACAATCACAGAAGTGAGCATAATATTTTTCCCTTGCTGATGTGCACTTACAAGTGCTTGTTTACATCTGTGACATACCACTAAATGTTGATCATATAGCGCCAATCGTCATTTATATACCAACTCGTTTTATGAATCAGGATGGTACACAATAAGTTTTGTTTTGTGTCTTGATCTACAGTCGGATCCACGTCCATGTGGCTGTTTGGTATGACAACTCCTGCAAAAGTGCAAAATGCAAAAAGCATTGCAAAAAGTATAAAACAATGATATGAAACATATTTTTTATTATTGGTTGAATATAGTCCTTCATTCTTGTAAATATTAGGTGGAGTTGTCTTCCCCTGTGAAAATGAGTCCTTAGATAATGATATGAAATCATGTTTAAAACAAAATGAGAGTGCACAACTCTGATTATGAGCAATAAATAATCCAAAATTATTTGTGCTGCTGCATTTTATTGCTGCTAGATATGGCTACCTGTGAGAAATGGCTACCTGTGAGAAATGGCTGCCTGTGAGAAATGGCTATCTGTGAGAAATGGCTACCTGTGAGAAATGGCTAGCTGTCAGAAATGGCTACCTGTCAGAAATGGCTACTTGTGAGAAATGGCTGCCTGTGAGAAATGGCTACCTGTGAGAAATGGCTGCCTGTGAGAAATGGCTACCTGTGAGAAATGGCTACCTGTCAGAAATGGCTACCTGTGAGAAATGGCTACCTGTCAGAAATGGCTACCTGTGAGAAATGGGTCCTTGTGAGAAATGGCTACCTGTGAGAAATGGCTGCCTGTGAGAAATGGCTACCTGTGAGAAATGGCTACCTGTGAGAAATGGCTACCTGTCAGAAATGGCTACCTGTCAGAAATGGCTACCTGTCAGAAATGGCTACCTGTGAGAAATGGCTACCTGTCAGAAATGGCTACCTGTCAGAAATGGCTACCTGTGAGAAATGGGTGCTTGTGAGAAATGGCTACCTGTGAGAAATGGCTACCTGTGAGAAATGGCTACCTGTGAGAAATGGTTACCTGTGAGAAATGGCTACCTGTCAGAAATGGCTACCTGTGAGAAATGGCTACCTGTGAGAAATGGCTACCTGTCAGAAATGGCTACCTGTCAGAAATGGCTACCTGTGATAAATGGGTGCTTGTGAGAAATGGCTACCTGTGAGAAATGGCTGCCTGTGAGAAATGGCTACCTGTGAGAAATGGCTACCTGTGAGCAATGGCTACCTGTGAGAAATGGCTACCTGTGAGAAATGGCTACCTGTGAGAAATGGCTACCTGTGAGAAATGGCTACCTGTCAGAAATGGCTACCTGTGAGAAATGGCTACCTGTGAGAAATGGCTACCTGTCAGAAATGGCTACCTGTGAGAAATGGCTACCTGTGAGAAATGGCTACCTGTCAGAAATGGCTACCTGTGAGAAATGGCTACCTGTCAGAAATGGCTACCTGTGAGAAATGGCTACCTGTCAGAAATGGCTACCTGTGAGAAATGGCTACCTGTGAGAAATAGCTGTAATGGGATTGGTACTCTAGTTATATCTATTTAACAGAATGCTCCAATCTTTCTTCTAAAAATATTGTGGTGAATTTTTGTGAACACTATCTGTGCGCAAGGTCCCCCTGACAACTGCTGGGTGTCAGACATGCCTAAACTAAGTCTGGCATAGCCAGAAAACAAGTGAGAGGACCAGTAGAAGCACTACCGGCCCTGCAACATTCACTACCGGCCCTGCAACATTCACTGCCAGCCCTGGAGAGGTACCACCGGCCCTGCAGCATTCACTACCGGCCCTGCAGCATTCACTACCGGCCCTGCAGTGTCACTACCGGCCCTATACCGGGTCGGTGAGAAAAGAAGGGCTATAGCTTGAGAGCCCAAAATGATACAGAAGATGCAGGAGCCCGACTTTGCAGCTTAGCTATCCTCAGACAGACCAAAGACAAGGACCACAAGCCATAAGGACCAGGAGCTAGAGCTACTTATTACACCATCATGAATCAGCAATATTGACTGATAAGCTCCGACCCTCACTTCTGGGCGCCTTGTGTATTTAACCTCATATTAGCCAATGATGCATTGTATTATTTATATCTCATGTTTTGATTAGTGCAATTACTTCCTGCTACTGCTGATTTGTTGCCCCTTTATTTGGGCCTATGTTTTCCCCTGTTCTGCCTATAAAAGGCAGAACACTTCTCATTATTCTTTGTACTGAATTGGGATTCTGCTAGTGATTGAGCCAAGTTGCATAATACTTTACCGTTGTTATAACTTGCTGGGTTGTGCTTGTATAATAAACTATGATATACTCATTGAGACATTGAGTTGTGCGTTTGAGCCGTGGACTCTGAGAACAGTTGTGGAGTCAGTATACTCCTCTGTTGGAAGTTGACCTCTGGAGTGAGGTGTTGTTGGTGGACGTTTGGTCGGCCCCCCAAAATCCACTACAATAGCATCACTACTAACCGATGATAGTTAGATTCAGCTGCTGAGAGGAGCTGATTCACAATTTTCCATATCTGAAGCTCAAGTAAAAGAAATTCTTTTTTCTCTTAAACTTATTCGAAATCTTCAGGTTTCCAAAATTAGTGAGTTTTGTCTAATGAAGAAAATATATATATATGTGATGTTAAGATACAAAACGAAATTTATGGTATTGGTAGCAGTTTTTTTGAAAGCTGTCATATCGTAAATTAACTTTTTTGATTTTAAAAACGACAAGTTTTTTTATTTAAAGGCATTTTTATGCGATAGAACAATTATAATAGCTTTATGCAATATTGCATGGACAACATGTGACAACTGGGATAACTAGACACTCTGACTCAGCGAAAATGTTTTAAACAGTAAGTTTCTGGTGTAATAGTCATTTTTGGTATGTTAATCGTTTGTCGTGTCATATAAAGATTTATAGATGTTAGTTGTCTTCTCTTTGTCGGGAAGACAACTTTTGTCAAGTTTTAGTATGTCTTTTCAGTTTGTTGACTTTTATAATTACCTCAAATATATTGACAAAAATACTCGATGAGAGTAAAAAATGAAGTTTTTAATTGTTTAGTCCCTACTTCATACCTCGGATGTATCAACCAAACAATTTTTTATCCGGTACAAACGCGGCTTTGGTAGACTTGCTCATACAGGTAGACTTGCTCATACAGGTAGACTTGCTCATACAGGTAGACTTGCTCATACAGGTAGACTTGCTCATACAGGTAGACTTGCTCAAACAGGTAGATTTGCTCATACAGGTAGACTTGTCCATACAGGTAGACTTGCTCATACAGGTTACTTCAACTACAAGCTTCAGTCGCTTATTATTTCTCAAGAAGTTGATTTCTTCTCTAAATGTTGTACATAGTAGGTCTCCTTGACCAGCCACATATAAGAGATATACAAACTTATAGGTGAATGTCCAGGTGTTTTAGAATAATAACACTTGGTGACTCTTAGGTTATACGATTAAGTTACAGGTATTTATCATCGTCTTGGTTGACACACACCAATCCACCACATGGTCTCAGCGAATGCTGTTTATCACTTTTGTTAAACATTTTAGCTGTGAAATACCAACAACATTAAAGTATGGTTGAATATATTATATGTATACACACAGGAAATACAACACACGCATGTAATCTCATGTACGCACAAAATGTGGTAGTTTTTAGCCTAGGCAAACTTCTGCAATCAGCATACCTGCTGTTTTAACCCTAGCAGTGCAGTGCTCCTTGCACACCATGTATATTAACCGCACCTCCAAAGTGCTGCCACAGAACACCCAGTCAACAGATCACTAAATATACTTTTTCTGGCATGGTTAATAATTAATTGTTATTACCACGGCGCAGGAATGACCAGGTCCCCCAGTCTTGGCGCAGGAATGACCAGGTCTCCCAGCCTTGGCACAGTGAATGACCAGGTCCCCCAGCCTTGGCACAGGAATGACCAGGTCCCCCAGCCTTGGCACAGGAACGACCAGGTCCCCCAGCCTTGGCGCAGGAATGACCAGGTCTCCCAGCCTTGGCACAGTGAATGACCAGGTCTCCCAGCCTTGCCACAGGAATGACCAGGTCCCCCAGCCTTGGCACAGTGAATGACCAGGTCCCCCAGCCTTGGCGCAGGAATGACCAGGTCCCCCAGCCTTGGTGCAGGAATGACCAGGCCCCCCAGCCTTGGCGCAGGAATGACCAGGTCCCCCAGCCTTGGCACAGGAATGACCAGGTCTCCCAGCCTTGGCACAGTGAATGACCAGGTCTCCCAGCCTTGGCACAGTGAATGACCAGGTCTCCCAGCCACGGCACAGTGAATGACCAGGTCTCCCAGCCTTGGCACAGTGAATGACCAGGTCTCCCAGCCTTGGCACAGTGAATGACCAGGTCTCCCAGCCTTAGCACAGTGAATGACCAGGTCTCCAAGCCTTGGCACAGTGAATGACCAGGTCTCCAAGCCTTGGCACAATGAATGACCAGGTCCCCCAGCCTTGGCACAGTGAATGACCAGGTCCCCCAGCCTTGGCACAGTGAATGACCAGGTCTCCCAGCCTTGGCACAGTGAATGACCAGGTCTCCAAGCCTTGGCACAATGAATGACCAGGTCCCCCAGCCTTGGCACAGTGAATGACCAGGTCTCCCAGCCTTGGCACAGTGAATGACCAGGTCTCCAAGCCTTGGCACAATGAATGACCAGGTCCCCCAGCCTTGGCACAGTGAATGACCAGGTCCCCCAGCCTTGGCACACCCAAACCAGCATCTAAGTAGCTGCTACAGACTTGGAGCCAGAAATAGACTGAGAGCCTCCTCGGTCACCCATGAGGGAGGGGAGAAATTGGTAGTCAAGGTTCTTTGGTACAACCTTGACCTGGGGAGAGGTAGATAGGTAGACTAGCCAGCCTAGTGTTTAGAAAGGCTGACAAGCTGGTTAGCTTGGTATTGGCAAACTGGGTTTTGTTCTAGTAACACTGTAGTAGATGCCACGCCCCCTATAAATAGGTAGTTAATGCAGTAAACAGCTTAAGGGCAGTAGAACTACATAATTGTACATTCTCGTCAAAGGTAAATGTTATAGCAATATATGAACTTGTTAAAATAGTCTCTTTAATATGTTATTCTGTTTAATCTGTTAAGATAATCAATGTTTCGGATGAGCTCAACACCGGGCCTACCAAATATTTACAATATTTTATTGCTGTTGTTGTTTGCTACGAATATATAAGTCAGTGTTAGGATTACAAATGTCCGCCCTAAAAATCCATAACACCCTCAAGTTTTTCTGTTTAGATTCATGTTATTATTTATCATGTTCATTTAAAACAAACAAACAAACAATTTTATACTCAACTTTTGATGTTATAAAGCGTTTAGATTCACTTAAATTTATGTTTGAGTTGTTAAATGATTGTTGGGAAACCTTGAAGACTTCTCAAGACTTGAACAGCCATAACTGTATCCCTAATGGCTGCAGCATCAAAGAAAAAGAAAACTTGACAAAATACGAGTTGTTAATAGAATGGCTGGAGAGATGTTGCTGCCACACCAGTGGCCCCGCAGATGCATTGACATCAAACATGTCTGACTGTGTTATCTGCAGCACCAGATACAAATCACTTGCAGAAATGCCTGGGATCTAGAGACTAACCCCCTCAACCGACCTTTGGCGGGATAGCAACCACCTGACCATATCCTGGAGTGGTGTGATTTATGTACACACTTGGATGGTCAATGATCCATACAATCCGCTATTTATAGCTGTTATTGGGTCAGTCAACTTGATGCATCCAAAGGGGAGCATATCATCAATTATTTTGTGTTAGAAACGTGAAGTTATCTCCTCCCTCCAATACTGTGAATTAGTAGATCTGGCAGCTGCACACAATTATTATGGACAAACAAATAAACCCCACAAAACTATGTCCAATCTCATCAGTAGCATTGTTGGTGGCAGCTACAACAGGTTTACAACTTTCAGAAGAATGAGTTGAGGTAAAACTACTGAAAGTCTGGTAAGAACTCTGGTTGTTTGATGAATCAGTGTTAAGATGCTCCTCCTGTTATTATTGCATGTACATCGATGTCTATGGTTGACTGTGTAACTTGTTTGTAAATAAGATTGAGCAAGCTAGCTAGTTCTATTGTGGATTATTCCTTTACCCAGTTATATATAATAATACTTTATTGGCATCAATATTATTTTACAAGAATGTTTTTTATGTTTCAGTGGTGTGTCGAGTGCCTGGATGTATATATGTCAGGGTGTACGCATTTACGCATCATGCACACTTACATATAAATATATGTGACTATATGATCGCTGACCACTCCCATTAACCACTGCTAATGCAATGCATTGCAATACAATACAATGCAATGCAATACAATACAATGCAATGCAATGCAATGCAATGCAATGCAATGCAATGCAATACAATACAATTCAATACAATACAATACAATTCAATGCAATGCAATGCAACACAATGCAATGCAATACAATACAATTCAATACAATACAATTCAATGCAATGCAACACAATGCAATGCAGTACAATACAATACAAAACACAAAACGCAATGCAATGAAACGCAATGCAATACAATATGACTACAAGACCATAATGACACGATTTTTTTTATTTCCAGTCACGTATCGTATTCTCAAGCTCCAACGTGTAGCCTGTAGACTACGGCTGTACATTACCTAACATGAATGAGACAATAGGACAACCCACCTTACTCAACCAGAAGAAAGACAGACTTTCCAGCTAAAGCGCTTGCGACTACTGCAAACAAAAGTTTTATTGGGCATTTCTGCAGGATTGCCCTATTATGTGGTAGCTCATGCCCGGCAGACACGGTTGATTAACTCTGTACAGCTCAAATATACTGTAGCTCTACTGTAAACCATCCATTTCTGGCCCTGGATTGAGAAGGTGCAGAAGCAGGTGTGCAATATCCTTATCAATAGTCCAGTGTCAAAGTTGCAGGTAAGTGTTTTGTATTTATGGTTTTCATATGCAACCTGCGACTCTGTGCACAGTAAGGCAAGGCTGCAGAGGGGCGTAAGCCAAGGCTGCAGAGGGGCGTAAGCCAAGGCTGCAGAGGGGCGTAAGCCAAGGCTGCAGAGGGGCGTAAGTTATAGTTAGGATCGTTTTGTTTATGATAGGGACTCGGGAGTCCAAACTTTGTATTCCATCGTTTGTTTACCTCAACTTTCAGTAACCTGTATAACACATTAGTCGTATGGTAGCAGAGAAACAACCGGCATTGCTCAAAGTTATAGTATATATCTCAGATCTGTGGAGATCTGCAGCAATTATCAAACTGTTCTTATAAGGGGACATTAGTCAACTGATACCGCAGTAATTACTTGAGAAATTTGTAGTTACTACACAGCTGTCTTTTCTCTCTCTCTGTGTTTTGTGTTCCTTGTCTCCCTCTCTCTCCACCCCTGTCTCTCACTTCCATTTCTCTCTCTCGAACTCCACCCCTGTCTCTCACTTCTACTTCTCTCTCTCCCTCTCCACCCCTGTCTCTCATTTCAACTTCCCCCTCTCCACCCCTGTCTCTCAATTCCACTACCCCTCTCCCTCTCCACCCCTGTCTCTCAATTCCACTACCCCTCTCCCTCTCCACCCCTGTCTCTCATTTCAACTTCTCTCTCTCCTTCTCCACCCCTGTCTCTCATTTCAACTTCTCCCTCTCCCTCTCCACCCCTGTCTCTCAATTCCACCCCTCTCCACCCCTGTCTCTAATTTCTACTTCTCTCTCTCCCTCTCCACCCCTGTCTCTTATTTCAACTTCTCCCTCTCCCTCTCCACCCCTGTCTCTCAATTCCACCCCTCTCCTTCTCCACCCCTGTCTCTCATTTCTACTTCTCTCTCTCCCTCTCCACCCCTGTCTCTTATTTCAACTTCCCCTCTCCTTCTCCACCCCTGTCTCTCAATTCCACTACCCCTCTACCACTCCACCCCTGTCTCTCACTTATACTTCTCTCTCTCCCTCTCCACCCCTGTATCTCATTTCCACTTCCCCTCCCATCTCCACCCCTGTCTCTCATTTCCACTTCCCCTCTCCCTCTCCACCCCTGTCTCTCACTTCTACTTCTCTCTCTCCCTCTCCACCCCTGTATCTCATTTCTACTTCTCTCTCTCCTTCTCCACCCCTGTCTCTCACTTCCACTTCTCCCTCTCCCTCTCCACCCCTGTCTCTCATTCCCACTACCCCTCTACCAGTCCACCCCTGTCTCTCATTTCCACCCCTCTCCTTCTCCACCCCTGTCTCTCATTTCCACTTCTCCCTCTCCACCCCTGTCTCTCATTTCCATTACCCCTCTACCACTCCACCCCTGTCTCTCATCTCCATTACCCCTCTACCACTCCACTCCTGTCTCTCATTTCCACTTTCCCTCTCCCTCTCCACCCCTGTCTCTCATTTCCATTTCCATTTTCCCTCTCCCTCTCCACCCCTGTCTCTCATTTCCATTTCCATTTTCTCTCCCTCTCCACCCCTGTATCTTATTTCCACTTCTTCTCCCTCTCCACTCCATCTCTCCCTGCACACTGGCATCTTCTTTAGACCTTTATTTTGTGAACTCTCCACGGACTCTAATTAACCGTTTACCCTTCATAAACAAACACTCCCTCATCTCTACATTTGCTGCTCTCTTCTACGATAACCAATTTCATTTGCTACTTTACAATATTTACCATCTTTGGCATACTATTTAATTTGTCTAATCTCTATTATAATATATTAATTTTGTTGGTTTGTGACTTTTTTTGTAAAACCAGAAGCTTTAGATTATTAAAATGTTTGTGGTTTTTTATTTTCTAAATTTCAATGGGATCGTGTGTTTTGTTTTATAAAAATCAAAACAAAAATTAAGTGGAAACACAGAAAAGCATCGGAGTTAGTATTTCATGGACCTCAGGTGGTTGGCTAACCAGTTAGTATTTATAAAATGCAATGGAACTTTTCTCATTTTGTCAAAGTTTTCAACACTGTTTTACAGGATGATGAAGGCTGTGCAGGTGATAGAGTTTGGAGGACCAGAAGTCTGTAAAGTAACAAACATTGCCAAGCCAACGGTGGGACCAAACCAGGTGAGAGAATATTTATAAATATAAGAGAACTTTCTACTGTGAATTTGCCAGTAGGACCAGCTCAGGTTTCCATCTGCCAGTAGGACCAGCTCAGGTTTCCATCTACCAGTAGGACCAGCTCAGGTTTTCATCTGAAAGTAGGATCAGTTCAGGTTTCAATCTGTCGTTGTTTTGAAAATGTTTGCAGACTTGAACTTTTTGTTAATGTCAAGGGATACCGATTGAAAGAAAAGTTATGTTCACTGAACGCGAAATGTTAAATTTGCTTACGGTGTTATTTTATCGAATTATACAATGGAGAGAAAAACTAAGAGACAGCGAGGGGGGAGTAAGATAGGGCCGGGGGTAAGGTAGAAAGGAATGGGGTTAAGCAGTGAAAGAGTGGAGCTAGGCAGGGGTATAGTGGGGCAGGTGAGATGCAGGATAGGGAGCGGTGAAGAAGGACGATACCAGGGGTGAGTGAGAGTAGAGTTTGCGGCAGATCTGAAACAAGGTGGCACGGGACAAGGGCAAAGCAATGTGGAGAGTGAAAAGCAGGGCAGGAGAAAAGTGGGGTACAGGAGCGAGAAAGGAAACGTGACCTAACCTAAATTGGATTGTAAGTGGAGCTACATTTGTGGACTCAAAGGTTAGTTTTTGTTAACTTTCAGCCAAGTTCCACCCTTGAAAATCTGGTTCCTCAGTGAACGCTCTGCGTGGGTGGTATATGGCTATAAAAGGAATGGTTCTTCTGTGATTGCATTTTTAAATGAAATGGCATGAAGCTCATAAACCAGTCCACGCTTTCTCTCATAAGCATTCCTGTGACACGAGAAAGTCAGGTAGAGGTGGCGTAGGTCATATGGGGGGGTTCAATAAGAAAAGAAAGCGAACACTCACCGCTGCGATATGTCGTTACAGGTGCTTGTAAAGACCAAGTTTGCTGGAATAAATCCAGTAGATGTATACATCAGATCTGGTACTTATGCTAAAAAATTTGATCAGCCTTACATACCTGGTTCTGACTGCTCAGGTACATAGACATGCATCTTGATACACATAGTCATATAGTTACAATATATAGACATAGAGAGCATAGACATGCATCTCACTGGACATGGACACAGTTATTAATATATATCCTCAGGTACAGTTGATGCCGTGGGAGAAGGTGTCAGCACATTCAAGGTGGGTGACCCAGTATTCACAGTAAAGACAGTCACAGGCACTTGTGCTGAGTACGTTTTAGCCGAGAGTCATGTGACCTTCCCTTTAAACACAGACAAACTGACATATGAACAAGGTGCCTGCCTGGGTGTGCCATACTTTGTTGCATACAGAGCTCTTGTAACCAGGTAAGCGCATTGCATTAGGCTCTTATGCAAGAGCGAGGAATTATGCCTCTGTTGAGTAGGTAACTCCAAAAGTTTACATTGCTTGTCACCTCCGAGTATTGTAAATGATTGTAGTAGTTTGGTACCATCCAGTGTTGTATTCTTAGAGGTGCCCCTGATGGCATTCAAACATCGGGTTTACTTGTCTAAAGCGCTGGAGTAGGGCGTACGGTAGATATAAGGATATAAACATGAAAGTCATCTGTCTGTCTGTTTGTATACCTGTCTGTGTATGTGTTTGTTTGTATACCTGTCTGTGTATGTGTTTGTTTGTATACCTGTCTGTGTATGTGTCTGTTTGTATACCTGTCTGTGTATGTGTTTGTTTGTATACCTGTCTGTGTATGTGTTTGTTTGTATACCTGTCTGTGTATGTGTTTGTTTGTATACCTGTCTGTGTATGTGTCTGTTTGTATACCTGTCTGTGTATGTGTTTGTTTGTATACCTGTCTGTGTATGTGTTTGTTTGTTTGTATACCTGTCTGTGTATGTGTTTGTTTGTTCTTATACCTGTCTGTGCAAGTGTCTGTTTGCTTGTATACCTGTCTGTGTATGTGTCTGTTTGTTTGTATACCTGTCTGTGTATGTGTCTGTTTGTTTGTATACCTGTCTGTGTATGTGTTTGTTTGTTTGTATACCTGTCTGTGTATGTGTCTGTTTGTTTGTATACCTGTCTGCGTATGTGTCTGTTTGTTTGTATACCTGTCTGTGTATGTGTCTGTTTGTTTGTATACCTGTCTGTGTATGTGTTTGTTTGTTTGTATACCTGTCTGTGTATGTGTCTGTTTGTTTGTATACCTGTCTATGTATGTGTCTGTTTGTTTGTATACCTGTCTGTGTATGTGTTTGTTTGTTTGTATACCTGTCTGTGTATGTGTTTGTTTGTTTGTATACCTGTCTGTGTATGTGTCTGTTTGTTTGTATACCTGTCTGCGTATGTGTTTGTTTGTTTGTATACCTGTCTGTGTATGTGTCTGTTTGTTTGTATACCTGTCTGTGTATGTGTCTGTTTGTTTGTATACCTGTCTGTGTATGTGTTTGTTTGTTTGTATACCTGTCTGTGTATGTGTCTGTTTGTTTGTATACCTGTCTGTGTATGTGTCTGTTTGTTTGTATACCTGTCTGTGTATGTGTCTGTTTGTTTGTATACCTGTCTGTGTATGTGTCTGTTTGTTTGTATACCTGTCTGTGTATGTGTCTGTTTGTTTGTATGCCTGTCTGTGTATGTGTCTGTTCGTTTGTATGCCTGTCTGTGTATGTGTCTGTTCGTTTGTATACCTGTTTGTGTATGTGTCTGTTTGTTTGTATACCTGTCTGTGTATGTGTCTGTTTGTTTGTATACCTGTCTGTGTATGTGTCTGTTCGCCATAAAAAATATTTCATGAAACCATTTTGAGGTATGACAAGAGTTTACATTTGCTATTTGTTTTCAAAACAACGATTTTTGTGTTTTTATTTTTTTTTTGGTTATAAAAGTGGAGACAAGTCACAAAAAGTGACAATTTGCTAATATCAGGTAGTTGGAGTGTGAAATAAGCAATTCCATTCAGTTTAGAAGTGACATTACTTTCCTTCAGTTCATGTAGACTGCAAACATCATAACATTGTTTGTTAGTGTTAGTTGTCTAGTAGTGACTGCAATGTGCCAGCACACTGTTCACTGGTGTCATCTATCTAATGAGTGAAAAGAAAGAGAGAGGGAGGGAGAGATGGAATGGGTGGGGCAAAGTAGGGGCGGAACTGGGCAGAGGTAGAGCAAGATGGAGGGTGGGGAGTAGAGCGGGCGGTGGCAAAGAGCGAGGTGGGGGGGGAGGGGGGAAGAATGGGGCAAAATAGAACACTTCTGCACATTTAAATACTGCAGGTAATACTGCTACCAAATTAAAAATAATAATTCTCATAATAATATAATAAAAAAAAAATGCTATCCCAGCGTAGTATAATACTGGGTATTTCAGCCCTGGGTGCTACACCGGGCTGGCATCAAGATGGCCAACATAACCATAAGACCAAAAGTAGACTGAAAACCTTGGGGTCTATTATCCGCCACTTTACCAACCTCAGATGTGGAAAGTCCTGGAGCCAAGGCATCCTAAAGACAAAGGGCCAAGGAGAAGGCCAAGCCGCACGATGACATTTATTTTGAAGCAGTTCATTCAGGTCTTGGATGAAATAGAGGACATAACTCCATATATATCATCATTATCAACTAATTTATATTATTACTATGTATTTTTTATCATTAAACCAAACGAATCTTCTTTCATATTGTAGTAGTGGTCAGTTTAAATATAACAATACTATTATTGCACATGATTATGTATTTATTATTTAACAATTAATTATTATTGTTAATTAATTATTATGGTGAAATTGTCGTGTCACACAGATGTCATGTCACAAACTCCGCTTCATATACACGGGCTCAATGTACATTTAATATTATGCCCAACTCATCACTTGTCTGTGTTTAAAGCTAACATAATTATTGGATGACCTGAAATAATCTTGGATACAATTTGTTGCTATGTTTTCTAGCTCAGATACTTCTGGTAACTGAGCCTGTAAAAGGTTGAGCTTTTGCTACACTCTTCGCACTTTATTCATGAAGTTCGCTACAATTAATGACTCCTTGTTACTACACTGGTGTTGTAAGTAAAATTGAATAAATGTCGGTAACCTAAAGCACTGAGTTGTATTTCTGAGCCAAAGGCTCACCACAGTTGTGGAGTTGAGGTACACTCCTGCACATTGGTTGTGGTACCATATACCATAGTGACATAGCATCACCTCTGGAGAGAAATCGAGAAACAGCAGTAAAGCCTGAAAAGGCGACTGCGATGCTCTGTCAGCAAACAGAAGGTTTGTCGGACTGGAGTTGTTGAAGGGAAATGCAGCAGTTTATTACAACAACATCTGTATATCATACGTATCGCGTTTTTAAATGCATTCACTTTGGTCTCTTGTTTACTTTTTGATTGACTTATTCAAAACAAATTAGACTTTCATTGTCTGGTGCTGCTTGATAGATTATACAATAAATATAAAAATTCCACTGTTGTAGAGCTCAGGCTAAGGCAGGAGAATCTGTGCTAATACATGAAGCTAGTGGAGGGGTAGGTATTATACATGTACATTTTATGTTTTCTCTTGTTTGATATACAAAAGTTATAGCCCTTATATTTGTTTCTGCAGGTTGGAACTGTTTGTGTGCAGCTAGCCAAGCATCTCGGACTAAAGGTGTTTGCTACAGCAGGTACAGAGAATGGTTTGAAGATTGTGAAGCAGTGCGGAGCTGACTTTACCTACAACCACAGAGAATCAGACTACACTGAGAAAATTATGGTCAGCGTGGTACATCTGTTTTCTTTTGATCTATAGACATGCAACTTTTTTTAAGGATCAGTTTCTGCAAGCTGATATTGTTGTTGTGCAGGCTGATGCTGGTGCTGACGGAGTCAATATTATAGTAGAAATGTTGGCCAATGTAAACTTACAAAGAGATCTAGAGATGATTTCTGTCCATGGTAAAGTTGTTGTGGTTGGTTGCCGTGGTAACATTGAGATCTGCCCAACACTTGTGATGGGTAAAGAAAGCAACATAATGGGAGTATTGATGTACAATAATACGGAGGTAGGTAGTTAAATACATCAAAACTTTAATAAGAGCAGATCTGTGACAACAGACATACCTGCCAACAGACATACCTGCCAACAGACACGCCTGCCAACAGACATACCTGCCAACAGACACACCTGCCAACAGACATACCTGCCAACAGACATACCTGCCAACAGACATACTGCCAACAGACATACCTGCCAACAAACATACCTGCCAACAGACATACCTGCCAATGCCAACAGACATACCTGCCAACAGACATACCTGCCAACAGACATACCTGCCAACAGAGCTGCTTCAGTTGTAATCAAACAAACCCATCATTTGAGTGAATTATACTCTAGTCTAAGTCTATACTCTAAGCTATTGTTAATATAAGCTAAAATAATTTACGGACATTTAAACTTTTCATTTGAGTTTTCCTGTTTATATAAAGACTGTGTGGAAAGCACTGCAATCAGATCTTGTCTAGATTTCATTGTGGTCACTTGAAAAGCTGATAAACAGCAATGTATCCCTAACTAGTTGTCAGAAGCCTGTTGGCACTAGGAGCTGCCTTACTGCGCATGGGATCTGTTTAGGGCAAAACACTGTTGATTCCAATTAGTATGGGAGAGTTTTTGGAAACAAAGTGTGCTCAGTCTTGATAGTCTGGTAGTGAGCTGTTGCTGTTGTCAGCAGGTAATTCTATCAATTTAGTCAAGGTAGGCCCTCTACTGTATTCTTATTCCAAATTAACCACTCTCTCAGGCAACTAACTAGCAGTATCACTTTCAAGTAAGGCAAGAATGGGGTCATTAGAATCTTAGCATCTTTCCCCAGTATACTTGTAGAGCTAGTACAAAAAACATAACATGTAGATATATAATTATGTATGTGTGTATAACTAATCTATAGCTATATGTGCAACTAGTTAATGTATAATGTAACTAGTACATGTATGTACATCTAATGTAACTAATGCACATACATATATAATTAATACATAGACATCTATGTAACTAATGCATATACAAATATAACTTGTACAAATACACAAACCTTTATAGGAAGAGTGGAAGGAAGCAGGAGAACAAGCGATAAAATACCAGGAGCAGGGGTGGATAACTCCAATAGTGTCTAACACTAAGCGGTACACATTAGATACAGTCAGTGAAGCTCATGTAGATGTCATGTCTACATCTGGTGCCTGTGGAAATTTTGTAATCTGTACAACCACATGAGATGTTGTATAAGATTGTCTTTTTATTTGTTTGATGGAGTTTAATTGTGCTGTGAGTCTGGCCGGTGATGGTTAGGTATATATAGTATAGGAAACCTGGTTTTATGGTGGAAACAACTCCCACATGTAACTGTACCATTAATAACTTCATCAACAAATATATTTCATCATATTAATCATTTTTGCATTGCTTGGGTAACAATTGATTACGATCAACTCCGAGAATGAACAGGTAACTCTACCAACTCCGAGAATGAACAGGTAACTCTACCAACTCCAATAATGAATAGGTAACTCTACCAACTCTGAGAATGAACAGGTAACTCTACCAACTCCAATAATAAACAGGTAACTCTAAAATTAATAAAGTCTTTTGAACTATCTTCTTTTACTCAAGGCGATGCAATATTAGTCTTTTAATATCCTAACTCTGATGAAACGTCAGTTTTTTTTGTCATAGATGGATAAAAAAGAGTCTGTTTTATGTGATGTACTGCTTTATCATTTAAAAATGTAAGACAACTCCCATACTTGCCACATCTCTGAAAGCTTTTAACAGAAAACATATTTGATTTATAAAGCACCTACCAAATAAAAGTTGCAGAACTTTGTATTAGTTTTTGCAACAGTCGACTGTTTGTGTTCTGACTTGCTAGAAACTTTTGGTTATATGACTAATGGATGAGAGGAAAGGTGGTCGTCACTTGTGGCTGGTGAATGGAGGAGACTTTTGGGTTGCTTTGGGTAGGCCAACATTACTGGAGTCTTTTTATGGTTGTCTCACTACATAAAAGAGCTACTTGCTGGCATCATATCTGGCTCCTGTCATTTTGTAACGTATTGTCTTAGGTGGAGTTGTCCAATCTCTTTTAGTGAAATAGCACAATGTCTCTTGACTTGTTGGCACAGTGGCATCAGTAGTAATGTGAAAAGTGGTCGTGCTTGTAGCTGTTGTTCATTGCCAGCTCTGAATCAAAATTGGCAGCAACATCTGGCACCCTACCCTGCACTGGTGCCTATCCTGGGTTGGTATAACTAACAATATATGTTTAACACTTGTCACATGGTTTGTCTGGTCACATGACAGCTAGTTAGAAATGGCAAGGTATGCCTAAGAGTGATGTACATTAAATTTCATTCCAGTATTTTCGTGTCTTAGCAAAGATATTTACGCTTGAATGTCAAACTTTTATAAAAAGTTATGTTCTTTCTATAAGGACTAATTTCAGTGTCTTCAAGTAAAATTAAAAAATTGCCAATAAAAAATATGTCAACATTTTGCAAGAAACGTGTAATGCTAAATGATAGTTTGCTCTCAGGTGCTATCAGTAAAATAATTGAGATTATTTACATGAAACAGAAAATATTTAATGTGATTGTCATTTTTTAGCATAAGAGCAAGGGATTCTGGGTAGATGATGCAAGGGCTAGCGCCACTACCGACTCTACCACAATTTATTAGCAAGAATTCTCATACAGTGCCAGGACTAAATAGCTACAATAAATTAGTAGTCATTTCCTTAAAAGAAAACAACTCCTAATTTAGAATCAATTAATCTTCGACAGCTCAGCCATAAATATCATTCTTGTAAAAATATCCCCAACTAAATGTATTATAAACTAAAAAATATTGTGGAAACGTATGTATCTTGTACCATTTATATCTTGTACCATTTATATTTTGTACATTTATATCTTGTATCATTTATATTTTGTACCATTTATATCTTGTACCATTTATATCTTGTACCATTTATATTTTGTACCATTTATATCTTGTACCATTTATATCTTGTACCATTTATAATTTGTACCATTTATATCTTGTACCATTTCTATATTGTACCATTTAAATGTTGTACCATTTATATTTTGTACCATTTATATCTTGTACCATTTATATGTTGTACCATTTATATCTTGTACCATTTACATCTTGTACCATTTATATCTTGTACCATTTATATGTTGTACCATTTATATCTTGTACCATTTACATCTTGTACCATTTATATCTTGTACCATTTATATTTTGTACCATTTATATCTTGTACCATTTATATCTTGTACCATTTATATTTTGTACATTTATATCTTGTACCATTTATATTTTGTACCATTTATATCTTGTACCATTTATATCTTGTACCATTTATATCTTGTACCATTTATATCTTGTACCATTTATATCTTGTACCATTTATAATTTGTACCATTTATATCTTGTACCATTTCTATATTGTACCATTTACATGTTGTACCATTTATATTTTGTACCATTTATATCTTGTACCATTTATATCTCGTACCATTTATATCTCGTACCATTTATTTGATATTACTACACTGAGGGGAGTATTGTAACTTTTGCTTCAATGCTTTATCAACTGGTTCTTTTAGCATTTTTTATCACAAAACGAAATCAACAATCTGTGTGTTTAAATTATAAATTAGTCACAGCATGCGTCCTGTTTCCTGGACTAAACGGATATTGTGAAAAGCAGCGGCAGTGTCCATACTCGCCAATGCTGGGTACAAGACCAAAATAACATGAAAGTTTACTGCAAAGTTGCCTCAGAGCTGCAATAAACCTGTGCTTTACTAGTCTCTCCCTTAAACATAGACATATAAGTTTGTGTCCAGGATACACCAAGAGCTTTGTAGACATCAGAGACAGCTGCTAGTTTACAATTAATAATTATATTTTATATGGTTTAATGTTAGTTTATAATGTAAACTGGAATAGATTCTCATGGAACTGTGAACATATTATACATAAACCAAGTGGTATCTCATTTATAACCATGCATTGCAACATTCTTGTCAGATTATCTTTCAGTAGTTATCATCAGTGCATTTTGCTTAAGATTTTAAGATTAATGATATCAAAAGATTTTAAAGAATAAATTAAATTTCCCACCATTTGCTTGCTGAATTTTTAAACTGAGAAATTTTTTTATTAAATTTAAAACTGCATTTTAAATTATTTTGCTTTTCTTAAACAACATTTAAGTACAAGATGGTTGTGATTTTGAATGCTAAGAAATTTCCAAGAACTAAAATGAATACTCGTAGATAATTGCGTACCAGAACTTTATTTACTTATTGGTTAAACATAGAAATGGTTCTGTTATCTTCATTTGAACTAAAACTGTAGTTGCTTTGATTTAACTTTTTGCGATGTAATGTGGCCTTTGATTTGACTAGACACAGTAGAATTCTATCTGAGTGGGCCTTCATTCAACATAGTTTCTATTTGTGAGTGGAAAGGTTTATATTTTTTTCTTTCTGTTTGCAAAATTGAATATTTGGAGGTCAAAGCATGATCTGTTAATGCAATCACCAAATTTGGGCTGTTTAGTGAAGTAACTCCAAAGGTTTTTCTATCTATGTGTCACTGTAGAGTGATCTGTGATTTACAATCAGCTACAAGCTGCATCCAGCATGTTCATGTTTCTGTCATTCACGTAGTTGTGTTCAATTGTCAGATCAAATTGGCAGTTTGCTGCCAGCAAATAGTAAATGCAAACTGTATACCTTTCTCAGCCCTCTAGAAATGCTATCTGCATTGTGTCGATGTTGATTTAATTTTTGACTACATGACCAACCTCACCAACAACCTCACCAACAACCTCACCAACAACCTCACCAACAACCTCACCAACTACTTCTGGTGTTTCTCTTTCCTCATACGAGTAATATTGATCAAATACCTCTCTCAATACGTTGCTTCACACAGCTTGTTTGAGTAACTCTCAGCTAAATTTACAAACAACGCAAATATTAGTGCAGCGGGTAGAATAAGTAAGTGGCATTGGGGTGACACAATTAGGTCACAGGTGATCGTTAATCTTCCTGATTGATGTATGCTAATACAGCGTACACAAGCGTACACAAGCGTACACAAGCGTACACACAAGCGTACACACAAGCGTTCACACACAAACATGGCATCTGTACACAAACTGGTATAATGTGTGATACAAAGAATCTTCTAGTTCTACATATAAATGGGTCAGTAGATATCAAACGCTCAGGGGAAAGTACTGTCAGGTTACGTGGTAAAAGTGTGAAGTTGTCCCACTTCATAATTCACTACATATATGGCTACAGAAACTAAATATTTTGTATTAGCAGACAATCTCCGCAACAAAACTGAAAGTAAACTGTATAAACTTGGCAATGTAATAACATGCCTGGAACCTGCCGATGTTCTTTTCTGATCATTATCCAATTAAATTCTCTCAAAATACAATACAGACGTATTACGTAGCTCATCAGTACTGGCCAGATGTGACCAAAAGGATGAAAGCAAGTAGAATGTTTGTGACCTAAAAATAGTGCGGGTGTGATTTGACCCAGCAAATACACAAATATATTCCACTTGTCAGCCATGGTTCACTGCACTCAACCGAGCTGTGCTGTAACATGTTATGAGGGCGTTCTTTCATGTTGCAGAAGCTGAAGGGTGAAGATCTACTCCATTACGAGACGAGAGTGTATCTCAGTTGCAGGTGAGTGTTTTATATGGTTTGCTATGAGTCTTCAGCTCACACAGCTACCAGATTATCTCCACGTACTGAAGTGGCACTAAATTGTATTGTATTGCTTCTGGCTGGCAAGTTTCTACCTAACTTGTGCTATTGCATTATACTAGAAGCCAATAGAATTGCAGCACTTGCAAGTTTATGACATTATTTCACCGCTTTCCTCTCTTAAACTCTGCTCTGCCCTCTTCACTTCCTTCTCTCTCCTCTCTACCCAAGCTCTACTCTCCCCTTCTCTCTTTGACTCATTTCTCAATCTCTATTTTGTAACATGTTCACCAACTCTACCGAATCCTTGATCCTTCCTAAACGCACACCTCAGTTCTTGCTGGTTGCTTCCATTATATAAAAAGACAACTTTGTCACAACAAAATTTATGTGTTACTATAACCTCTGCGAAGTTCATACTTACAATGTTCCCCATTGAAACATAGCAGTGCAGTTTGTGCCTAAATTTTATAATAAATAATATAAAAATCTTAGCACGCAAAAAATTTAGAAGCGTTTTGTTTATTTTTACTGCATACAATTATAATCGAGGGGGCGTAATATTATTTGTTTAACAAACAAAAAAACAGGCGCATCTTAATCAATTGATGTCGTACAGAACACTCTCAGAGCTAGTGTGTTAGTCAGTGTTTGTTTTTGGCGCATTTTAATTAAATGACTATTTCAGAAGATGATGAAGGCTGTGCAGGTGACAGAGTTTGGAGGACCAGAAGTGTGTAAAGTAACAACCATTGCCAAGCCAACGGTGGGACCAAACCAGGTGAGAGAGAGAATAACTCCACATACTATATGTAGGTGTTATTGTACGTGTCAGACCTGAGACTGGGTGATCTTGTGGGTACAGAGGTCTCTCTAGGGGTACTGAACAGGAGATTGCATTCTGTAAAAAGCGTTCTTTTCTGTCTCCATGTCTGGTCAGATGTGGATATTTTATGAAACTTTAGCTGATGGGGAGACTCCTGTGATATAAAATATGGAATCATGCTTGCAGGGTATTGCCTGCTACCTTTTTAATAAGATTGGCTGGTTGACAGGAAGGTCAGGTAGAGGTCACTGAGGACGTATGGGAGTGTTAGATAAAAAAAAGAAACACACAAACACTCTCTACTACTATATATTATGTTCTGTTGCAGGTACTAATAAAGACTAAGTACTCTGGAATAAATCCAGTAGATGTATACATCAGATCTGGCGCTTTCGCTAAGAAATTTGATGAGCCTTACATACCTGGTTCTGACTGTGCAGGTACATAGACATGCATCTTGATAGACTACTAGTCATTATTACTAGATGTACATACATGTATATGATATAACTCTCACATAGATACATAGATACAGCTCCCACTATAAATTTCAATAGACATAGATCTACATGTACATATATCTAGGTAACCACAGATATCTCTCATTGCTTGGCAACAATTAGTTTTGCTAAATTTGAACATAATCTTCTTCTACATGCATGTATAGGAAAAATATATTAAACTGTATGTCTGTGTGTCTGTCTGTCTGTGCGTCTGTCTGTCTGTGCGTCTGTCTGTCTGTGCGTCTGTCTGTCTGTGCGTCTGTCTGTGCGTCTGTGCGTCTGCTCCTGTCCAAGTTTTTAAAAGCACAATTTTATTTAGTGTACTAATTGGCAAACTGTTCAGAGTCGTTGCAGGAAATTGCATGTCAAAGGTTCTAATGTTGATGTATGCATTGTAAAGGAATTTATAAACTCCTCATATTCTTTTTATGTTTAATTTCTTTTATTTATGAGCCCTGAATGCCCAAATTTAAATATGTCAAAAATCCAGGGAGAAAGTAAATCTGAGAGCGAAAGCATTGATACAGAGTTTCCGAGGACAATGGGTACTACTTAGGCAATAATTAGGTAGTATTTGTATAGATAGTACGTGTATATATCAAAGTAGTTATTTTTATATCATTGAGTATCAACTTGAGTGTTTACATCCATTTAGTTTTGTGCTACGTGTATATCTATTTTTCATCAGGTACAGTTGATGCCGTGGGAGAGGGTGTCAGCACATTCAAGGTGGGTGACCCAGTATTCACAGTGAAGACAGTCACAGGCACCTGTGCTGAGTATGTTTTAGCTGATAGTAACGGAATCTTTCCTTTAAACACAGACAAACTGACATATGAACAAGGTGCTTGCTTGGGGGTGCCATATTTTACTGCATACAGAGCTCTTGTCACTAAGTAAGTACATTCTATAACATCGTGTGTGCGATTGTCAGATATGTGCTACAGTGCATCACTGTACTTGTCTGCCCTGTGCTTCCACTGGGCAGGCAAATCCAAGTGTTGTAAATTTTGCAAAAGTAATATTTTTGGTCGCTTGGCAACTATTTGTATTATGTCAACTATTTTTATTATGTGTTTTAGTCAACTTTGTTGGCATGCAGTCTATATGATTTATCAAAAAGTTCTAATATTATCCAAGTTATAATGTGAGGTAATTATGTGTAATATAATAGATCTAATATAGCTAAAGAATTCCACTGTTGTAGAGCTCAGGCTAAGGAAGGAGAATCTGTGCTAATACATGGAGCTAGCGGAGGGGTAGGTATTATACAGTTTATGTTTTCTCTTGTTTGATATACAAAAGTTATAGCCCTTATATTTGTTTCTGCAGGTTGGAACTATTTGTGTGCAGCTAGCCAAGCATCTCGGACTAAAGGTGTTTGCTACAGCAGGTACAGAGAATGGTTTGAAGATTGTGAAGGAGTGCGGAGCTGATTTTACCTACAACCACAGAGAATCAGACTACACTGAGAGACTTATGGTCAGTGCAGACACACAGTTAGCTTTACGTTTTCTTACAATAGGCGTACCAACTTTTCAAGCTGATGAGGACTCAACTGTTTGTAGGCTGATGCTGGTGCTGAAGGAGTCAATATTATAGTAGAAATGTTGGCCAACGTAAACTTACAAAGAGATCTAGAGATGATTTCTGTCAGTGGTAAAATCCTTGTGATTGGTTGCCGTGGTAATATTGAAATCAATCCAACGCTTATGATGGGTAAAGAAAGCAACATAATGGGAATATTAATATACATGAATACGGAGGTAGGTTACACTTGTCATGAACACATCTGACTAAATAAAAATATCAACTGTGATTGTCATTAGTAATAATAATAATAATTATTATTATTACCAGTTACAAACGCAATAGTTAAAACTTAAAAAGAGTACTCTACAATCTCGTATTAGGTAGGGTGATACTAGAGTAATAAATGCTTGAGGGAGGATGTTTGCTGCAATTTTTTCATGTTGATTACTTGTCAGTCAGTTAATGAATGAGGCAGTCGTAGATGGGTGCAGTATTTTCTGTTGTAGACTTGCTTATGGTTATTTTCTAAGCTGTGCATAGCACCACACTTCCCTATAACTGTTGGCAGCAGATATTTTGATTCAATGCTTGGCAAGTAATCAATTCAAAACAGTATAAAAAACAGTTTCGACTTGTCTGACCTGGTCTAGTACGCACACTCACATGTTTTTACAAATATAAAGCTCGTCCTGGAGAGTGGTGTCGCTAAGATTTTGTGCTGATGTTTGACGTGAAAATTAAGATAAAAAATTTTAGAACTTTTATTTAATATACTTGCTGCTAAAAGTTGCCAGAGAATAAATATGTCAAAAGTTCAGCAATGCATTGTGGGGGCAGAGAGATGGGAGTCTGTGTCCCACGCTAAAAATTCTCCAAGTTCTTTCTATAGAACTTGCTGTAACATCAGCAACTATTAGAAACAGGCTCATTTTTGCACGACTGATCTAGCTGGCAGTTTGTAAAGGCTTTTCCCAAAGTGCTGGTGAGAGCACAAATTCATAAGGTAACTCAAACCTCCACGACTAAATTAATTGAAAAATAAACGAAGAAATTTCAAACTTGTAATGGAGTTGTGTGCTGTAGAGGTGACAACTCTGCTAAAACCTGATGTTACCATTGTTTAAATGCTTTTGGTAAAAAAATTAAATACTTGTGGCCCAAAATTTTTCTAGGGCTGAAATTAGACAAACATTTTTTTCAGCAAATTTGGTGCTAGAATTTTGGTATCTTGCCAAAATGGTTCAGTGATCAAGACAGTATTAATTATAATAAAACCAAATCAAGGTTTTGTATATATTTAATAGAGCTGTTAAAACTGTGAATCGCCTCCATAACCAAACGATTTTAGAGAAAAAGGCAGCAGTCACCATTGTACATGAAATTATAATACACCTAGAGAATGCAGGCATTTGATGAATCTTATGCATCATTTAGATCTAACTGGATTCATCATGTTTTAGCAATAGGAATGAGCCTGTTTGTAATGGTGGTGTACATCGTGTGCATATAGAATTGGATAACTCTCTATGGCTATATAACTCTATGGTTAGCACACACATAGACATCTATGTAACTAATGCATCTATAAATACACATTTGTAGGAAGAGTGGAAGGAAGCAGGAGAACAAGCGATAAAATACCAGGAGCAGGGGTGGATAACTCCAGTAGTATCTAACACTAAGCGGTACACATTAGATACAGTCAGTGAAGCTCATGTAGATGTCATGTCTACATCTGGTGCCTGTGGAAATCTTGTAATCTGTACAACCACATGAGATGTTGTATAAGATTTTTTTTTATTTGTTTGATGGAGTTCAATTGTGCTGTGAGCCTGGTCGGTTGTGGTTAGGTATATATAGTATAGGAAACCTGGTTTTATGGTGGAGACAACTCCTACATGTAACTGTACCACATATATTGTATAATAATAATCACATATATTACCTTGTTAGAGATAGCTCCATTGTTTAATGATGCCAATGATTTGGTAGAAAGAAAGTGCACGTAAATGCAGCATCGTTTGGTTCTTTACAAAAAATTGCGCTTCAGGGATGACCACAACTAATTTCTGCCAACTGAGAGCAGCAATGGGACTGAGCAAGACCCCCAAAACTGAAGGGACACACTGAAAACGCTCAACCTACAAGCATGCTACGGATACAGACTGTATACTGCCTCAACAATGATGTAGCTAAAAGATACCACTTCAAAACTTAACATCTGCTGAGAAGGCTGACATCCATTAGTCGATTGAGACAAAGCTCGTCACTGATCTGTGTCGCACCCCCGTGGCAACAAACAAGGGCACCACCTCTATATCCTTGTTAATAGCTCTCACAATGTGCCTGGAATATATGGAGTAGAATACGTTTCTCCTTCATCACTCAGTAGCACTAGAAGGGGTTAACTTTTTGATGTTTGGTAGAGAAGTGATGCTACCTGACAGTCAGATGGATGGTAAACTTTTGCCTCTACAGATAACAGAAATCTGATAGATAGTGAAAGGAGAGACAAGAGATACTCAGGAGTCTTCAGCCCTATGTAGTAATATAGGTACAAGATAGCTGTAGGCCTAAATGGTAACTCTCACAGACCAAGTGAAATGATGGATCAAAAAACCTGCAAGAATTTGAAACACTAATGGTCTAGCAGATTTTGCATTGAAATTTACGTTAATGCTGCAGCATGGCTAAAGCTGAAATAGCAACATAAACCATTTGATACCAAGCATTCAAAAGTATACAATGCATTGCCACATGTTATATGCATGCCTGAACTAGTTGAAAATGATTGCCTATTACCATAAAATGGAGTTGTCTTCCTGCAGTGGTACCAATGAATCTAAGACTGCATGAAATTAAATGAAAGTACACAACTCCTACACTGACAAAGGTACTTTCCAAGTGTTAGAGAAATCAGCATTTATGCAGATGTTTCTATATCATTTCTGTGAGGGAGTTTATTACTTTTTAGTCTCTGTGTTCCCTTCACCCTTTTCCTAGAGTAAACAAGGTTCATTGCATTTTACAGCAAAATCAGAAGGATAGCACTTGGGGAGCACTTGTTACACCTTTGCACAAGTGGAATAGACTATTGAATATTAAGGCAGCATGCTGACCTTATACTAGCGCTATACCCACCCTCTGCCTCTTATGCCACACCTCAGAAATAACCCAACCTTGTGTTTATCTCACCATAAACACTTCCCTAGCCTGGGTACCCCGTTTCACCCCCTTCCTCTACAGTCCCCAGAGATAGTTGCTATAGAAAGACGGGGAGTGGTGGCTGTTTAGCTGCAACAGCAGCCATCTACTGTACATCACAGTTCTTATGCACTGGTACTCTAGTCAGTACAAGTAACCTGTAATGACATTGCTTCTCCATTAGTCTTGTACTAAATGTGTCCAATACATAGCGTGAAGGCCAAAGGAAGGCTACCACAAACATCACTATATTCTCATTGGTAATTGCACATTAGCATTCATGTTATTATTTATACTGTATCTCGTTTAATTACTAAATGTGGCTGGGTATGCATTATGTGTTATAGGTTAAACTATTCAAGGCGGAGCATCCTTGACCTGACACATGCAACTGCTGATCTATGCAATATAATAAAGTGCTATTATATTTGACATAAGTCTCATCTGTCTGAGTTGAGGACACTGGATAGACTTCTTCAAGTCTGGCAGAAACAGGAAACGGTGGAGTCATAAGGCCAAGGAAATGAACGAAACTTTTTTTCTAGTAGTGGAGCTACTGAAGACCTCGGTGTCTCGAATCGTGAACTGACAGGATGCCTTGATCTTGTCTAGTCAGTTTGTTGTAGAACAGTAACTGGTGAGTGGAAGACAAGCCCCGCCTACCAGGCGGGAATGGCCGGGGTGAGCTCGTATCTGATAATGCTAGTGAACAGGCAAATCTGGTGAAGATAGTCCAGGTACATATAACCATAACTGACTGGGGTGTGGATCATGCCCTCAATTACCTCTCGGAGACTGACCAGCCCATACAGTGATCAACTGGGTCAACTGCAGTTGAAACACATGCACCACAAATCCTTATTGGTTGCAGGGAATGGTCAAGCAACCAGCCCAATGTAAGCCCTTGTAAGCCAAAAGGGGAAGTATTATTAGATGAGCTAGGTGTAAAGGTACACTGGGATAAGGTGGGAGACCACAGAGAATAAGTGGTTGTGGCTCCAGGTTGATAGAGTCTGTGAGCAAGCAGAGAGAAGCAACCCCGAGTTGGTATAAGCTCAGAGTAGTGGGTAGACACAGCTAGAGGCAGCCGCTGCCTGGTGGTGTTAGCAAAACTAGACTAGGAGTAGTTTAGTGGTTGAAGAAATACAGAGCAATCTAACATCAGTGAGTGCGCAGAGGCAGGTGCAAATCTGATTAACTTCTAGAAATAAAAACCTCTAAAAAAGAGAAGACAACACTTCAGCTACATCAATGAACCAGAATGCTTTCCCGATATAGTCTTTAAAGTATATTAATTTGGGATTTCTTGTCTAGACTATTACCTAATGTTACGACAAAGACTTGTTGTCACCATTTATTTACAAACTATTTTAAATCAAAGCACATACAGTCAATACCCCAACAAATAAAACCTTCCACTGGTATAACGTAGAGCAAACAGTTATCTCTCATTTCCTACAAACTAGATTCTTAGAAGTTCTCAGCGCCTCCATCACTGATCTCACTGTTGGAAATGTATCGGAAACTAGAGGAAGTGATGTCACGGCTGACTCCATGCTGTAAATAAATAAAACAACATAAACAACCCACATAGATACATATTCACCTGAGAAATACACAAGCCATCAATCTATCTCCAACCGATATTTGCTATAATTTATGCTATAAAATGGAGCCTGAAAAAAATTGATACAAAAAACTGAAAATAGTAAAAGAACAAAACTTGTCATAAATGACAAAAATACAACTCAGTTAAAGAAAAACAGGTAATTAATTGCTGGACAACAAACAATGCAGGCCAATACCTGGTGAGCTTAAACCAGTCTTTTGTACCAAATATGAACTCGTCGGGTGCGCTAGATAGCGTAGCCTCCATGTCCAACATCTTTCCAGCTGGAAACGACTTTGTCATCTCTTGGTCGATAGAGAGAAACATACCGACAAGGGTAGACAATCCCACTGACCTGTAAGTAATGTACATAGCCTCAGGTCCTACACATTGTACAAAGCCTCAGGTCCTATACATTAGGCGCTTTCGGCTAAGTGAATGTGTAGTCACAATCGTGACGAAAGGACGAATTTATTTTGTTTTAGGGAGTGCAAAATAGCGTTTCTTTATGGTGTGGCTTCGCGAGAAATTTAGCACCAAGGTGTTTGCGAGAACAAAGCTGGTTCGCAATATTAGGAGTTGTCTTTTCGTCACTTATGCATTGCTATTAAATACAGAGTCGTTTTATAGCAATCAATATTTCCATTTTGGATACAGCAACAAAAACATCGAGTCATCATCACGCTAGCAACGATCGTTGATGCAAGGCCATAATAACCATAATAATTTATCATTTCGAATATCTGTGTGTCACAGTAGAATATATTAGCGATGCCTAAAGTTATTGTTTATTTGTTCGCATTGTTTTAGTAGAAATAATTATTTACTATAATAATAATAAAAAATATTGTTCTATTATTATTTTATTTTTGTTCTTTAGCTTGTACTACGTACAATTGTTGTAAGAGAAGACAACTCAACAAATATATTTTTCTTTACGGCTGCTGATTCTTTTTTTGTTTACTTAGCTGTAAGCCCATATTGTACATAGCCTCAGATCCTGCATATTGTATAAAGCCTCAGGTTCTATACATTGTACACAGCCTCAGGTTCTATACACTGAGCATAGACTCAGGTGCCATACATTGTACATAGCCTCAGGTGCTATACACTGTACATAGCCTCAGGTGCTATACACTGTACATAGCCTTAGGTGCCATACATTGTACATAGCCTCAGGTCCAATACCTTTTACATCGTCTTAGGAGCCAAACATTCTACATAGCCTCAGGTGCTGAACAGCGCATAAAGCCTGAAATGCTATAGAACGTAAAGTTAAACACTTACGCAGAACCTCTCGAGAAAGGGCAAAGGTTAAAGAAATAGTAAGATAAAGTCATCATAGCATTCACAGTGCCATCTACATCCTGTAAATTATAAATTATTTATTGTACATGTTTGTAAGAAGCAGGTTTTGTTAATCAACAGTTTATATACAGTGAGGTTAGTACAGCAGGATCATGGGGGACACAACTTCTCCTGTTGTTTTTGTAAGTAAACAGTAAACATCACAACTAACAGATGATAGTTAGCCTCAGCTGTTGAGAGGAGTTTGCGAGGCTACAGGTTACAAGGTTATCGGCTAGAATGATATAATTCAGTACAAAACATCAAAACTAGCGCATAACGATGAGCTACAAGGGCACACAACTCACCAAAGAATTAGTACGCAGTTTACTAGCTAGTAGAATAACTTTACTATACAGTAGGCTAAGCTCCTGATCATAGTCTTGGGTCTTCTTGTGAGTTGTGGGGATGTTCATGTAGAGTGACGCACCTCCGTAACCAGTATGAGTGAGCACTATCATTCCTCCATCAAAGTAATGACTAGGATTAGATGTACTTGGTACAGTTGTAGAGATCCTTGTAGGAATGTGGGCCTGACACAAATAAAGTTATTATTACAAAAACTTTGATAAAGCCCAGCGCTGCATGCTATGACAGCAATATCATACACTCTAGTGCTATATAGCTAGTACATGGGTAACATACATGTACTTGTATTAATGTTTTACCACCAAAACCTACTAAAGAACTCGAGCTATCACCTACAAGACTCATTAAATATTTAGCTTCTGTACCTTAGCAATTGAGATCAAATCTTCTGGACTGTCAGCACGCTCTACCTCAGTTTTTCTACTTGTATGCTGTGGATATTGACTAAAACAGAAAATCATTAGCCAGTATGAAGCAGACATTTTCTACTAAAATAAAAATTTATAGCGCTTGAGGAGTTAAACACTGAATAACGCGCAGACGAGGACTTCACAACCTTAGACAGATGTAGTAAATCGTTGAGGGTTGAAATTGACCAATCAATGTGATGCCACAGCAGCAGTGGGAGTCACAAATAATTAGTGATTTCACAATAATTAAAACCCTCGAGCACTGCTAGTCAGGAAGGTTATATGCTATTCTACAATGCCTGGCATCCACATGTCATTGAAAGTGTTGGAGTTGTCTCACCAGGGAATGAGGAGACAATTTCTTACGCTCTAATAATACATTACACACACCAACAGCCTTTAATACTGGTGAGACTGATAGATGTCAGACACAGTTGAATCTGATAGATGTCAGACACAGTTGAGACTGATAGATGTCAGACACAGTTGAGACTGATAGATGTCAGACACAATTGATACTGATAAATGTCAGACACAGTTGAGACTGATAGATGTCAGACACAGTTGAATCTGATAGATGTCAGACACAGTTGAGACTGATAGATGTCAGACACAGTTGAGACTGATAGATGTCAGACACAATTGATACTGATAAATGTCAGACACAGTTGAGACTGATAGATGTCAGACACAGTTGAGACTGATAGATGTCAGACACTGTTGAGACTGATAGATGTCAGACACGGTTGAGACTGATAGATGTCAGACACTGTTGAGACTGATATATGTCAGACACAATTGAGACTGATAGATGTCAGACCCAATTGAGACTAATAGATGTCAGATACAATTGATACTGATAAATGTCATCCACAGTTGAGACTGATAGATGTCAGACACAGTTGAGACTGATAGATGTCAGACACAGTTGAATCTGATAGATGTCAGACACAGTTGAGACTGATAGATGTCAGACACAGTTGAGACTGATAGATATCAGACACAGTTGAGACCGATAGATGCCAGACATAGTTGAGACTGATAGATATCAGACACAGTTGAGACCGATAGATGCCAGACACAATTGAGGCTGATAGATGTCAGACATAGTTGAGACTGATAGATGTCAGACACAGTTGAGACTGATATATGTCAGACACAACTGAGACTGATAGATGTCAGACCCAATTGAGACTAATAGATGTCAGACACAATTGAGACTGATAGATGTCAGACCCAATTGAGACTAATAGATGTCAGACACAGTTGAGACTGATAGATGTCAGACACAGATATAACTTACATGGAAACCTGCTGTTTTATTGTGGACCTAGTTAATCCAAATACCAGATCAAAGTAGGATTTCATCCTGAGATTTTTTACCTGAGATCTGCAAAATAGAATTAGATCTATACAAACAATAGTCAGCTATTTTTATATCTAAGGCATCATCGCAGTAAAGCACAGCACTTCACAGAAATCAACTATGATAACTCATATACTGACATCAAATTTAGCTTTTGGCTACACCAAGAGTGCGCAAAGTCTAAATAACTTGTTATGAGTCAACTCCGCATCTTAAACTAGTAGGTATTTCTTATTATGTAACGGGCTGACTAGCATAAAGAGCTGAATGAATTATATCTAGTCTGTACAACAAAAACAGTAGAAAGCTCAGAAATAATCGCTCCAACCACAAAGATTTGAGTCACTTGTTCATGAGATCCTTTTGCTGGTTGGCCCGTTATATTATGACAGCCATCGATGGCAAGAAGCAATTGACTTTAACGCTAACTGCCTTGCATTCAGCAGCTGGGAGTCGTGTCCTCCAGTATTGCACCAATAGTTGATGTACACCTGATTATGGTGGTAGGTGAGCCTGTTTGAAGCATTGCACACAGTAATCTTCCTACTGCTCCATTAGCAGACGAAAAAACAACAGCTCTCGCCACGTAGAAAGTTTCTCTCTTCCTGTATCAACTATACAACTCTATGGTATGGAGTTAGCATTGTCAGTGCCAGAGTTGGTGGACATACCTCATGTCTAAACTTTCTGTGTTACCATGACAGATGTTGTAGGGGCTGCGTGGATGGCTATTTAGGATAGGCAACAGCCATAACCAGTCAGCTGCTGCCAGAGAAGTCACTGCAAGTTGTACATCTATGTACAAGAAAGCAATGCCTTCTATGAAACATGCACGAGTGATTGATATATCTGATTGATACATCTCCGAGGTAGTTGATAATGTTTGTGGCATAATAGACTGTTGACAGATGTGGTCCTGGCTAGTACTGGCCAGCTAGTTCATCCTCTCCACACCAGAAAAATCAAAGGTGTCTCTAGCTGGTATACAAAACATCCCTCAACGAGGAGGTGCTTTCTCAAGGGGCGGAGCTAGCAGAATGGCAAGCCACTCGTCCCCCTTAATACACAAATAGCCAACTTGTCTAATGATTTCACTATTGAATTTTTGATCATTATTCCACATGATTTCCAATCTAAATTTATGCTTTATTCTCAAACCATGGCAACCAGTTTAAAAATTTTATAGACTCACTATTAAATAAAAAACTGCAAAACAGGAAAATGATGGCACTGAATACTTTAACTAATGACGGACAAATCAATCATACAATAACATAAAAAAAAACAAAAACTGAATGATACAAATAATAAAACTGTCTACAAGGACAGTAAATGATCAAACTTCAAACTTTTCACTAACTGCACAAACAGCATCTCAAAAGGCAAACTCTCAGTTTCACTGGAGCATTCTTACAGTCTAGATAGTGTTAAACCAAATACCACGGAACTCACCGAGCCTTACTTACACTAACTGCTACTATGAAGTTATTGTTGGCCTAGACTTTGTCGAGCTTTCATAAATAACTAATAATAAATAATATGTACTACCTCATATAATAGCTAGCAAGTGATCCCAGCCACACACAGTTAATACGTAAGGTAAGATGATACATTCAGTGCAGACAACTCAGCTCTAGCTCGTTAAATAAAGACAACTTTACATACACTGGCAGTCACTCACTGGTAACAACTAATACATAAATACTCATAAATCCATTATATAGCTAAATAATACAATACAACTGCCCTCTAACTGTATGCAATATTAATCTTAGACCGTAATATTAATTTTAAAATGTATGAATAATCTTGAGGTGTAACATAAATTAGTCTCAAAGCGTAATATTATTATGAAAATGTAATATTAATAATAAAGCATAAGATTAATTTTGGAATGCAAAATTATTCTTGTAATGGAATATCGATCTTGGAATCTAATATTAATCTTGAAGTATAACATTTCTTTAGAATGTAATATTAATCTTGGATTGGAATATCAATTTTGGAACGCAATATTAATCATAGAATCTAATATTAATCTTGAGAGATGAGATTAACCTTGGAATGTAATAGTAATCTTCGAAAGTAATATTAATGTTGGAATGTAATATTAATGTTGGAATGTAATATTAATCTTAGAAAGTAATATTAATCTTGCAATGCAATATTAATCTTACAATAATGCTGGTTAACTGCCAATACAAAGAAGTAAATAACATCAACAAAGGTGGATGGAAACTTCTCATAAAAACTGTTGATTTGAATCTGAGAAGCAAAAACATGTAGAGGTTTACGTTACAATTACAAGTGACCTTCACCTGTAGAATGAGACCTCATTGTGATATCCGATATGTTCCTCTCTATATATCCTACTGAGCCACAGGACTGGAGTCTCCATATCAGCTAGCCTTCTGTATGCGAGTGAGATCTCATACAGCTGCTTCCATGTCATTTTATCTGTCCCTGCACATGATAGAGAATATACAGTAGAGTGTAACAAGTATGTAGAGGACATATAACAGTTTATGAAGGAATTACAGTAGTACACAATAGATTTATAGAGAATATACAGTAGAGTGTAACCAGTATTTAGAGGACATATAACAGTTTATGAAGGAATTACATAGTACGCAATAGATTTATAGAGGATATACAGTAGAGTGTAACAAGTATGTAGAGGACATATAACAGTTTATGAAGGAATTACAGTAGTACACAATAGATTTATAGAGGATATACAGTAGTGGGTGAAAGACCGCGTGTACATGTAGCATTGGGTTAGTGATTGCGGGATTTTGCAACTTCTGTTTCCTGATTAACCGCGAAGCAATTGCTAGCATTTTTTTTAGGTTATTGCCAGGTTTTGATCCAGATGAAAAAACTGCTAGTAAAACCCTTGATCAACCAAACCCGGCAAACAAAAGAGCAACAAATAATCTTCATCAGAAAAATAGTTTTCAGGTCTAAAAGTAATTAAATAAAAAGATTAGTAGAATTTTATAACAAATTGAGATGCAAAAAAAACGTTGCTGAAATTCTTTTTCTGCCGTTGTTTATTTTACAACAATGACAATAATTAAATTGAAAATAAATGCAACTTCATTGAGGAAAAATTTTGCAAAACACTAAGTAATAATAATGAAGATTTTTAAAAGCTAGAGTTAAAGTGAAAACTCTATGAAAATGTTGCGATTATTTGTTAAAATGTACAAATTAATATTATTATGGAAGGGCCGCTGGCAGACAGCCCCCTCTGTCGACCATGCAACAAGAAATCTCCATAAATCTCAAGAGATATGTTGCAGTTTAGTTGCTGCAAGTCCGTTTTCTCAATAACTTTACGATGCTCAATGAGAGAACAACTCTTCACTCAAAGTGTGTCATACAATAGCCGGGGCGGCTCTCAAGAGGCGGAGTTTGTGAAGGTGGGCGGGGTTTGGGGGAGAGAGTGAGAGAGAGCCGGGGACAGATTGATTTTGAGATGCCGTATTCTGTAACAGAATACGTCCTAGTCTTAGTAAACTGCCTTTTTTCAACGAAAAGCCGACGTAAATGTGGTTTTGTTGAGTAAGTCTATTGATATTTCTCTCAAGTTATTGCCATGTGCTAGCCACATGCTCAGCTCTACGAACCAATTTTTTGTGCTGGTTTGTTGTTTTACAATTTCTTTTACAACTGGACATGATAGAATTGACCAATCTCAACTCTGGATGCTGCAACTAAGATTTTCCAGTAAGTAGTCAATGAGAAGCGGTAGATATTATTATAATAGTAATGTATGTAATAAATAATAAGGAATAATTTAATAATAATTATTAATATATATATATATATTATTATTAATTGTTTGTGACTATTGTAATTATTATTAATGTTGCTAAAAAATTGTGATTGTTTTTATACTTCTATCTATCTACTAGCAATATGATGATTATTAATAAATACTAATAATATTGTTTTAAGAAATAAAACTATCAGCCAACAAACATCATCAACAATAAATTTTATTATTTAATTTATTGTTGTTGTTTGTGGTTGATATTTGATAATTTTTTTGTCATTGGCTACTACGAACTACTAATAATGATTTTTGTTATGATTATTAGGATTTTTTAGAATTGTAAATAATTATAATAATAATTAATAATTGAATTTTATAGTTTTACAATTAAAATAGATAATATTATAATATATATATAATAAATTATTATGGTGTCAACATATATGTGTCACCATGGTGCCACACACTATGTGGTGTGTGTCTTCTTTGACCATATAAACTCCATGGGTGGGTAACTAAACCTTTCCACAAACTGAGTTAGTGACAGTATGCCTGAACAATCCAGATGAGTACAACATTGCAATAATAAATAATTGTATATACTACTACTACTTTCACAAATAATAATTAATGCTATAGAAGGATGTGTGCTAATGACAATGCTTTATTGTTGTGGGCCAGTAGTATAAGCAACAAAGCAACATCATCTTGCCAAACAAGAAAGCACACGTTTTTATTATTATTATTTTGCATTTAATTACAGTTATGCAATAATGTACAGGATTTCGTGTCTGGGTGGTAGCCACCTGTACACTCTCCCGATATGCTCTGTTCGACCTCAAGTCAGTGTTCAATAATGTGCTTATTATTGTTTACAGTGCGTACATTGACTGGTGCAGTTTTGCGTGCGGCCGAATCTGGTGTGGAGTGAGTGCAATAATTATCTGTAATTATTTGCTATGTTCGAACCCTTACAAGGTCCGACAATAATTGTAAATTATTGTCTAGTTTATAGTTTGTTTCGAACTGTGCTCTGACATTAATTCCTCAGGAATTACTTGTCTAGTTTATAGTTTGTTTCGAACTGTGCTCTGGCAATAATTATGCTGAAGTTTTGTAGCCGAATCTGGACTCAGTCGAGATCGACAATAACTTCCTGCAATTATTATTCGACTAGCTTGTCGGATTCCCCGAATCCGAATTTGATAGGTCGAACTATTAGTGCACTAGGCCTTGTGTTGTAATCCTTGCCTCAGGCAAGGGTATACACAGTGATAGGGCGTACCGTTCTCACTTTCCACCTTAGCGTCGTGCTTGCTAACAGTCGACTTGTCCAGCGCTGGTAGTTTAGGTGCTCCTAGTAGTGCTTGCTTCAAGAGAGAGAAATTCTTCTGAGAGTCAGGCTAACTCTGAACTTTATTGCATGAACATCCATTTAAATACAGGGAAGGCGGGTACACATTACTAACCACGCCTGAGTAAAAATACTGGTGCAAGCCACGCCTTGCAATTACATCAACACCCACTTTGTAATAATTAAAAACGTGGAAAAAGATAATAAGTGATAGTAAATAATGGGGTTGTGACTGGGGTTATCCCCCCTTATAGGGGGCGCTGGTGTAAGTCCAACCGGAAAATGCCGAAATTTTTATATAGAATGCAATGCAGAAATACGGAGTTGAAATGTTAAACTAGAATAAACAGGCTATTGCAATGCGATTGATATAATTGAACAAGCCACGGAGCTCACAGGGCTATAGCAGATTACACGTACATAAGTTTTTAATCACACAAGTGTAGCTATAGAGCATAATAATAATTAAATAACCACGATGCGGTCAGCGATTATATACGATCGTTGGTACAGTAGTTAATAAATACGATGAAACACCAACGATAATTAACTTATTTAACGCAACGTTTGTGTGTAAATGGATTGTCTGGTATCTGTGCGGAAAATAATAATAATACAAGTAATTAATCATTAGCATCTATCTACACCTCTATGAAACTATTATTATAAATGACAATAAGAATTTAATGTGGTGACAATTTTTTTATAATAATAAAATCAATTATTCATTTTTTTATCATAATTGATTTATTAATATAATAATTATAAATAATAATAATAATATTAAGTTGTTAGTTACTACTACTATAATTATTATTTATTATTATAAAATTATAAGAAGCATCTTTTATAATAATTATTATTATCTAATAACAATTCAATAATAACCTTAATAATTACAATAGCAATCATAAACAGTAGAATCATAATTATAAATGATTATAATAAATGAAAAAAGATTTCACTAATAACTATAAAAAAAAATAGTTAGAATAATGATAACATGGGCATCAAAGGCTTGCCGAAAAAGAGAAGGAAGACGATGCGCCCGTTACTAAATGTGCTAGTAATAACCTAGCTTTTTCGCTCAGTTTCAATGAATTGGGTTTGTGATATTGAACTTTTTTGCAAGCAACCGGAAATTGCTACGAATAGTTTTTATTACAGGACGCATCGTCTCTGGCATTTTTTTTGGCAAGCCCCGGAGTTCCGTGGATAACAACTGTAATAAATAATAATTGAAAAAACTGTAAAAAAGTATAAATCTTTGTTACTGCAGGTAGATTTGATGCTGCTGTCTTTAAAAATAGTCTGAAGTGTTTTTAGGGACATGTCATTATAGTATACAATTGACAGCATGGAAGCTATCAGGGAAAAACTGTCACGAGTCTGCATGAAGTAACTATATTTTATACTACGAACAATGGTAACTTCCGGTTGGATGTAGAAAGTTCAAAGAGAGATAACTCTTAATGTCACAACCCCATTATTTGGTACAAGGTAGAACGCAGTAAATAGACTCTAGCAACATAGGCACAGGTAAACAATAGAACGCAGACATAGACATAGACAATGAGTACGTATTGAGATATAATAATAGACGTTGCGTAGACAGACAGTTGTTGGTGAGTTAAAGGCTTAACTCCTGCACAATAGGAATACACAATGAGAGAATATCTCAGCCGATAATTGCGAGAGATTGTCTTAGTAAATTGTCTTGGGTAAATAATAACTGCGAGAGAGTATTGGCGTCCCTCACAATAATCTGTATGCTTGATGTTTGATTGGTAAGAGATGCTACTCAGACCACTCGTTATTTGTTGTTACATTTTTATTCTGTGAATATAACTAAAATTTCCAGTTTTTGCTTAGTATTGTGTAACTTCATTATTATGCTTACAACTGTCAGCTGTTATTGTTGTTGCAGGAGAATGCAACAATAAACTCTCTGGTGAATTAGTTCCAGAACATATTTGGATCGTAACAGACATATTATGTGGTGATTTACTCAGAAGTACTGGCCATGCAAAGTACCTATAGATGCGACTTCCTTGCTACAAGACAACAGTTACAGTCGTTAGTCATTCAGGAAATGAGCCTGGTGATTCATTTGTAACTGAAAACTGAGTTGGAGAGATGAAAAATATCACTTCCTCCGTACTGGTGGCTGTGTTAATGTTTGTATTTCTGGTTAGCTACTTGCTCAGTTCAGTGGTTTTCCCTGTTACTCCTTTCATTTATAGCTATTTATATTTCCTGCATTACAAATATATGTACATTACAAATATGTGTACAAATATATGTATGTACATTTTTTTTATATTTGTTTACGTGCGTATATTTTTGTTTTTCAATTGCACTCGCTATGTGATTCATGTGATAACTCGTTGTGTACAAAATTCCTGTTTAAATTTTATTCACCGCAAAGTTCTGATTTAAAATATGTTATTTCACACATTTTGCTAATCTATTGTTTTATCTTTTTCTTTGACTTTGTATGCATAAATCCATACATATGCATGTTCTATAAATTCCGTAAAATTATAATCGAAGTTGCGTGAAAGAATGCTAGAAAGCCATTATCATCAGTGGGAGTAAACCCTCATTGAACAGTGGAGTTTTAGCTTTATCTTGACAAGTTTTTGGGTAAGAATAAAATCAAATCAATAATAAGCTCTGTAAAAAGGTGGTCTAGTTTACTTGTGGCCAAGTTAGGTGCCACCATCCAACATAGCTCTCAATTCAACACAAAGGAATGATATCAGCTATATGAAGCTAATAATAAATACAACCACAGTAGTCATGCTTGGTGACCTACAGGGGCACTAGTCATGCTTACTTAGTGATATAGACTGTCTCATTCGTTTTCTGTTAGTAATACGATGAAGTTATAATGGGATTAATGCTCAACTACAATGTAAGCTCCGCCCACCGTGTGTCAATGTGTCCCTGGCTCTCATTCTCTCTCACCCCCCCCCCCCCCCCCATAGAGAGCCACCCTGGCTAGTCATACAAAGTCTGTCATGAGCCTTGTAATACATGAATAACAACCACTTGAGGTCAAAGGTTAGGCTATTGGTCACATGACTAAAATAACGCATTGCCCATTGATAACATATCTATGACATCAGCTACCAGTCTGCTGCTATAGGCAGTCAGCATATCTATGACATCAGCTACCAGTCTGCTGCTGTAGGGAGTCAACTTGTACAACACACTCCCACAATGCCCCTATGAAATACCACAGATGTCAGGCAATATCATCTGATGATATATTTATCTGTTAACTGTTATCTGCTAACATAACCAGCAATAACAATCTCACTTAAACTGAGCTAGCTAATCGGTTGCATACCAGATTTCTTGCCAGACGTCCACAACTTCCTTAGACGCTGTCCAACGTGAATGGCAGAGAGTCCCATGGCCAAGTTAAATCTGTCACTGGGAAGGAAAGAGTCAGCGCTGACTTGCATTAGACGTCCATATAGCTGAGCTCTACACAGCAGTCTTTGACTCTCCTTACTGTAGCTGTCAAAGTTCTGTGCCTCCACCGCTCTGTAATGTTCCCTCGATTATTGACACAACTTATCAGAGCTACTATTGTATATATATATTATATATCTACCTATTGTATATATATAATATATATCTACCTATTATATATCTACCTATTGTATATATATATTATATATCTACCTATTGTATATATATATTATATATCTACCTACTGTATATATATATTATATATCTACCTATTGTATATATATATTATATATCTACCTATTGTATATATATATTATATATCTACCTATTGTATATATATATTATATATCTACCTATTGTATATATATAATATATATCTACCTATTGTATATATATATTATATATCTACCTATTGTATATATATATTATATATCTACCTATTGTATATATATATTATATATCTACCTATTGTATATATAGGAGGAGAGGATACTTGGGCCAGGGGTGGAGAGAGCTGTCCAGGGGTGGAGAGAGAGGGCCAAGAATGGGAAGAGGGTCAGGGGTGAAGGGATGGCCAGAGGAGGAGAGCGTGCCAGGGGTTGAGAGAGTGCCGGAGGTGGAAAGAGGGTCAGGGGTGGGTGGAAAGAGAGCCAGGGGTGGAGATAGTGCCAGGGGTGAAGAGAGTGTCAGGGGTGGAGAGATTGCCAGAGGGTCAGGGGTGGGGAGATTCCTAGGGGTGGAGAGAGAGGACCAGGGATGGAGAGGGGACCAGAGGTGGAGGGAGTTGCAGATGTTAGGAGCAAAGATTATGGGTCAGAGCTGCTGACAACTAACTATAAATGCTATCATTAGTTGTAGTAAGTACATGGGGAGACAACAGAGACACCAGGAGGTGTGGGTAGTAACACTTACACTATGTCTGGAGAAAGAGCTCTCTGTTCAGAGGCAAAGTACTCGCTCTGTATAACAATAAATAGAACACCAAACAGTAGTTAGTACAGCTACTAGTTGACTAGGCCATAGCTAATGGCCAGTATAGCCAGTCGATGTCTAGAATGAGGAACTAAACAGTAACAACTATACTATACCATGACCCACTCTCAACCAACATACGAGGAGCTCGTTTACTAGTGAGAGAACTTTCTGTGTAACAACTTGTTAAGTATTTCAAACTTACCATGTCAAGAGGGGTGCCTTTAGCCCACCCATCCTTAAAGGCTGGCCGCAGATCCTTATCTATATCAAGATCCTTGAGGGGAGAGTCAAGTTTAGAATGAAGGTATCTGTAGTAGTTGATGAGATAACTAGCCTTAATATACTGAGAGTTTGGTTGTAGTGTAGGGGACGTGGGATTCATTGTACAGGTCACCCCAACCTAGAACATAGCAAGACAATTACACTCGCTATATTAGACAATTATATGGAGCTGGCAGAGAGATGCTTAACTGAGTTGGTACATAGACATAAACATTGCAATGAGCTCTATTTACAAACCATAGACTTGACAGCCTCAAAGAAGTGGCCAAGGGAGGCATAGGCTAATCCAGAGTAGTACATACACAGCTCATGACTGGGATACAGCTGTCTGCACAACTGCAATAATATACGCAATGAAAGCTGTATTTGTCATCTATGCCGATGTCATGCTATCAAATAACCTTTAAACGCCAATCGTAACTGGTAAAACACTTTCGGAGGAAAATTGTCAAGTCATGTTAAATTTTTTCTGTTGTATGAGTGAAAGTTACTCAACAAACAAACAGTTGGTCATATTTGGCAATAAAACTAGATGTAAATGTTACGACTGTAGCACAAGATGGTGTCCAGTTGAACCGATTAGAGTCGGATAAATATAAATATCCTAGAAAGAGAAGGCGCAGGAAATACCTTGAGGTCTGACAGCGCCAATAAGTCAGCTCCCATTGAATGGTGCAGACTCCCTCTAAATAACAGCTGCATCTTGCCTTTACCATCAAACTGTACAGCTTTGTTAACATACTGTAACGCCTTCTTGCCTTCACCTTGCTGCCTGCACACAAAACCATGCCTGTCGTGTTGGCTTCGGAAAAAAGGAAGATTTTAAAGATAGTTGAATTGAGCTAATATATATACTGTATATATTATGAGTACGGTGCGATGAATGAGTAAAAATCACTATGCATGTTCATGTTTATTTACAAATCAATCATTTCATAATGACAGTTTAAAACAGCTGGTACAATAGAATATGACATGTGACGTAACATGCCAAAGTTGTATTTATTCATTGCATGGCTACTTCCTCCTACATGATTAAATAATAGCGAATAATGATACACAGCTATCTAATAGGTGAGATATTTGCGATGCTTTTGAATTAATGAAAAAAACCTAGGGCTGTCTACCCTTAAAAGGGAGATAACCCTACGGAATAAACAACAAATAAATGATGCAGTTAAACTTGGGAAATCCATAGATGGATTAATCATATTTAAGCTACCGATTTGCCCTTACTGATCGGAAATGACGACTGGGTGTACCCATATTTGTTTCTTTACTTGCCATTCTCATGCAATACCAGTTAAACTCGCTGTATTCATATCACAGTTAGCCATAAAATGCTTTGAAACAACAAAAAAGGGACTCTTAAAAACGAATCTCTTTACATATATTGGTGCTTGAGAAACATTTTATTGGAAACATCAAAACCACGAGCGGATTGATTAAATCACGAATTGTTTACCGACTTTTTGATGTGAATCAAAACCTGCTGATTACTCCAATAACACGCTTAGGTAAAATTTTGTGCACAACATCTGTGGTTCAGAGGGACCCTCTTGCCTAAGCAAGACCACTGACAGCGCTTGCTATCAATGCTACAACAGAGGGCATGGCCAGCACTTGAGTAATTACTTGGTCATGGACTCCTGCTAATTCAGTATAGAGATGCCAGGGCCTGTCATGGACTCCTCATAATCCAGGGTAGAGATGCCAGGGCTGGTAATGGGCCCCTCATAATCCAGGGTAGAATCACTGGGCCAGGGTAAGTGACCCTCGGCCGGCAGGAAGAGAACAGCTTAGCTCAAGACCCTAAAGATAGCTGTAGTACTTCGGAAGGATGAATCTAGGACTTAGCTACCTCAAGAGCTCAAGGACTGTGGATACCAGGCTACAGAAAGCCTAGGAACTTGGCGGGAGATGAGACAGTAATGCTTCATGTACATATAGCGATCGTGCTAGCGATTTTGCTTAGCGATTGGGGAAGACCCTGCCCCAAATTGTTCAATTTTTCACTGCTGCCAATTCTTCAGCGATTCCAGTCAAACTCGCTGTTACAAAGCATAGCCTTCAATTTATTACAGCATCGTTAATAGATCGGAGCGCTGAATATGACAAGACATTATTTGAAACAAGGATAAAGTTATTTTACGTTGTGATTGGCTGCTCAAAGAATCCGCTAGCGATTTTTTGATCTCGATCAAAACCTGACGATAACCTCAAATAAAATGCTTGAGATTGCTTAGCGATTTTGTGGGAAACAGAAGTTGCAAAATCACGCAATCGCTAATGAAATCGCTTAGTAATCGCTATAAGTACATGGGGTTTTAACCTACAGACAACACACCTACCGACCTCTATGGTTATAGGTCTATGCGTCTATGGTTATAGGTCTATGCCTCTATGGTTATAGGTCTATGCCTCTATGGTTTTAGGTCTATGCCTCTATGGTTATAGGTCTATGCCTCTATGGTTATAGGTCTATGCCTCTATGGTTATAGGTCTATGCCTCTATGGTTTTAGGTCTATGCCTCTATGGTTATAGGTCTATGCCTCTATGGTTATAGGTCTATGCCTCTATGGTTATAGGTCTATGCCTCTATGGTTATAGGTCTATGCCTCTATGGTTATATATAACAATACAATAGTATGGGATCGTAGGCTACTCACTGGAATTGGAAACGTGAAACTTGACTGTCTCAAATGCAACTGCATTTCATTCGCTTATATTGATATTGGCGACTCCAGTTGAAATTGTTGAGCCGGCCGATTTCATTGTTTTTTAAACAAAGTTAAACATCGTGTTTTGACCAACTATTGTCAAGAAATTTGATTGACAGGTAATCGGTGATCTTTTCAGCCCCGATTCCGTTGGTGTACATGCAGCATTAATGTGTTGTCTTTTTTTCATTTGTACGCCTGTGTGCCGTTGATATTTCTTATTGATATCAGCTCATTCTCTTGATAGTGCGGTCGGTGTTGTCAATGAGCTCAATGTGGGAGCTGTGCAAGCATTTGGATATAGTCCAAGAGAACGATAAAGAATTCAATAAAATGGTCGTTAACCATGTGATAGGAACTTGACGTGCAGAGTAGACAAGGAGCAATAACAAATTCTGCTGTCTGCACCCAGCAAACAATTGTTGACTCGGGCTGAACAAACTTAAAATAAATAAAAGTTTGCAGGAGATTCTAGGGAGATCCTTCAATGAGTAAGAGGTGGAGGTATAACAAGTGAGATGAGAGATAGAGTAAAGGGTGGAGGTAGAGCAAAAGGTAGGGGGTAGGACAAGGGATGAGTGTGGAGGTGAACCGACAACAAGCAAGTCAGGCCAAGTTGAGGTGCTTTTGTTCAACTACCTATCAGTTAGCAGCTTCAACTGGCTCAGTAATTCTATACATCAACTGTTCATCTAAGTAGTTTGCGTAACCTAGTTAGTTTTTTATAGAGAGTGGGCGGGATCAAAGTTTGACAAGGTTTTTTTATCAGATCCAAACATGATTGGTTGATCACTGTGTCAAACAATAGCCCGAAACTAAAAACATTCAGCAGGTGCAACTGAGTGGTTACACACATCGACTGCCTGCTGTAACAGCTTCATTCAACTAACTACTAGCAACTATGTAAGTTAAGTCTGCAATCTGTGTCTAATCAAAAATACTTGGATTTGATGTCTTTATAAAGAGTTTATAAAGAGTTAGTACTAGTTAAACTGACTAACAACTTGATGCATGCTTGTACCTTGGTACGGGTGTAGGTTATAGTTGATTGTTAGGTAGAGCCTGCGATTACATAGATATATTACGCTCAACAGTTATTCTGACTGAACACTTTTTGTAACAATAACAAATCTTCACTTTTTATGAACTGGGAATAATAACACAGTCCAGTCAAAGTAAATGGACCTTCTATTTGCATCGATCAAGCAGATATCTGTACTACTAACTACTTGCACAGGCAACTCAAATAGCTGAGCAGCCTCAATTATATGTGCAATGATTTAAGGTGATACAGAAAGCTACAGCTAAAATAAATGAACCAAAGATTATGAAATTTGCTATGGCCGGTTCCACTAAACTATCATTACTGCAATCGTACAATAAGCGAAGAATCTTACTCATTTCAGAAAAAGGCAAATCAAAGAACAAACAGAATGACAGATTTGATGGTGGGGTCGCTGGGACCAAGGGAGGAAAGATACGCCACCAAGAATGAGGGCTTGTTCATTATTGTCACCAACAATAAATTTGATTATGAGTTTACCTATAAAAACCCCTGCACAGAAGACAAAAGTGATCAGAAGCACCAGCAGGGTCGATTCAAAAGAGAAGACTTCGAACGTCAAACTGCAAGAGCCATTGAAAGATTCAAAGACATTTTTCTAGAAGCTTCCAAATATGATTTGTTGATAGAACCTGATCCTTTGACCAAGGAAGAGGCCTGCAGCAAAGATGAAAGTGCAGAAGACCAAAAGACTCAACCATTTGCTACATTCATAAAATATCTTGCAAAGCAAATGAAACTCAAAGGATGCCTGGAAGAAGAAAATCGTCCAAGTTTTCTGATGTTTGTGTTGTTGTCTGCGGGGATGAACTTTGGGGAGTTCTTGTTGGCTGGAGACGAAGAATGCAAAGGATGCAAAGGATCGAAGCATCTATACACAGCCGGGTGCAATGCTAGAAAAGTCTCTCATCTTGTCAAAGCTATTCAAGAGGCTGAATCAGATGAAAATATTTCACTCTTTTCGGGCATACCCAAAATATTTTTAGTGCAGACAATATCGGGAAAGTATCACCCTAGAGTATTTATAAAAAGTACAAAACCTCCAGAGAAAGAAATAAAGCCTGATGATTACATACCGAGAGGCTCGGACACCTTTGTGTTCTATGCCCACACAGATGAAGCCTGTAACTGGATTTCAAAAGAAAACATCTTTTATTTGTTGGACAAGTTCTGTGACAGAGTTGGGCAGCTCAAGAGTGAGATCGCAGAGGAGAATGCTATGTTGGGGGAGTTATACCAAGTTCTGTGTGACGATGAGCAGAAAAGTGACCCCGCCACTGGTGAAGTCCGACTAGAGAAAATCAACAGCAGGCTAAAAGAAATGTCTTCATTAATACAGACAACAGGTGCCCAAGGAGTGAAATCAGAGCCACTACAAATTCAGAGAGAAATTTTATGTGACGGATGGTTTGATAATCTCTGTACAACGACAGCGGCTGAGATTTCACAATTTCTAGAGGAGAAGTGGGAGGTCAAAGCAAGAGAAAATCGTTATAAGTCAGGAAACTACAACCACATGCGTGCACACATGAGCAGCACCATGAGGTTTAGACTGTCTATGATAGATATACTAAAACATTAAAGACTTTAGAATACTAATTAATAAGCAGGAGCAAAAGCTTTCTCAGATAAAAAAAATTATATTCCGATCTTCGATATTTTTAGTCACTTGAAAACTAACCGAAAATCTCTTTCTATTTGAAGCGACTCTTAAATATTCATTTACGTGAATAAAGAAAAAAAATTACTAGATGATTTGAACTATGAAAAGGTTTTTTGATAAATATGTTACAACATTTTTTCTTTTTCTAATCACTGTTTTTCCAAAGTTTTATAACCATGGCAACCAATGTCCAATGACTCAAAAAATACTTCATAAATAAATGACCAGAGACACTTATAATTGGCTTTGCCCTGGCAAACTTGCTGTGTATAACGTGCTCGCATATCTATCACAAATGTATGTTATACATTTTTTAATCATCGTTTTTATCGCTATCATCAATGAATAATATTATATTTAATTGAATGACTATGTTCAATCTAGACAAATTTTCAAATACCGTTTGACTTTATAAGTTTTTAATTATTCAGGAGTGATTATTTTTTCACGATCGTGTGAACAGGCTAGACTATTGCTATATATCTTCTCTAGCTAATCATGAGTCTTTTGAAATTGTACTTTATTGGAATACAGCATCTGTAACTGTTAGCCACAAAACATCTAGATAATTTATGTGATTAAATAACTCAGAATGTTGCTATTTGGTGCTACAATCCATAGAACTGCCATGTAACACAGCAGAATTAAGAGTTGTCATGTGATACAGCAGGCTGTAAAGTTATCATATCATACAACAAACCATGACATGATACAACAAACCATAGAGTTAACACGCGATATGATACAACAAACCATAGAATTACACGCGATACAACAACAGTCGATTAAACACATGATACCATGACCCATAGAGTTGTCACAAAGAACAACGAGCCATTGCAATCATAATTATTCTACAAACCATAGAGTTATCATCACTTACTTGTAGCAGTGAGCTATGCTGATGAGAACATTTAAATCCGATGGATTCAGTTGGAGCAGTTCTTTATAGACACTTATAGCTCCCTGTCAACATATAACTTACACTGTAACACCACTACTGCCCACTACTACTGCCTACCACTACTGCCCACTACTACTGCCCACCACTACTGCCCACCACTACTGCCCACTACTACTGCCTACCACTACTGCCCACCACTACTGCATACCACTACTGCCCACTACTACTGCCTACCACTACTGCCCACTACTACTGCCCACCACTACTGCCCACTACTACTGCCCACCACTACTGCCCACCACTACTGCCCACTACTACTGCCTACCACTACTGCCCACCACTACTGCCCGCCACTACTGCACGCTACTACTGCCCGCTACTACTGCCCACCACTACTGCCCACCACTGCCACCTACCACTACCGCCCACCACTACTTCGTGGCAGAGTAAGGATCTAGTGCTAAGTCGTGTTAATAGATTATCATGAGATGTATTTTAACCACAATGACTGGTAGTTATAGCCAACCACAATGACTGGTAGATATAGCCAACCGCAATGACTGGTAGGCATAGCCAACTGCAATGACTGGTAGGTATAGCCAACTGCAATGACTGGTAGATATAGCCAACCACAATGACTTGTAGGTATAGCCAACCGCAATGACTTGTAGGTATAGCCAACTGCAATGACTGGTAGGTATAGCCAACCGCAATGACTGGTAGGTATAGCCAACCGCAATGACTGGTAGGTATAGCCAACTGCAATGACTGGTAGGTATAGCCAACCGCAATGACTGGTAGGTATAGCCAACCGCAATGACTGGTAGGTATAGCCAACTGCAATGACTGGTAGGTATAACCAACCGCAATGACTGGTAGGTATAGCCAACCACAATGACTGGTAGATATAGCCAACCACAATGACTTGTAGGTATAGCCAACCGCAATGACTGGTAGGTATAACCAACCACAATGACTGGTAGGTATAGCCAACCGCAATGACTTGTAGGTATAGCCAACTGCAATGACTGGTATGTATAGCCAATACATGACTTGTAGGTATAGCCAACTGCAATGACTGGTAGGTATAGCCAACCGTAATGACTAGTAGGTATAGCCAATACATGACTTGTAGGTATAGCCAACCGCAATGACTTGTAGGTATAGCCAACCGCAATGACTGGTAGGTATAGCCAACCACAATGACTTGCAGGTATAACCAACTGCAATGACTGGTAGGTATAGCCAACCGCAATGACTTGTAGGTATAACCAACTGCAATAACTGGTAGGTATAGCCAATGCATGACCTGTAGGTGTAACTGGAGTAATTATGCAAACATTGATATTGAAGTACAGACAATGATATAAATGAAATAGCAGTGTTATATAATAGCTCTCACACAAATGAAGCAGTTGAGACTCATTCAGTATCACCAATAGCATAAGTGTAATTCTTATTAGGAAATATTACGGAATATCGGTTGAAGTTCCTTGATGGAACAAAACAAATAAAAACCTCAGTCAGTTATCGCTCTCATCTCTAATTTTTTTTGCCTTTATTATTGCATCAAAAATATGCAACTGAAGACTCGGCAATATACATAATGCACTTCTATGAAAAACCCTCTCCTTTATATATTCACTAATACCTGGTGTGAGACAAACCAACTCAATTGTATGAAGTAAAGGGACCATTGTCGAGGCACAAAAGGGCCCAAACTCTCAAAAACAAGTTACACAAAGTAGTAATGGATGTGCAGCAGTCATAGAATATTGATTCACCAAACAAATTGTGAGGAATACAAATATTAGACTTCGATATGGAGTGTCATGTGGTTAGCTAGTAGAGGCTGTAAAAGCTGATGGCAACTAACAACTAGCAATCAAACCATATGTAGATAATGCTGTGCAGCTTAGTGCTGTTTGCACCATAGAATTATCTCCCCTTTTAGAACATTAACCGGTTGGTGAGGATTGATGAGTTTTGACCAGTGTTGGAATGGCGTACCAGACTACATTATAATTATTATTTTAAAGCAGTTATTATTATCATCATATGTTATTATTATAAATATTAATAACAATTAATATTTATTAATATTAATATAATAACAATTAATCATACTACTCAGGTATACTTTGTAACTGAATCAATACTCACTCAATTCTTCTTCCGGTAGCTTTCAAATCAAATCCTATTGTACAATAATTGCTAATCTAACCACATAAATAAAGTTGATAATAATAATACAGAGCATTGGATTTAGTTGAATTATATTCCAATGATACAGAGGAGGATACCCCATCGATTACATAAATTATCACAGGCGTCCATTCTTATATTTTAAAATTATAATATAGTCCAGCATTATGTCTGGAACCATAATAGGGATTCTGATAGAAGATTAGATTCGTTCTATCATAAACGGGTACTATATAACATATGTAAAAACACCGACCCTTTATTACCAGTCGCTCAAGATGTATTTGACCTGCAGTTAACGCTTTAAGAGGGGAGATAATTATGTGGTTTGCATGCGCAATGATGTAGTCTGAGTGATAAGAAAATAAATACAACGAGGAGTTTATAGATTATTGACCATATAAAATACAGTTAGCCCCTGAATGCTAGTCCTTAGGCTTGGTCACACTCACTACAACTAGAGAACCCACAAGTAGTAGCACTTGTGGTTACTTTAAACAGAAAATAAGACAAAGTGATGCTAGTATTGTGCCTTAGAGATAGCTAACTGACACCTGTGGTAGCACTTGCACACCTCTAGATATGAGCCCTGCACTGACACTTGTGGTAGCACCACTTGCATGCCTCTAGATACGAGCCCTGAACTGACACCTGTGGTAGTGCCACTTGCACACCTCTAGATATGAGCCCTGAACTGACACCTGTGGTAGCACCACTTGCATGCCTCTAAATATGAGCCCTGAACTGACACCTGTGGTAGTGCCACTTGCACACCTCTAGATATGAGCCCTGAACTGACACCTGTGGTAGCACCACTTGCATGCCTCTAGATATGAGCCCTGAACTGACACCTGTGGTAGTGCCACTTGCACACCTCTAGATATGAGCCCTGAACTGACACCTGTGGTAGTGCCACTTGCACACCTCTAGATATGAGCCCTGAACTGACACCTGTGGTAGCACCACTTGCACACCTCTAGATATGAGCCCTGAACTGAGATGATGTCAATCTAATGCCCGACTGGCCAAGTCAGTGTACGGCATTCAGTATGGCTGTCCGTAGTGTGGACACTGGCCAGTGTGTCGGGACACTGTCCGTAGAGTGGACACTGGCCAGTGTGTCGGGACACTGTCCGTAGAGTGGACACTGGCCAGTGTGTCGGAACACTGTCCGTCAATTACAATGGTTGGCTCTATGTCAGACCCAAAGGCTAGCCACAGTAGTCAAAAGTACTGTATGCAGCGCTCTTTTGTCCAGTTTGGACCTTTGCAGGCGAAAGTGCAGTGAGAAAGTACAAGTAAGCCCCATACTACTCAAGAAAAGCAGCTTTGAGAAATTTGTTGTTTGTCATCTCATTTTTTTAAATCAAAAAGGCCTCTGCACCATGCCAATATCTGGGAGGACCTACATCTATGCAAACGAGACAAAATTTCATAGCTGTAAAAACTGGTTACATCTATAGGAATCGTCTTACTGGTGAGAGGGCAACTCCGTATAAATATTTTAAACTCAATTCAATATGAAAAAGTGGATGTTAAATTAAACTGACACAAAGGTAGGTGCATTGAGACATTTAAAACTACTTATAACTTACAGCTAGTTTACCCTGGCGATAAAGCACAAGTCCGAGCTTTTGCATGCATCCCCGCTTGTTCTCTGCATGTAGTTCTAAGGCTTGCCTATAGCACATCTCTGCTTGAGCGAGCTCCTGTAAGGTAAAAGTCGATACTGCAGTACCATTGCAAGGATATGTATCCAGTAAACACGTCACACAAGTTTTTGTGCTCTAACCTGCAGCTGAAAGTGACAGGAACCTTTCATCTCATACAACTCGGCATTGTCGGGGAACCGAGAAATGCCCAACTCTAGGGTCTCTAAGGCTTCATAGTACTGAGCTAAGGCTAACAACACCTAAAGATATATGAAAGAGACTTAGAGCTATGCGATATAAACACAATAGATGTCAAAGTGTAAACTAGTTTAGTCTCTTGTACACCATAAACCACTCACGGCAGATTTTCTATAAATAGATTTCTCATTTGTCGTGTCCAGTGACAGCGCTAGATTTACATCCTTCACTAGCGATTCAATTACTTTTTCATCTATTCCAGAGCGAGCAGATGCGAGAATTCTTGCATGAAGTAATCCAACATTCTCCCCTTGTTCCTAGAGATATCCAACCACTCAAAACATCACAACAAAAACACAAAAGCTGCGTTGTAACTGTGCACAGACTGTATCAGTCAACTTAACATGACACAAACCTCCATTACATCTGTAGCATACTTGATAGCTTCCTCAGGTACATCAAACTGCGACTTTGTAAGAGCCTTGGCTGCAAACAAAATACATTATATTTTCATGTTGGCATGGGATATACAACGAGATAACGTAGGAGTTATCAGCCCTTCAATACCTATCAGTCAGTGTTACAAATATTTGTATTCATAACTAGATAAATAATTATGACCAGTTTATATTGTACCCTCATTACCTGACCAGTCTATATTGTACCCTCATTACCTGAGCAGTTTATTATGCACCCTCATTACCTGACCAGTTTATTTTGTACTCTCATTACTTGAGCAGTTTATTTTGTACCCTCATTACCTGACCAATTTAATTTGGATTTTCTGAGCATAATTGGTTGCCCTAACAACATTCTTTGTGTCATTTTACTGAAAAAAATATTTTCAATGCTTAAAATCTTTTTGTTTCATAGCATCACCAAAATACCATCTATGAGTTAACACAAACATTCATTGTAAAACTTCCAGTTAAAAACTGTGAAACAAAGATTTTATTGTTTAGGAAATAGAACACAGTTTATTTAGTCTATTCTTATGACATAAAACAGTAAACAGAAGCAGTTTTCTGTATAAATACAAAAAGACCAAAAGCTGGCAACGCAAACATAGTGTCGAGGTTTGATGCTTTCTTAAGATAGCTAAATTACTGCTATACTCCATATAGACAACAAAACAATTGCTAGCATTGCAATCGAGAAATTAAAAAATTCTGATAACTTACACCTTAAAAGAAAGTCGTAGAGTGTCCAACAACTCACATCGTATTTCAAATATCAATATTTGAGTTTGGTGAGAGTGAATTTTTCCCAAATTTTAAAGTTAAGCGCTTTCTGTTGAGACTGATGTACAAGAAGATAATGGCAAATGTAATAATCAGATAAGCATTTGTAGAGTTCTTCCATTTATACACCATGTGGCTAACAGTTGTAAAATTCGGAGTTATCTACTACTTGTGTCTCTTACTACTTATAATAATGTGATGGGACAACTCCTTTAGACAAACTGCTGTTGACATACCGATGAAAGTATCTGTTTGCTCATCTCCCGTAGCAAATGGCAGCCTTGACCCTCCTTTCCCACCTCTACTCAGCAGATAGCTCGACGCCAACTACAAGTGCACCATTTATTCAACCAATCAAATAAATACAATTGGTTGCTTGTATTTGCAGCAATAATCTATTTCAAATAACAACCCAATCAAAATGAAAACACCGTACCTCTAACATACTCTCTGAACACTGTCTTCGGTGAAGAACGCAGTGAAGATAGAACCTGCAGGACTCCTGTGAGCAATCTGCAAGTTGATGAGAAAAATAATTATTAAGAAATTTTGGTTTAAGAGAGTATAACATAACATTTTTGGTAGGGGTCAAGGTGAGATGTGTTATTTAGGTAATGATAGACTATCATTGCTACGTGTCTATTAACAATAACTGCACTGACGGTTCACATGACATCAATTTTGACTCTAAATAATGCCAAAAACTCCATGAAAACTCATAACTTTTGTTTGATAAAAATAAAACTACTGACAACTGATAAAAACAAAGGGCAGGACCTTCAATAATAATAAAGATTTGTAACAAAAGCTAGAACTATGTGATGAACACCTTGCACTTGCATAACTTACTATTATTATGTCGATTGTTGGAAAGCTCTTCAAATTTTGTAATACAAGATGGGTCGTGAGCACTGTCTCCGTTCTGCAGTAAATCATCTGACAACAAAGTGTCATCAGAAGCAACGCGAATGTTAATTGTTGTCTGATTTTTGGTATTTTTTTCAACAAATGGCACGGCATCCATTTCAGAGCAAGAATTATAAAACATATCAAATACTCGAAACTGCAGGCGCTTGATAAGCTTCAAATTGACAATCACAGACACTGCATCTGCAAGCTTGACACTTTGCTTAGAGGCTACGGTATGAATCATGTTGTCAATATCTGTAAGCGTGAAAACTTTGTCTGTCGAAATCCTGTACATGTCTCTCATTAATCGATTATCTAGTAGAATTGTTTTAGAACCATCTTCTAGATCATCAACGGATTTTGCAGTAACAAAACTGTCTCCATCACTGCCATGGCTATTGAGGAATAAGTCGTCAACATTGGAAGAAACAATTTCTTCGCCATGTAGTAAATTAGTTGCGGTTGAACTTGTTAGTTCATCATTAACATCATCAGGAGGGGAAGACGAAGAAGGAATGGCCGCCGTTGTATGCAAGTTGACAAAAAAGCAGAAAAGTACAAAATAAGCTATCAATCCCTCGCTCTCCATGATCTAATTCAGAAACCACAATCAAAATGCTTATTTCCTATATGATAAAATATTGTTAAAACAAAAAAGAAAAAAGTGATTTCATTGCTGTTGTGTAGAAAACGAAACGTCAGAAACTCATCTGGTTCGTTTGTCCTTGAACTATAGACTCAAGTCTGTGTAACAAAGCGGGAGTCCGTCAATAAATTTTTATACCTCATGAAACTACAGGTTATTGTTAGCGTGAGCATCCGTCCAAGAGATGAAGGGCTTTTTAATCCCCTTATATAATGGAAACAGTCCTTCCGACGTTTGAAGTTTCAGAACTACATCTACGTATATTTCAGTTCGCGTTTCCGTTTCCTGGTTTAGTAACCACCAAGCAACGTTAATTTTTCGAAGTCTTGAAGGAAACTGAACATTCAAATTAAAGGAGTTTTTCACCTATGGTTGGACAAAGTTGCTGAAAAGCGTGAGAAATGGCGAAAACATATGACTATCTATTTAAATTATTGTTAATTGGAGATTCTGGTGTGGGTAAAACATGCGTATTATTTCGTTTTTCGGAAGACGCTTTTAACTCAACCTTTATTTCGACAATCGGTAAGTTTTCTTCTTGTTTGATTATTATTTATTTATACAACTGTCTTCGCCCTGGCCACTGTTCATGCACTACTTGTTGCATAATGAACCATATCACTATTGTGTAGTACAAATCACAAAAAAAATACACAAAAACTCGACTTGCTTCGACACAAAGTAGCTAGCAAGTTGAAGTTTTATTATTATTATAATAATTATTATTATAATTATTTAATTATTATTAATTAATAATAATAATAGCTTCTTTATTATTGTTTTATCTATTATTATTATTGTTATTATGTATTTATTATTATTGATATTACTGAGTTGATAATAATTATTTATTTCATTATTAAATTTAATAGACGGAAACATCTTAGAGTTGAGGTATTTTTTTCCAGATCACTAATTTTAAACTCAGGAGTTATTTCACCAACTTCTTATGAAGCACCAAAGAAATGTTACAATATCAGACAGACTGAAAGTCTTTTTGTTTTTTCTGTTAAGATTAATGTTTTTTTTACACTCGTCCTTCCATGTACAAGAAGGAACGTTTGCGGCGAAAAATAAAATTACTAATCTGTGTTTGCTGTTGGTCCATTTTAATTTATTATTACTAACCCTACACTTACATTACACAAACATGCAAAATAAATAATATAATAAGAAATATATAAAGACAAAGAATATTACAAATGGATTCCCACGCTTTATTATTTCTTACAAGGGTTTTAGTGGGATAAATCCATTCTGATTCTGATGATTATCAAATTGGGGACAGATAATTATCATCCGTCGCATCAATTATGCTTATTATATTGTTTATTATTACTATAATTGTGATAACTATTTTTTATTTTATCCATATGGACTGGTAAAAAAATTAAATATCTGAAATTCACTGGCCGAAGCGAGTTGTTTTTACATCCAATGCTATCTCTCTGTGTGTATATAAATAATATATATATGTGTGTGCAGCTACATGTGTTATTATTGTATTTTTATGATAGTTATTACTGGGAGGCAACATTATTGTTGTTGATGACAGCCATGATCCTACTTTCAAAAAATTGTGTTTTGATTTATAATTATTTATTGTTTTTTACACAAATGTACCAGTAGTTGCTGCTTAAAATGTATGTATGCTTAGATACCGACCTTTTTTATATTCCCATGTCATGAAACACTCTGATTGGTCTATGGTGACATCTAATCCATTTGGTTTTTTTTAACTTTCAAAACACATGCCTTTTTAGTGGCAACAATAAGTGGAATCAGAGCTGATTTACAAAGGCTCTAGGTTACCCTGCCATATATTGCATGTGATTTCACATATTTCATTTCCAGTGTTTTGTGCATGGCGTTGCTGGTAGCTTTTCTGGTTGGTGATGTCCGCAACGATCATGTTTTGCTTCCAGTGTGTTTGTCACCACCTAGAAATAGGTTTTAGGGTGAAAAAATGGGTGGACTGTAACTGAAGCTGAGGAAACGCGTTTTTCTCATATCTCAAAAATGTTTTGAGAGAGGAAAGTTTTGATTTCAATGACTATCTTTTGACAGCTTTGAAGTAATCAAGCTTCAGAAGCAAACAATTCATAATTTTTTTTGTTTAAACTATATTTTTGAGCAAATATAAACACCACCAAGAAAGCCACTGATTGCTACATCATACACAACACGCTGGAGGTAAAACACTTGGAGCCATAAGCAATATATTTGACTTTGGTGATGGCAACTGGTTCTAACTCATTCCTGACCCATAGCAATACAAAGATTGAATTTGAAAGTTTTTGGAGATTTGAATCAAGGAATCAAATAAAATTGATTAATAAATTAAACCAATACAGTCACTTTTATAAACATATTAATCATTAGCTTGCATGAGTTTTCCAAGTTCCGTTAGAGGAAGTGTACGAATTTTTGTTTACTATATTAAACAACCATTTTGTTTGTTGCTTACTCTTCTGAATCTAATCATAATTTCAGGTGTGCCTATTGACAAATTTTATGTACTTACTTTGGTCAAATTTCTTCTACCTTTCAGGTCATGTAATTATAACAAAATCTTTATTAATCAAACACCAGAAGCTTTCTCAATTTATTTGGAATAGATGATCCCACATTCGAGTGAGTGATTAGGTGGCTGTATTTTGTTGTATTTAGAATATATACCTAACAGATTTGCAGTTTAGTATAGACTTTGATCCTGATTATGACTGCGCCGTTTTAGAATGAAAACCTCGTCAGTGATGTCAACATTGTTTTTGACAGTTCATGTCACACTACAAAGTCTCCAAGGTTCACCGTAGCTGTTTGTAGACTAAAAACACCAAAACCTGTATTTTATCTGGCTGACTCACTTGGGGTGTCAATGAATTCCTGTTCACCATCTTATCATCAGCGGCTCATGACATATGATAACATCGGAGATTGCTACTTGAAAGACTGTTTTGATTTTAGATAAAACTGTGGTTCAAAGTGAAAATACATTAGTAGGTTGTGCCTAGTTAGCAAAATGTTACTACTGCAGTGTTTTTGGCTTGAACAAGCTGAAACCTTTGATGAGGCAGCCCCTGGGATTTTTTAAGTGATAAGGTTAAAACCCTTGTTCCTCATGTTTTATATTTTCAGTTGAAAGCTGAACCATAAAACCTCAATCATACCGCTGGGTTTTAATAAAAATTACTAGCTTTATTTTACTAAACGAATTGTCACCAATTTTTTTATTTTTGCCCGGACTTTAGGCTTGCATCTTGTCAGCGATGCAAATAAAGTGATCATCGCCATTGTCCAGTTATTTAAACTAATTGCTTTTAACAGTTGACTTAACAGCTGTTATCCCTCTTTGGAACTGCCCAGTAATAAACGGATAACACAATATCTTATCTATTAGACATTGTTGCTACTGGGTACAAGGTTACACTGATGTTTTGTATCCCTTGAATTGTTAACGTACATCACAATATCAATTCTAATTTCTGGCCATAGTTTTCATATATATATGATGTTAATCAGGCGTTTTGGTTTCCATTGATGTGGAAAAAGTGCACATAGCTGACGGGAATGTGAGCTAGAGACCAGACATGTTAGTGTATGAACCAATTTTTGTCTTTCCTCAAGAAAAATTGTTTTCAATGAATGTTATTGTTGTATAAAAGCGAGCTGCATGCATCTATAGCCACGTAGTCATTGTCATTCCTAACTAAAACTTTATACAACATAATTTTTCACTTTTTTAGGAATCGACTTCAAAATCAGGACTATCGATCTAGATGGAAAGAAGATAAAACTACAAATATGGTGAGTGGGTGTTCTTCTAGGTCACTGGCAGTGAGCATGGCTGTATGATTGTGTCTAGCTGCTCTTTATACTCAAAGCTCTTTGTCTAATACTCCATCTTTTCCATTCATTAAAATCGTTTTCAATTGAAAAAACACCTGGTATGATGTCATCAATATTGTAATACCTGCTGATTAGATTGATTTTCACTCGTTTCTTGTGTACTCAGAAATGTTACATTCGCTCTGAGCAATGTATAGTTGTGCAATGGAATGCTCTATAAGGTTGATGTTACAGAAGTACAGCCGAGCATTTGCTGTGCTAGTTTGTTACGTTGAACAAGGCCTTTGCATATTTCTCAACCTTAATTAGCTCACCATAATTGCATTCTTTCCCTAAGCACTCCGTGTCTAAATTTTCGGCCTGCTTGTTGCTGCTGTTTAGAAATCAAATAAATTATGTAAGGAAGGCAGCTGTCCGTGTACTTGGTCACCTACATAGATTGCTAAAACCATTGAGTGACATCACATGGGCCTATTGGATACCTTTTTGTCTCTGTGTCAGACAATTTCTCCGAGTAAATCAATCAGAAATAACGTTTTTAAAATTTGTAATTTGTATCTTGCGGCTCAGTAGTCAAAGATGTAAAACTTTGCTATCAGGATATTGTGTGGCTTGTCATTTGTCCCTATTTCATCTGACAAGTTGATCTCTCTTTGAGTATTGTGTTCAGTTCCTACCCGTCTGCTTCCATCTATTTACCTTTCAAATTTTGTGTCATTAATTCTAGAAATCACCGAATTTGTAGTTTGAGTTTCTGCGTTTTCTAAATTTATGTCATTAATCATATTTTTTGATATGTGCAACTTTAAAATTGTGGTTAGTCAATTGACTAACTGTTGTATTAACACCCTTGCCAAGTTCTGTCTCAATCATTTTGAAGTAGGCTAATCCATGACACAATAGAATATCCCGCTGTCACAGAATTTTTTTTGGAAGCAGCACCATATTACATATATCATATTAAATTTTTAATTATCAGTTTTCTTTTATAAAATTAACAATGCTTTTTTCGTTATGTAGTTATCCGAAAAATATTCAACAAGTTTGTAGATACTTTTTTGTTGTGTTTGATGGATTGTAATTAGTGAACGAACTCTGCATTTAGTGGATGGACACTGTATGTAGTGGATGGACACTGTATGTAGTGGATGGACACTGTATGTAGTGGATGGACACTGTATGTAGTGAATGGACACTGTATGTAGTGAATGGACACTGTATGATTATTGCAGGGACACAGCAGGACAGGAGAGGTTCAGAACTATCACAACAGCGTACTATAGGGGAGCAATGGGTATTATGTTAGTCTATGATATTACCAATGAGAAATCCTACGAGAATATCAAAAACTGGATTAGAAACATTGAAGAGGTCAGTTGATGCGTTAAATGTGAATGTCTCTAGTTATATTTTGTATTCATATTCCTCAACTTGCTGTCTCTCGTTTCATCTGCTTATCGTAATAAAGTTATTGATAGAAGAGCATAAAATGTTGAAACAAATAATAATAATTTTTTTAGTAATTTTTCAATTGCTACCTGATGAGTCATCGTTATGTCATAGTTGGAAGCTTTTATTTAGAACTTGTATAATGGTGAAATTTGATTTATTATTATAATTGAGATCTTCGTCAGAAGTCAAGGCCAGTACTGTACTGTATATGAACCTTTGGTTTGATTTTATCATCTTAAATAATAGCAGTTGTATCTTTAGGCATTTTCAGATCATGTATGTCTATGCATTGAAAATTTAGTATGGGAAAGCAGTTCTGAATGCAATTTGAACGATTGTTCTGAGCATAATTTTGTGTGAAATGTTTTAAATCATCAGCCAATGACAGGGAGTTGTGTTCTTTTGTTATAGCGTGCAGAGAATGGCAAAAATAATTGTAAGATGCATCCTAGTTACAATCATTTTCTTATTTATGAAGATCCAATAGTATACAATCATTTCATCGTATAATTATTACAAACTACTATATTACTATTTACTGTCCATTATTTTATAATAATATTTATTATAAATTATTATTGTTTGAATATAATAGATAAATAATTATTTTTCATTAATGAAAATACAAAATAAATAATTATGACAAAAACACATTACAGCTTATAGTATTATATTATTAATAATATCATTTAAATGATGCTAATAATAATAATCATCATGCTTTTTCATGTTATTATAATTCGCGTGGTAGATTTGTCCAAAATCATTTCAATATGCTTCAAAAACTTATTAATCGAAACGTTGAGGCTTCACCATTTTTGTCATCGTAGTTAACAAGAAAGAGTTAATTTTTTTTCGATTTTTTTTTTTTTTATCAGAACTTCGAACTTTTTCAGATTTTGATCATGAATGTTATAGGGTGGACTACCCGCTGAAAGCTAAAACTTGCGTTCAGCAAGTGTTAAATAAACAGGTTTTGAACTTGTCGAAAAACGAGGATGCCTTTGGTATGCTTTTTGAAACATCCTAACCAAATTTCTAATTCTGCACTTGATACAAATAAAATAAATTATTTATTTACTGAAATTTACTAAAATTTTTTAGTTATTCAACTTTCAGCTCTGCTGCACTTGTGCATATGATTTCATGCACTGGCTGTAGGGAAGGGTAACTCCAAATGTTTGTTTTTCTCTCCCATTGCCGTTAGCACGCCTCCTCAGATGTGGAGAAGATGGTGTTAGGCAATAAATGCGACATGAATGACAAGAGGAAAGTATCGAAAGAGCAGGGTGAGCAGCTCGCTGTCGAGTTTGGTATCAAATTTATGGAGACATCAGCCAAAGCCAGCATCAACGTTGATGAAGCCTTCACCAGCCTCGCTAGAGACATCAAAGCTAAAATGGACAAAAAGTTGGTAAGTCTAGGTTGGGTGGCCATATTTCCTGAGACATTAGAGCTTGTGCTGTCTGCTAGTGGTAATATTGAACTTGCTGTCTTCAGTGAGCCATATATGGTTAGTAGCAAACTGGCGTTGCAATGAAAAAACTTTTAAAATTTATTTTACAATATGTACTAATAATAAAAGTTTGGATACTTCATTTGCATATCAGTCCGACGCTCTCTCAATATATGCCTAAAGTATCTAAAAGAACATTCTAGATCACTCACCTTGGGCCTTTTCTAAGAGAGGACATTCTAACCTCACATTGGGTGCACAACACCTCACAGTCATATCAATTTTTGTTGGTAGCTTGCTTTTGATAAACTTTGGAATTTTATGTCCAATGTTTTGCTTACGGCAAATGGATTTAACCAAATGTAATGTTGACTTCAAATACTCAATTTCTATTGGCCAAACTGAAATTTTCTTGCTACGAACACTGGCACGCTGGCCGCAAACATGATGTCACATATTAATGCCGTGAGTATGAAAAAGAAAATACAAGGATGAAGCATTTTCACAGTATGTCAATAATTTTTTAGATTTGTGGCATCAACCTACAATGTTACCTTTTGAGTCCGTGTAGAGGGAACTTTATTTTGACCAATAGCAGTTGAGGATAACATTACATCCAATTACACCCATTTGTAAATCGTAGTCCAAATGTAATATATATAATTCAAAAATATATAATTCAAAACTGAATCAAAAGTTGTTAACAAAAAAAACAATAAGAGTGCAAAATCTTTAACTCCAAATGTGAGCTTAGAGCGTCCTCTTGATGAGTGATCTAGAATGTTCTTTCAGATATTTTTGAAATTTATTGAGAGACCGTCGGACTGATACCCGAATGAGCTGTCCACATTTTTAGTATTTTTTACTTATATATTATTAAAAGAAAACTGTTTTAATTTTTTTATCTCAATGCCGCTTTGTTACAAATCACACATGGCTCACTGTGGTTGTTTTGACGTCACAAGATTGTAGTCGGTAACCAGATCATAGCTTGAACACTACTGAGGGACCTGCCAGTCTCATACAGATTTGTTACACAAAAGTGCCGCTTCATAGAGTCATTGATCTTCATAGAGTCACTCTTCAATTGCTTTTGTATAAGAAATTATTCTTATTAAAAGAATTATTCCGATATCAGAATAAAATATAAACTCTTTTTAGTAAATTGATGGACAGTTTCAACGTTTTGCTTCACTAATTCTTTGAAGTTTTATTCAATAACTCTCATTTATTTGATTCTGAGGCAATAACAATGTAGATAAATCAGTTATGGTTTTAGGATATTTGATAAATTTTAATCAATAGATTCATATCAAGCCTTGTACTTGCAGGAGCCAATTGGAGGTGCAAACAGATCAGGCCCAGTGGTACCCAAGAAAGGAGACGACAAACCGAAGTCGCGGTGGAAGTGTGCAATATTATAATTTATTAGTTAGACATTTTATATCAAAGTTCTATCGGTATTCTCTTTGGACTGAACGCTCCTCCGTATGTTTTGCCTCCTCAAAAACCACATCATCGCAGTCATGTAACGTTGGCAATGTCTCGCCTTCTCCCACCCAGTAAAGCCTCTCACTTGACATGCAGTAGAAGTGTGGGCAGACAACTCCATTCCGAGTAATATCGTACCCTCAAGTGTCCTAAAAGTTGCTGGTTTGACCATCATTTACCTTCTACATGCTTCCTGTGGAATGAGAATGTAGATAAGTGGACTAGCTGTCTCTCCGTTAGCACTGTTTTATCCCGTCTCTGTTAGCAACTTCCGTATCTACTCGCGAGATGTGCTCTTTTAAACTGTCCCGTATCCTTCATATCCTCGACTCTCTGTGTTTAGCCACTCAAATTCATAAATTATTGCTATTTTTTATCTTTGGCTGGATTTTTTACGAATTAGTTTTAAAAAGTAAGAACACCTCAAATATGACCTTTACCTCTCAATTGGTTTTGACGCCATCTACAATTGACATCCAGTGAATGAAGAAAATTGGCTTTATTTTATGAAACTCAAATGTATAATAATGTTTAGTCTCAGTTCCAATATTATAGATTAAGGTATGACAATGATAGGAATGGATGGCTTGTAGAATATAAACATTTCATTGCTCATTAATTGCAAGGTTATACTTTTATTTTATCTGAATGTATGTATGTATGTGCTCTCATTTATAAATAATTATTATTAGTTTATTTTACCACAGTGATTTATTCTATAAACATTGGAACAAACAACAACTGTGCTATTTTATTAACAACCTAAATGTTTCATGTCCATGAAGCCAAATTGGAGCGCAACTCCGCAATTCTCCAATTGTCCTTGAGCTTTTCAGTAGATCTGATCACCAACTTGATGTAACTTCTACTCGAATGTGACTCTTGTATGTATGCTTAAGGTATACGCATAAATGACTAACGTTGGGGTTGTCTTCTTACTAGAAGAAAAACTACCTTTATTCTCTTACGGGAGTTGCCCTCTAATTGAAATACAAATTATCAAACTTCAATTTGGGAGTTGTCTTCAACTGCCTGAGGCAAGCTCGTCATTGCACAAGCTCTTTCCTGGTCTCATAGTCTAGGGCCTAGGCCATCTTTATCAATACATTTTATCTCAAAAAAGCTGGCTGGCCTATCAGCCCCATAACATACATTGATACGCACAATGCAATGGCTGTTGTTTGGTGAGCAAATCACTTGATAAATAGTTACAAAAAGGCCAGGCTTGGAAAGTATTAAAGATATGTACTGAATTGTTTCTACAAAGACAAAAAAATTTTGGAAAAATGTTTGCGATCTCGCAGGATTGCATTCGTTTGTGTTGTACAGTTGTGAGAAAACAACTTCCTTACTGAAGCTAAGTAATTATGTTTCCATTAGTAGACCACTCAAACATCAGTTTCATTTGACGATCAGGTTGGACCTTGTGTGATATTTAGAGCTAGGATAAGTGTGGTGCTATAACAACACATACACTAGTGACATCTAGCATAAGCTTGGTATTGCCCTTGGACAAGTGTGGTGCTATAACAACACATGCATTAGTGACATCTAGTATAAGCTTGGTATTGCCCTTGGACAAGTGTGGTGCTATAACAACACATGCATTAGTGACATCTAGTATAAGCTTGGTATTGCCCTTGGACAAGTGTGGTGCTATAACAACACATGCACCAGTGACATCTAGCATAAGCTTGCCATTGCCCTTGGATGAGTGTGGTTCTATAACAACGCATGCACTAGTGATATCTAGCATAAGCTTGGTATTGCCCTTGGACAAGTGTGGTGCTATAACAACACATACACCAATGATATCTAATATAAGCTTACTATTGCCCTAGGACAAGTGTGGTGCTATAACAACGCACGCACTAGTGACATCTAATATAAGCTTGCCATTGCCCTTGGACAAGTGTGGTGCTATAACAACGCACGCACTAGTGACATCTAGTATAAGCTTGGTATTGCCACTGGACAAGTGTGGTGCTATAACAACACATACACCAGTAACATCTAGTATAAGCTTGGTATTGCCACTAGACAAGTGTGGTGCTATAACAACACATACACCAGTGATATCTAGTATAAGCTTGGTATTGCCCTTGCAAACATCCACTGACTACAACTAGCCATATTCACAACAAGGGAGCTGTAACTACAGTGTATTGAGTAAATAAAAAAACCTAGAAGCATCATAAAAATATATCTAATACAAAGGAAACATTGCTATACTGTAGAATGCAACAAACAAAACGGAAGACTTGAGACAGTTGGCTTTGGTCCAAAGATATGATTTTGATAAAATTATGCATAAAATAAATAAATAAAAGCGGAGAAAAAAGCACATTGCACTAAATGTAAACATAGAGTAAACAGGAAGACATAGAGTATTCAAAAGAGCGGTACATTCCATACTACATATAACGTTGCAAATGCTAGCAATTTGATGACCAGATTCCAGAGTGTATAATATCACAAAATACAATAAGTTTAAAATAATAAGCCTTTTATACTTAGCACCAAGTTCCTTGATGGTAGCAGAGGGGGAGGTAGCTGTGTAAGCGAGTTTGAGGTATGAATAAAGCTATAAGAACTGGGCTATTGACTAATATGTAGATAAAACAGAGGTTACATGTTAAGCACAAACTCGGGGCCGGAAGGCTGATGGAACGGATTGGTGGTGGGCAGCAGTGGTGCAGTGAATGGGTTGGTTGGAGCTCTTGCTGCCGCTACCCCATCTAATGACACTCGCCTACAAAGGTTAATAACTTTCAACCAACCGGATAAAATCATTTGTCAAACACTATGCCTCACAATATACTATGTTTTTTTAAAAATTTACAAAATACCAAAACATTATTTAGAAGATACACAATCAACTATAGAGCTGCGCTCACACTACATGATTCTCGTATGAGTGGGCGGAGCCTAAAGTCGGCTTGTAGGTGTGAACCGTGCACATGTTGGCGAGTCCACAATCGGTGGCAGATTTTTTTTCATTGATCAGTGATGGAGCTCTGTACGATTATCGGTCAGTCTAGCCAATCAGCATCCACATCACAGATTTTTGACTTGGTACTTTTTAAGAAACTCGCAGCTGCTTGAAAATTTTCGAATATTTTTCTACGTATTTGAAACATTGTTTTTAATATTTCCCTGATCCATTACAAGCCTTCTTCATAAGTTATAAGTTAGTATCCTAGTAAGTGTCAATATAATAAAAACAACTACAAGTTCCGTGATTATAATAAATAGGAGTATTAAAAAAAACTATTATCATTGCTTATAACTTTATGACCAAAATTATAACTAGATATACTTAAAAGTATTTAATATTTGCGATTTATTTCTTATTATTGATGAATGAAAAAAACGCTATAATCTATAGAAATCTCTGGTAATATACGATAATAAGCTATAGTATATTATTATTAACAATAATAAGTTGACGCTATGTAGTTATCAATGAAATGGGCTGTCTTGACCACTGTCAAGGCCATGCGATATCAGGCGGGAGTTCTCCAGATTTGCCTGACAACTGCATTGCCGAGAACCGTATAGTGTAAACGTAGTTTGAGTTTTCTACTCCAAATGGAAACTGCAAATACTTCGTCCAGGAAGCGACTTACAGAACAGAGTAACTCTATGAGGCATTCAAGTAATCTTGATTTGGTTTTAGTACATACTATGATAACAGATGAAATACTTGACTCAGGATAGCGGGTGGCGCAAGATCAAAAATTCACATTTTTCTGCAGAAAACATCTATATATAATTATTACACAGCAACCAATGTACAATACGGAGTTGTCTTTTCAACAAAAACTAGGAGCTGTTTTGCTGAGCAAAAACTTCTCTATTGTAGTTATTTGCTCTTAAAAAAAACCATGTTACAGCGTTCGAGTAAATTTTTATCAATTGCAAAAAACGCTGCTCAAGTATGTTACCGCACAGAAAAAGGCGGAACATCTTACACGATTAGATAAATTGTACATTGTCAACACTCGCTTTGTGAAACAGACCAACTTTATATGTGATATCATTGCTTCTTTATGCCATTGAAGAGACAAAACCTGACAGAAGTAATCAAACGAGAAAATACACTTGGGGTAAATAATTATAATGAAATTATCAGAAAGAGCAAAGTCTAAAGTTCAATAATAAATAGCATAAAATAATCACTCACTGAATATTGGAGGAGAACATCTGAGTGGGCTCTAGATCAGAAGTAGGCAGGCAATCGACTTTCACTGTACTAACTACAATATAAGTAACTGTACTAGCTACAATATAAGTAACTGTACTAACTACAATATAAGTAACTATACTAACTACAATATAAGTAACTGTACTAGCTACAATATAAGTAACTGTACTAACTACAATATAAGTAACTGTACTAACTACAATATAAGTAACTGTACTAACTACAATATAAGTAACTGTACTAACTACAATATAAGTAACTGTACTAACTACAATATAAGTAACTATACTAACTACAATATAAGTAACTGTACTAACTACAATATAAGTAACTATACTAACTACAATATAAGTAACTGTACTAACTACAATATAAGTAACTATACTAACTACAATATAAGTAACTATACTAACTACAATATAAGTAACTATACTAAACAACAAGGCAACTAGAAAACATCTTTCATGGTTTACCTGCCCCAGTATTAGTTACAGCAATGTCATTTTCTGCATCTTTGGGCTTGTAAGTGGTATCTACTGTAGCCTTAGGTTCTCCAGCACTGCCTAACATAGCCTTAGATACTTCAGTGTTATCATTAGCATCAGTAGAGAAGAGACCTTCAGTAAGCTGCCGGCAAAGAGCCGAGATGGGATCCCAGTCAGAGTCCTTGACCACACCCTCTTCAGCTGCACACAAATAGAAATATATCAACTTTCAACACAATTTAGTAGATATTGTACTCTAGACAGACACTAAGATATACATTACCAAACTCTACCCCCAGAGCTATTGTACTCTAGACAGACACTAAGATATACAGTACAAAACTCTACCCCCAGAGCTATTGTACTCTAGACAGGCACTAAGATATACATTACAAAACTCTACCCCCAGAGCTATTGTACTCTAGACGGCACTAAGATATACAATACAAAACTCTACCCCCAGAGCTATTGTACTCTAGACAGACACTAAGATATACAGTACAAAACTCTACCCCCAGAGCTATTGTACTCTAGACAGGCACTAAGATATACATTACAAAACTCTACCCCCAGAGCTATTGTACTCTAGACAGACACTAAGATATACATTACAAAACTCTACCCCCAGAGCTATTGTACTCTAGACAGGCACTAAGATATACAATACAAAACTCTACCCCCAGAGCTATTGTACTCTAGACAGGCACTAAGATATACAGTACAAAACTCTACCCCCAGAGCTATTGTACTCTAGACGGGACTAAGATATACATTACAAAACTCTACCCCCAGAGCTATTGTACTCTAGACAGACACTAAGATATACAGTACAAAACTCTACCCCCAGAGCTATTGTACTCTAGACAGGCACTAAGATATACAGTACAAAACTATACCCCCAGAGCTATCAAAATCTTGTTATTTCAAAAGCGATGTTTAGAGAATACGACACAAAACTAGACCTTAAATAGCATATCCATGTAAAAAACAAGAGTATTTTATAGAAAAACAACAACTCTTTGTCCTCCATGAAAGCTAAACTCAAGGCTTCGGATTGGGAAAGCAAACACTCACCGCCTACACAACCAGGCGTTCTACACAACCAGGCGTTTTACACAACCAGGCGTTCTACACAACCAGGTGTTCTACACAACCAGGTGTTCTACACAACCAGGTGTTCTAAACAACCAGGTGTTCTACACAACCAGGTGTTCTACACAACCAGGTGTTCTACACAACCAGGTGTTCTACACAACCAAGTGTTCTACACAACCAGGTGTTCTACACAACCAGGTGTTCTACACAACCAGGTGTTCTGCACAACCAGGTGTTCTACACAAAGAGCACTGAAATCACTCGGTTGTTGTTGTTTGGGTTGCTAAAAAAAAAATTGCCTTTCACAAAACATTATTGAATAAAGAAGAAACTGCCCAAAATGAATTCGGTGTTATTTTAAAAATTTAGTAGTGAGTGAGTAAGAAAATTCTAAAAGTTTACATTTTTCACATTAATAATTTGTACCATTTTCCCTTTACTTTGTGAAAAAAAATCTTGTGGCTCAAAGGTTTTCGAAGAGAAGTGAAAACTCAGTAAAATAACAACAAGAAGAAGAACAAAAGCAAGCAAGACAAAAGTATTTTGGACGCTCTAAATTACTATTGAGGTGTAGTAACTGATCAAAGATATACAACCTAAGTACGTTATTGAATGTAAGACACACCTTCTAACCACCTATATCAACAGAAATTATCGGTAGACCTGACAGTATCATATGATATGTCTGCTCCAAAGTAGGAAAGGACATAAATATAAACTAAGTAAAAAACTTCAATGAATGCTGACCCGGATGTCACACTGGCGATCTATACCAGATATAGATACAACATATACCAGATATAGATACAACATATACCAGATATAGATACAACATATACCTGACGTACCACAACCATACAGCACTCACCTGTCCCAGCATGTGGCGCTGCCTCAACTGCATCCTCCGCTTGGCGCTTCAGCGTACTTGGCAGCTCCTCTAGGCGAAGTGAAGAGGTTCTTTTGAATGCTGATGACGTTCTGCAATGTATAATACCTCTTGAATCTCATGTCACTAATCCTTACTTGGACACAAAATAATATTTCACTCTCAATGTCCTCCATCAGCCACATCTAACTTTGTCACTTCAAAATGTAAAGATACAGAAAGCAGGAAACCAGCGATTTATGTAAGCTGACGAGGAAGGGTAGAGTGTATTCGTCTAATGCTGACCTGTTGAGAATAGGAAACTCTGTGGAGGAGTTGCGAGAGGTGAGGAGGTCAACAGACCCCCGAGGTCGCTGCACAGAGCAGGTGTCAGCTGCAGCTGATGTACCGGCAGCTGGGCTGACCTCTGTGAGTATCACAGACTGTGGATCTATCATTCTCTCAGTGAGGGACGCCTGCTTGAACGACCCTTGTCTCACAAAACCTGCACAAAACAAAAACTGTATATAACATTTTTGTTTGCAAAGCTATAACTTTCTGGCACTATATACATACTATAAATACTTCGAGATAAGTCAATGTGTACAGCGATGATACATGTGACAGCGTATGAAGGTCAATGCATGCTTGTCCCAAGGATGCAATCTACCAGGATTGCCAGATGTGGCTGATAACATGCGATTTACGATGCAAATGTAGTGGTTTGCACGAGTCGCCGTGGTGCGATATTTTACAAAATTTCTGGACCCAAAATGGCAAATCTTTGTATCATCTTGTCTATTTTTTTTAACAATATTATCGCCTTCTCATTAGAAAAAAACACCCACACCAAAGGATGAAATTCCATCAATAACAGCCACTTACTATAATGTTTATCACAGTCGCCAGGGATGTCTACATCCGGGTACCATTTTGGAAATTCACATTAGCTAATTTTGGCTATATCCGTATACTAAATACATACATCCCTGGTTTTGGCTATATCCGCATACTAAATACATACAGCGCTGGTTTTGGCTATATCCGCATACTAAATACATACAGCCCTGGTTTTGGCTATATCCATATACTAAATACATACAGCACTAGTTTTGGCTATATCCGCATACTAAATACATACAGCCCTGGTTATGGCTATATCCATATACTAAATACATACAGCCCTGGTTTTGGCTATATCCGTATATTAAATACATACAGCCCTGGTTTTGGCTACATCCATATACTAAATACATACAGCCCTGGTTTTGGCTACATCCGGTTCAGTTATCTGGCGATCCTAGTATATTTTATATTTGGTTTGTAGGAATGAAATGAATAAGAAATTATCCTCTCCTGAACAAACTACACATTGTGCCTTACGATCCAGGCTGGATTACAGTACCAACCATACTATCAATGTTGACTGCATGAAAAGAAATCTACAGAGCAGGAAACTGTTGCAGCCCACATTACAGCATTATTAGTGGAGAGCAGGATCGGCATCGAGCTACGTTCACACTACACGATTCCCGATTATTTCCAAGAGTTTGTACTTGCGATTTTTTGTGATCGATATCGCATGGCCTTGACAGTTGTCAATACATCGCATTTCATTGATAAATACCTAACATCAAATTATTATTAATAATAATATAACATCACAGCTTATTATCTTATATTACCAAAGATTGCAATAAATCATAGCATTTATTAACTCATCAATAACAAGAAATAAATTATAAATAATTGTAAGTATATTTAATTATAACAATAAATGATAATAACTTTCTTCGATACAATTGTTTATTATAATCACTGAGCATGCAGTTGTTTTTATTATATAGACAATAACTAGTATACTCACTTTAATATTTTACTTATAAACAAGGCTTGCAATTGATCGGGGATATATTAAAAGATAATCTAAAGTTGGTTAAATAATAATTATCAAGCTGCCAAGCAGCTGCAAGCTTCTTGAAAAGTATTAAAATGAAAAGCTGTGATGTGGATGCTGATTGGCTGGACAGGTCGATAATCGTACAGAGCTCTATTACTTCCCGATGAAAAAGAATCTTCCACCGATTGTAAAATCATTAAGATTGCACTGTTCACACTTGCAAGCCGATTTTAGGCTCCACCTACTCGTACGAAGATCATATAGCGTGAACGTAGCTTTAATGGATACTTAATAATTAATTAACAACTTGTGAAGGGGAAATCATAAGCATTATCTCTCATTATATAAAATGAGTGTAGATACTAGTCACCTAAAATACAATTACTAGACTATGCAGTAACTTACTTGTCCTGTCAGAGTTGTAGGTTGCCTCCACCTGTTCTTTCTCTCTCTGCTGTTTTCTCTCCAAACAAACACTAAATGCACAGCCAATAGCATGGCTCAACCTCTCACCCTGAGCCAATCAAACACACACACCATTATATGCTTTCCGCGTGTTACATTTAGACATTACTGTGTGTAGTAAACATAACAACTCGACTATAAAACGTACCGTTTCTCTTAGAGTATTAAACCCATGACACATCCAACGCCTGGTAGTGCTGTCCCTGCATATGTAAGAAAAGGCTTTGAAGTGCTGTCGGTCTGGTGCGCAGAATGAGACCTTTTCTACAGCCTGGTCAACTATTAGACCCTGCAACCATAGACATGGAACCATTGATGGTGGTTACACGGACGCATAATAGTAATAAGTATCTATAACAATATCGGTGCTTACAATAAGTCTATAGAGAGTAAACCAACCACTACCTGACTATCATCTCTAAAAATGGACCTTCTATCGTGCACACTGCTCAGTTCGACCAATCGTAGCGAGTCACCACACACGTACAGCAGAGCCATCACCGGACAAGGCCCTTTTTTCTTCCTTCTAAAACTCAATCTCTCCGACTTTTTAGCGTTCTATAAAAGTTGGCACGGAGAAGCTAATACAGCAACAAGAGAGAGTTTCGGGTAACATTGTTTTACCACAATCACTGTCTCATTTACATAACGTTATCAATTTGAAATGTAATGGGAAACAACATTAGCGATTGACAGAAACTTGTTTAATCAACCACATCAAGGGAGAGGGCAGTGCATCAAATGATAGCTATGAATAAATTACCAGTCGTAGCTGCTTCATTGCTTCTTCACACACTCTCAAGCCAGTTCCTTCTAACACTTCAATACACCCGAGATACTACAACGACAAACATAAAGTAATGTACCTAGGTAAGGCATTATGACGAGGAGAATAAATATCTAAATTATTTATAGATTTCACCAAGTAAAAGGAAATGATCAAATTTATATTGTAAGTAAATTCAGTCAGCATTGCAATGAAGCAACGAAAATTTTCAATCCAAATAAAATTTGCCAACTATCACTTCATTCCATCATAACAATTCCCGTAAGGTATGTTGATTGCACCCGCGCTTGAAATTAAAACAACAAAATTTACAAAGAGAAAACAAATTACAACTTACTTTCACCTGAAAACAACACTCTCCTTCTCGAACCTTCCGTTCATCTTCCAGCCAGTCTTCGGTCTCATCTCTGACGGGTTTTTTCTTACGAAAGCTGAGGGTACGACGTAATCGATCCATCACAGGTATTATGTTGCATCTCTGTCCCAACTCCCTCACGAGTCCACCATCAGTTACACCATGGAAACTACAGCAAGAGTTGACCAATTATGCCACAACATGGCAAACTCAACCGAGTTTAATGGTTTTGGGTAAAAATGTCATCTATACGACTCCACAGACCAGGTTTAACAATCTGCCCCTTGGGACTTTTGCTCTGATGAGTAATGGCTTAGCACACACAATAAAACCATTAGTTGTCAAGGTAAGGCATTGAACTCAGAACTTTTTATTCTCTCGGTAACTTTTTGAGAACTGAACAAGTTCTGGGAAAGGTTGATTGGGTACATTGAGTGTCTGACACGATTGGCAACGTTACATCAGGGTTAATCGCCCTAGTTACGCTTCAGAGTGAATGACCATAGAATAAAAAAACTTGAAAAATACTCTATCTTTTGTACAAACAGGCCCCTAGTGATATACACAAGGCTTCCATTATTTGCTATTTGTATAAACTAACTCAACATCATCATTCACTATTTCCCCATTACGCGACTCGCATTGAAATCTCGATGAGCTGAACCTCGGTAGCTCGAATCAAGCCAAACTTTGAAAATGGTTTGATAAACTAATTAATAGGAAATCAAAAGATCCTTAATCCTTGAGCATGATTATGTGATGTTGTTAATTTAATCATAGAAATGTATGTGCTCATTTTCCGAAGAAGGACGACTCAAACTGATTGGTTGATTCAGTGCTATTTTCCCAAGGGAACAGAGCGACCATTACAACTCACTTATTACCACCATTATAGAAACAAATAAAAATAAACAATACAAATTATTCTAAGCAATAATAATCGACATATGTATATACAGAGTAACAGCCAAGGTCAATGCTCGGCCAAATCTAATTATTCCACTTACTTGCAAACAGCAAAACTCATAATGCATGAGCTCATAGAGATGCAGACTAGCTATATTTTTAAAGTATACGAAAGAATGTGAAATATAATTTGATGTCACGACATAGAGTGTTTATCTTCTCTGTTCTCAACTACATTTAGGACAGCAGTAAACAGCCTTTTAATGAAGGAAAAATCTGCATCAGACTGCATTATCAACCTGATTGATGCTCGAAAACTGATTGAAAAAGAACTTACAGGAACAAGTGTAATGATAAAACCTTTTTTCAAGTACAAATCAAGGAAGAGAGAGAACGGAAAAGCATATAAAAAGATAAAAGTTATATCACTAACAGAGCAGATAATTTAAACTTATTAACAAATAAAAGAAGAAACACGTCTCTCACTCCGTATCTCCACTTGAAACATTTGAGAGCACAAGCACAACAATCAACAGCAAGTGTGCCCACATATTGTGCTCCTATTTCCATAGTCAATTTTGCATGGATGAATGACAACTCCAACATGCAAATACTAAACACCTACACAAAATATAGAAATTGGCCTAAAAAATGTGAATAAACCAATGATTGACAAAAAGAAAAGAAAATGCCAGTACTGGATCAAACCAGAGTGCCTAATGGACTCAATTTTATGAGGAAGATCTTCAGTTCACATATCAAAGCAAACATATAGAGCGGTGAGCAGCAAGCTCCCACATAGATAGCAAACTACACCAGTTATACAAATACATAAAAAGATTCTAAAGATAAACAATGCAATTACAGACCTACGTCTAACCACCATCCCACGCAAGATGACTAGTCATTGATTTAATCATTACAATAAATTTAATTATAAAAACACAGTTAGTATAATACATCGAGTAAATGATAATAATAACTAATTGTATATTAAAAAATTACATATGAAAGAACAAGTAAATATATTCTTATTGGCATTATTCATTAATACTATTATTATAATTATTATTTTATTATTCATATGATAATTCTAATTGATAATAATATTATTATCATTACTATGTATATTTTTGACAACGGAAACCAATGAAGAGAATAGAATGCATAACTACAAGGCATCTATGGATGCGAAAAAAGTATGGATAAAATGCTGTTTGTGCATAGTTGAGAGGGTGGAAAAGGTAGACAGAGAATGATAGCTGCCTGGAGTGGCATCTGATATGCGTATTCAAATTATATTTAATAGAGGGACAGCTCACTTATGACCGGACTTCCGATGTTTCTTCAAAACCAAGTACTACAGACTCACTGAATGGACTCTGCTAATAGAAGAAGACAGAAGTTGACATTTTTAACTAACAGAGCCATACACAATTGATCCAGGATTGATTATGCTTTTACCATTGGGGAACTGCTGATTTTGGATTGAAGGGGAAACGATCAAAAACTATATATGTTGCCGACATTTAATGGGGATCCGGCACGCAGTTTCTCTTTGTAAATGCAACCGGAAGCAGTTCAATTGCTAATATAACTTATCATTAGAATTTACGACTTGCTTGACTGTTATTTTAATTTGAGACATTTAAGCAGCTAATATGACAAAAAAGATGTGATTGAGGAAGCTTGAGGGGTCAATATAACCTCTAATTTTTTCTTTTGAAAAATATTTTGCTTTATTCACTGGAAAAAATTAATTTAATAATGATGCTCATAGATAGTATGCAGTTGAACCAAAGTATCGTATTTCGGGCCTAACTAAGTTTGCCAACGTAAATAACTTACAGTGCGCCCTGTCAATTTATCTCAACAGCAGCGATATACTATTATGCTTGATTTACGCGGCGCATCCTCAGTATTACAAGCTCCATCCCCATCAACTGCTCATGAATCGTTTGCTGCGGATTTCACAACTCCAGTCAACGACTAGCAATAATAATAATAACAAACTCTTATGACAATCCCAAGTGTACCAAAAATCTGGTGTACCCTGTGATATGTGACTAATAAATAGCAATTGTTTTTAAAAGTTTGTTTTATATTTTTTAATTTTTAGGGCAAGTGAATAATAATTTTTTGATATTATTATTATTATTATTATTATTATAAACAATCATCATAATAATAATTATTAATTAAACTAAATAAATTAATTTTCTTCTTAAGGCTTTTGAGTGAAACTTGTAATTTCCTAATCACAAGTTGGATCAAATTTGTGCTTGAATGAAAATTATTTAACACTGAAATAAAATGAATAGTGTTATGTTAATCCCTGAGGACAACACACAATAAATAAGTAATAAATAATAATAAATGGGACATAACTCTTACGAGCTCACTCTATATTTTATATAGCGATCTAAAGTCAGTATTGTTAGCGTTCGTAAAAAGTGATTATTCGAGTTGATTATAACTGTTTATTGTGCCAAAACAAATTTAGTGAGCTAAAACAGACATTGGAGCTCCTGCCATTTCAATATATCAGTGAGAAGAAACTTCTAAAGCAAAAAATAAAAATAAAAGTCGTGGATTTTTGAAAATCTTAACGATATTATGATAAAACTTCAAGTAAACTTCCGGTATCATCGAATTAGCACCCCCTGGTGAGCACCTAAAATCGGCCGGGTCCCCATTGTTCTTTATTATTGGTTGGTTGTGCTGGTTTTCATTTTTACCACTATGTCAAATTTATCCATTTCTATTACATTTGTCTATTTTTATAGTGACTGGAGTTTGACTTGCAGAGCGATCAATGGAGGCGAGGCATACAGGCGTATAATGTACCAGCAATTGAACAGTGTGCCATAGGCTCATAGCTACCATTATACTGTTTTATAACTGTTGCTTATACAAGATGTATAATATTCTATTTCTAATAATTAAGCTCGTAAGCTTAGTCCTATATAAGTGACAGTAGGGCTAACAACTCCAGTTCAGAGAGACAGAGATAGACAGATAAATAATAGTGGTGGCAGTTAGCTATCACTGTAGCATTAGCAAGCACATCATATTTTGAAACCAGGATATAGAAACTGACTATGTTGTGCTCACTGAAAGGTATGTCATACATTTTTATAACTATTGTGATCTTTTTTGTCTGTTGTGTGCCATTGTTAGCTTTAAAAACCTCACACACAGGCCTACGATCAAAAATTGGTTGGTTATGGGCCAGTTTTAGGATTTTAAAAGTGGCACCACTTATATTTCTCGCACTAGGCCAAAACTCAACCATTTTTGGCTGCAGGCTTGTGGCTCCACATCACAATGTGATGTAGTAACCAATGAGTTCATATTTTTTGTGTTGACCTGACTGCCAAAAACAATGATTGTTGTCTCTGTGCTCATAGCCTTGCACCCAAAGAACTTCAAGAGAACCTGTGGTGGGCTTACATACAGGCAGCTCCAATCTACTGGCCTGGTGGTGGTGGTGGTGGGGGGGTTGTTTATAAAGTACACTCAAATCCACTCACCCACCCACCACCAAGCCAGTAGATTGGAGTCGCCTGTGGGCTTACACTACCTAACAAAAGTCTCTCTGCTGTCTGATTTGATAATAGTTTTGTTGAAGTTGTTGTAGCTTTGAGTTAGGTTGGTTAGTTGTTGAAAAGTAGTACTAGCTCTTGTTTAAGTTATAATAAATAATAAACCAAATTAAAAACTACCTGCCAAAGAGCCAAACAAAATATATAATAATAATAATGCTGGCATATGATCATCATGATGATGATATATATACTAACTAAAACTGTAGTGTTAGTTTACACAGCATCGTGACCATTGTGATTGTTGTAGTTAGTGGTTCACCACCAACAACAACAAGCTAAGTTGTTGATGTGGTCCTTTGTGATATTGTTGTTTACGCGATTATTATTTATTATTATTATTCATCAATATTATTATTATTTGTTTTATGATTGATGATTATTAATTATTACTAATTATGATAATAAATAATAATAATTACTATTCATCATCGATCATGATTATTATTATTAATTATTATCTTATCATAATCATCATTATTATTAATTATTATCTCATGATTATGGTTATTAATTTACATCAACTTCTGCAACACGCTAGACCGCCTAGGGGGGAGGGGGGGGGCAGAAGGAGCGTGCCTCATTTTTTCCCATTTGTTACCAGGGTTTGGGTACTTTCTTCTAGGAGTTTGGAACCAGGGTTAGCCAATTAAGGACAGTGTGGATACAATGTATCCTTCCATATGAAATAGCTAGGCCGAGGCCAGCCTGTCAGCGTCTTTTGACACATCATGATTCGTGAGGTCCCGTAGTGCGGGGAATAAAACTGTTGTGGAAGGAGTTGCCACTCGCTTGGATAGATCGTGGAACTCCGCGGGATTGTGCTCTTGTTTTGACCGTAGATTCTGAGGGAGTCATTAGCTCATCGTATGATTCACAACGGGAGGGGCGAGCCTCTTCTCTGGACAGGACTTTGCGCAGTAGTCTGATACGACACATCTTCCTTCTTTCCTGGAGTGGTTGCAACTTAAGCTTCTCCTTTGCCTCAGTTACTTCTATCCTTCCTTTGATATCACATATCATTCGTACACCGCGGTTCTGTACTAGCTCAAGTGCTTCAATGTCTTTGGTATAGGAGGGATACCATGCACAACAGGCATACTCAAGATGAGGTAGACAAAGTGATTTGTAAGCTGTGAGTTTTGCATTCTCAGGGGCCCAATACAGAGCACGACGGATCATTCCGATCTGTTTCTTGGCCTCGGAGATCTTCTCAGCTATGTGTACATCAAATTTCAGATCAGATCGTAGGGTTACACCAAGGTACTTACTGTGGTCTGTGTGTTCCAGGATAGTGTTTTTCAGAGTATATTTTGGTATGTCTTTTGTAGGCTTGAACGCAATTATTTTGCACTTGTTAGAGTTGAAACTCATTCCCGATGCCGTTGTCCAGCGAGTTGAGGTCCTCCTGAAATCTTTTTCATCATCTTGGGTTGACACGACTTGGTACATCAGAGGGTCGTCAGCAAACAGCCCAACGGAACAGTTAACATACTGTGGCAGATCGTTTATGTACCCAGCCAACAAGAGCTTGTTGATAGGCAGAGTGAGTGGGACTCGTCGAAGGCTTTAGTTAGGTCCAACACAGCAGCATGGACATTCTGATTTTTGATTGTTGCGCTCAGTATCTCATGTATTGTGGCACAAATTTGAGTTTCACAGGACAAACCCTTACGAAAACCATGTTGCCTGTTATGCAACCATGTGTCAATCTTAGTGAGAAGGTCTCTGAGAACAATGTGCTCGAGGAGTTTGCAGGGTATGCTGGTGAGAGATATTGGCCCATAGTTGTTGACATACTCTTTAAAACCAGATTTGTGGATTGGTGATATGTTAGTTGTTTTTTATTCTCTAGGCAGCTTCCTTTTCTCCAGCGATCTGTTGTAGATATGTGTCAAGCAGCTTGCAGTTTGTTTCACATTGAGTGTGAGGTCTTCTTTCCTCAGTCCGTCGGGGCCTGGTGCTTTACCGGACTTGAGTTCACTCAGCAATTTCATAACTCCATTGATTTGGATCTTCTCCTCCCTACTTCAGCCACTTTTTTGTCTCTCAGACAACGTATAAGTTTTGTCCAATTGTTTGTAAAAGTGCTCATTCAACATTGAGGCACAAGTCGCTGGGTCTCCAGTTCGCGTGCCGTCATCACACTCTAGAATGATTTGTTATTGCCAGGGCTTCTGACCACTGAGGTGACGATAAAACGATCTGCCATTCCCTTCCTGAAGCGGCTTGCGTACGCGAATTACCACATAGTTTTTTAATTATTATTATATTATTCATCATCATCATTCCTAACTTATTATTATTTGTTAGTAGTGGTATAAATATTAGTAGTAGTAGTATTATTGTACAGGAATTTGTGTCTGGGTGGTAGCCACCTGTACACCTACCCGACGTGCTCTGCTTCTGCCCAAGTCAACGCACAATAATCTGCTATTATTGTCTGGAGAGCATTTACTGGTTTGGGCAATTATGGGTGCGGCCGAATCTGGCGTGGAATGTTTGCTGGTAGTGGACAATAATTATGCTCTAATTATTGGCTGCATCCGAACCTTTACAAGGTTCGACAATAATTGTAAATTATTGTTTAGTTTATAGTTTGTTGCGAACTGTGCCACTGACAATAATTCTGCAGGAATTATTGTTTAGTTTATAGTTTGTTGCGAACTTTGCCACCGACAATAATGGTGCGGTAATTACTACTTGTCTACTTCGACTCAGTCGAGATCGACAATAATTACGCTGCAATTATTGTTGTGCTAGCTTGTGTCGAACTCTACGGTTCGAATTTCAGTGTGAGTCGAACTATCAGGGCACCAGGTGCTTTGCATCGTACTTCTCACCGTAGCGAGGGAATACGCGGTAAGAGGGCAAACCGTTCTCACTTTCCGCCAAGCCTCGTGCTTGCTAATAGCCGACCAGCGCTTGTAGTTATGCTGCTTCTAGCTGTGCTGCTTTTTGAGAGAAAGAATCTTCTGAGAGCCAGGCTAACTCTGAACTTTATTGCAATGTACATCAATATTTATATAAAAGGGGAGGGGGGTAAAACCATACACAAGCCACGCCTTGTGTTTACAACATAGTACCAAGTTACAATTTGTACTCGTGGAAAATAATATAATAATTAAAATAGGCGTTTGGGTACGTGATAGAACAGCACCTTAGATAGGCCCTTGTAGCGTAGGCACATGTAAACAATAGAACCTGACACAGACATAGATAATGTGTAGTGAGTAGATAATATTGAGATGAAAACGTAGACAACATTGCGTAGACAGTGAGTTAATCACGAGATAAAAGCTTAATTCTTGCACGAAAGGATAAACAATGAGACAAAGGCTTAGTTAGTCGGTAATAGCGAGAGACTCAGACTGTCTTACTTACTAAGTAAATAATAGAATAATAATAAGAGAGAGTACTGGCGTCCCTCACATTATTATTATTATTATTATATAATACTAACTTATACTATCATTATTTATCATCATTCATTCATTGGGTTACCAAGTAGTAAGTTGTTGTTCAAGTAAGTAGTAGAGAGTAAGTAAGTTGTTGTCGTTCTAGTTTTTTAAGAAAGATGATTGATTGCTCTATTATTTAATTATTATAATAATAATTATTATTATAATTTATTTATTATTATTATTATTATTATCATCAAGACAGACAATTATCATTATGTGATCTTTAGTCAACAACAGCCAGCCTGCATGGTTTGTTATTATTATTATTATTATTATTATTATTATTATTATTATTATTATTATCAATGACCAAAGAAAAATCTAACGTAATGAAGCTTCGATGGGCCGGTTTAAAGCATTTTTGCCAGCAGGTTGGCTCATCATCACATTCAGACTTGAACATTTCACCTGTATTATTATAGACATTTTCCCAGTAGCTCCCATAGACAATTCGCAAACTCCAAAAGACTCAACTAAAAACCGCGTCAGTGGTCAAATTTTGATTGGTCCAAAGTATCAATGTTGTCAACGATTATATATATATTCTGTATATATGATATATACAGAATATATCATCGTTGGCGAAGTTGTGATTGAAGGTCGAATGAAGTTCACATTACCAAAACACTATTCTAGCATTTTGCAAATGAGACAAATAAACAACAACGAACATAGTAATTAGTACTGCTAATTCTATGGACAAAAGTTGTCGTTTTTTTATAACATCATCAATTTCAACCCCATGAGCCACTACGGTAAGTTAATAATTATTGTGAGTCAACACTTTCATCCACTATTATTATGATCATCAGTAAATCTTAAATAAATAGAAATCGTCATCATGATCGATGATGATCATCGATCATTCATCGATCATGATCATCATCGATCGTCATCAAATCATAAATAAATAATGAAAAAATAATAATGATAATTATTAATAATAATCATCATCATTGTTTGTTGGTTGATCCTTGATGATTATTATTAATTTTATTATTAAATTTATTGTTATTAATTATATTATTATTATTAAATATTTATAATTAATAATAATTATTATTATTTATAACAAATAAATAATATAATAATAATTAAAATTAATAGTTTATTGATCCCCTCAAACCGGAAAATATTTAAAGCTAATAAATTAAATATAAGAATGATGATAATAATTATTTTACTCAGTGTAATATTCTTTGTATGATTTATTGAAGATCGATGTCAGTTAACAACAAAGTATTTATTAGATTAAAAACAATAATAAAATGTTAGCAGCCATTGTCTTTGGCTGATGCAACAACTCTATAAGCAATAGCCGTTGTCTACTAAAACATGAGAACACAACTTCTAATTATTATACAAGATAAGACAACTTATAGATGTGTATAATGTTACATCTTCCCCTCTCTGGAAAGTTTGGTAATAACAGTGTTTATGATAACAACTAACAAACTAACAGTCACGGGTAGAAACGAAGAGGCCATCACTGTGCAGTTGATCGATCTATATCAGCTCTTAGCATTTAGTAGTACACATATGGATTGTCCTGACGATGAGCTGGATTTTGCACGGTTCGACCTGATCTAGTGGTATACTGTCCACTCGGGTTACAAACTTTTGTCACCTGGTCGGGTGAGCTAGTGTCAGTGGGCACATCAGAGGAACTCTCACGAGTTGCTACAACCGACTGAGGTTGTATCGAGACTTTCAACAGCTGGTCTCTGGTACGGCGGTATACCTGACCATTGGAGTTTTCTACATGATATGACGTATCAGTCGGCCCTGCACCAATAACTTTCGCCAACTTGTCATAGCCTTTCTCAGCCTCTATACGAACCATATCACCTATTTGTATTGGAGCAAGTTGCTTGCTGTGCTGACTTGCTTGTGCTGCAGACCTCTGGCGTTTTTCTGATAAGTTGTGTTGCACCACTTCTCCATCTACCAACTCTGGCCTTAGTAATGACTCAGCCATTGGTAACAGGGTACGGGTTCGTCTGTTTAGATTGCGCTGGGCAGGTGATCCGAGGCCAGGTCTTGGAGTGTTTCTCAGATTCAACAAGGCCAGATATATGTCTCCACCAGTCATCTGGACCTTCTGAATAAGTCTCTTAGCTGTTTGCACTCCTTTCTCGGCTAGACCATTAGAAGAAGCGTGTTTTGGAGCACTAGTAACATGCTGTATGTCCCAGTTCTTCACAAACAACCTGAACTCTTGTGAGGTAAACTGTGGTCCGTTGTCTGAAATCAATTGCACAGGATACCGAACCTGGAGAAATGAGTTTTCAGCTTGCCAATGACCATGCTAGATGTTGTAGTTGTTAGTGCATCAATCTCGATCCACCCTGAGAAGGAATCGACTGTTAGAAGATATGTCTTGTTAGCATGCTCAAACAGGTCGGCTGCTACAACAGCATATGGTCTCGCTGGCACTGGATAGTTTTGCACAGACTCATGTGGTTGGTGATTTCGCACCTTCTGGCATGTGGTGCATCTAGCAATGTAATTTTCTATATCAGCATTCATATTAGGCCAGAACAGTATCTCCCTTGCTCTACGCTTGGTCCCTTCCATGCCAATGTGTCCTTGGTGCAGAATTCCCATATAAGACTCACGTAATTTCTCTGGCACTATGATCCTCTGACCCCTATATAGAATGCCTCCATCTAGAGCTATCTCATCTCGGATCGGGAAATAGGCTTTGAGATCTTTAGCCAGGTATGTGTCCTTTGGCGGCCATCCAATATGGCACAGCTCGATGAGCTTAGTGAATATGGTGTCTTCAGCTAACACCTTCTGCAGTTCTTGAATCTTAGCATCAGTAATAGAGACTGCAGAGACTATCTGGATGTCATCAGCTTCCATCTTAGACACCTCACACTCTGAGAGATAAGCTCTGGACAATGTATCAGCTATAACTAGGTCCTTCCCCTTCTTGTACTTCACATTAAGGCTGTATCGCTGTAACTGTAACAGCATCCTCTGCAATCGGGCAGGTGCATCATTCAAAGGTTTCTTAAATATAGAGACCAATGGCTGGTGATCTGTCTCCACACCAACCTTAGGATTTCCAAGCACATAGTCTCGAAATCTGGAGCATGCAAAAGTGACCGCTAACATCTCCTTTTCAATTTGAGAGTAACCGGTCTCTGTATCAGTCATTGCTCTACTAGCAAAACTTACAACCTTGTCATCCTGCATACAGGCTGCACCAATTCCTGACTTTGATGCATCGCAGGTGAGCACAACTGGCTTCTCAACATCAAAGTACATCAGTGCCGTAGCGTTAGCAATCTTGGCTTTGAGTTCTGCAAAAGCTTTATCATGCTGAGCCTCCCAAACCCAGTCCACATCTTTCTTGAGAAGTTGGTTGAGAGTAGATGCAGTCTCACTCAAGCCAGCTATGAACTTGGAGAGATACTTGGTCATACCGAGAAATCGGAGCAACTCCTGTGTGTCAGTAGGTGTTGACATGTCAGTAATAGCCTTTACTTTAGTTGGGTCGGGTTTCAGGCCTTGGTCTGACAGTATGTGACCTATGTATAGTACTTCAGACTTTTTGTACACACATTTGCGTGCTGACAGTTTGAGGTTTATCTCCTGCAGCCTCTTAAACACCTTATGTAGATTGGCATCATGCTCCTTTTCTGTCTTTCCCGAAATGAGTATGTCGTCCATAATGACGTGACAAGGACAACCTTCCAGCAGCTGCTCGATGGCCCGCTGATAGACTTCTGAACTTGAGCACAGGCCCATGGGCATTCTGAGATATCTATATCGCCCGTATGGTGTACCAAAAGTTGTCAGGTAAGATGACCTGTTCTCGAGTGGTATGTGATAGAATGCTTCGCGCGCATCCACTACAGTGAAATACTTTGAGTTTGGAATGTCAGATGCTATCTGCTCAATGGTTTTGAGTGGATAATGTGGCCTGCGTATGGCCTTGTTCAAGTCACCTGGGTCTATACATATGCGAATGTCCTCTGTGTTCTTCTTTCTAGTCACTACCATAGCGGACACCCACTCAGTTGGCTCTACCACTGGCACGATAATTCCTCGTTTGACCATTTTGTCTAGTGCTGCTTTTACTTTCGGCTTGAGTGGTATCGGCACTGATCTGACTGGTCTTATGACGGGTTCTACATCATCATTTACAGTAATCTTGTATTTGGCTGGTAAGGTACCTAGCTCATCATCAAATAGGCTGCCATACTGTTTGATTATCTCAGGTGGAAGACTTACTGCTGTTGTCAAATCACACACTTCATATACTTCAGGTGCTAGTGAAACAAACCCTAGTCTTATACAATCACTGAGCCCTAACAATGTGTTATCACACTTAGGCACTACTTCAAAACATACTTTATGTTGCTCACAGCCTTTTACAAGAATCATATCGAGTGACCCAGAAGATCTGGTCTGATTACCACTAAATCCTACTAGTGTTCGAGTTTTGTTTGTATCTATGGCCACAGAATCACAGTATCTCATGGCTATATCATGTGATATGACATTGACCTTAGCACCGGTATCAACCTTTAATAACAATGGCTTGGTTTTGCTGTCTGAAACCTTTACATCTACGGTTACCAATGCGCTGTTACGTTGCTCACATCCTACAGTTTCAATCGTAATATCCTCTAGGTTACTGTCCTCCTGCTCTATTTCTTCAACATTGTTTACTGCCGACCTGCAGACCACTGCAAAGTGATTGGGTTTGTTACATTTCCTGCAGCGCTGACCTTTAGCTGGACAGGTACCTTCAACTCGATGCCCTCTGCCACATCTGTCACACCTCGAGGGTTGTGCCTTAGTCTTGAAACTATGCTTGTACTTGGCACCAACGACAGCGTCTACATTGGCAGAATTTGTAGCATTAGGCTGGAATTCATTAATATCGCTCTCTGCAGCTTCGTGTATGCGGCACATTTGTATAGCCCTGACAAGGGTGAGATCAGATGTCTTGAGCAGCTGCTTACGCAGGGAGTTGTCATGTACACCCGCAACAATACGGTCACGTAGGAGCTCATCCGTCAACTCACCATATGTACACTGGTTGACTTTGTTACGCAAATCACTGTAAAACTGACTGAATTGCTCATTCTGGCCTTGTGCCCTAGTGTTGAATTTGTGTCTCTCCAAAATCACATTGGTTATCGGGTTACATAATTCTCTGAACTTACTTTTCAAAACATCTACTTGGTACCTGGTCTCAGCTGGCAGTCTGGCTCCCTCTGGATTGACTGGGTCCTCTCTCTGTGGTTGATATGTGAATGATCTAGCCTTCTCTATAGCCTCTGGGCCTGCCAGATTCAATAATATCATCGCTTTTGACCTCTCAGTGTTCTGAGAGAACCCAGCCTCGATGTATATGTCATATTCCTCCTCAAAAATTCTCCAGTTCTCCGCTGTGTTGCCCTCAAAAACAAGTGGGCCAGGACGTCTTAGATTGCTCTCCATTGTGTCTATCAACTAGGTTCTGACTTCTGACACCATGTAATATTCTTTGTATGATTTATTGAAGATCGATGTCAGTTAACAACAAAGTATTTATTAGATTAAAAACAATAATAAAATGTTAGCAGCCATTGTCTTTGGCTGATGCAACAACTCTATAAGCAATAGCCGTTGTCTACTAAAACATGAGAACACAACTTCTAATTATTATACAAGATAAGACAACTTATAGATGTGTATAATGTTACACTCAGTAATTCAGAAGAACCTCTTCAAGAAATTAATTAACAAAAAAATGATGAACCAGTTTTTTTCTACCCACAGTCGTAATACAACAAGATCTCAGATGCAAGGTATTCCTATAGCAATATCTACAAATAGCAGAATGTATTTAACGCAAACAGGTAGAGAAATAAGAGCTCAGTAGTCAAATAAACCAATTATTTTAGTATGTTTCCTTTAGATCATCGATGGCCTCCCCTTCCACTCGTAGAGTGGTCTAGAGGCTCTATTTTAAACTTGAACTTTAATAACTTTATAACTGATAAGAAAGGTATAAACAGACCGGTGATTTTTCACAGGCTTACTGCAGAAAATTTGGTGGGTTTTGGACCACTTTTCCAAAATTTATGTTGTGTTTTGTTGCTGGTGTTTGGAAGGTAAGTCATGATTTGACACATCTGTCTTCACGTGCTGGCCCGCTGGCTCAAAAATAATTTAGGCAGCACCCCACCAATAAGTTGCCAAAAAGTAAACCCTCTGGGCTGTCGATACTGGCCTTTTTTATTCCAATCAGATGACTACCTGAGAAGCAGCAACAGCATGTTTCCAAAATTTATGCCTGCACATGGCCCGTCACGCAACATTTCTTGTGATCACCTGAGTCTGCTAAACTAGCACTGGGACGACGAATAGTCCCCATCTCGGCTTTGAAACTGCGGGCACTTGTATTAACCCGTATTAGTGTTTTGAAGATCCACAACACATTACTGCCAAAGAAAACAGACACGATGCGCCGGATAATAATTAATTATTTTACGGCTTTCCAACTGTTGAGCGAGAGCGCTTGGTCAGTACAATTAGTAGCTAAAGGTTGCGTTGTAGTTACATTTTCCGGCGAACTCTCAAAGCCCCTTTTGTTTATCCTCACAACATTTACCGCGGGCTGTTACAAGTTACCCACAGTGTTAAAACTGAGATGAGTACCCTTTGTGCCCTGTAAATTAGGACTTGCTAGTTGGAGACCCAGGTGATCACAAGAAATATTGCATTATGCGCCATTTGCCAGCCCAAATTTTGGAAACATGCTGTTGCTATTTCTCAGGTAGTCATCTGATTGGAATAAATAAGTCAGTATCAACATTCCAGAGGGTTTACTTTTTGATAATTTTTTGGTGGGATCCTGCCCAAATTATTTTTGAGCCAGCAGGCCTGCACTTGATGACGATTCCGCCATGATTCGAAACTGACGTTTCGAAAATGAACTGTTCGAAACTCTTAAACCTGAACCCCCCAACCCCAAATCCCAAACCCCCGTCCCCAAAGAGTTTCGAAGTGTCCATTTTCGAAACGTCAGTTTCGAATGGTCCGTACCCCCTTGATGACAGATGTGTCAAATCATGACTTACTTTCCGCACACCAACAAAAAAACACAACATCAATTTTTGAAAAGTGGTCCAAAACCCACCTAATTTTCTGCAGGAGGCCTGTGGATTTTTCTTTGCATTTATATTTCTTCTGATAAGATTTCCCAATGCCTGGAACCACTACTAAGCAACATTTTTAACTTTGTGCACTGCAGGTTCCCTCATAGCCAAGTGGTAGTTGTGGGTGATTTTAACTTCCCTGATATTAATTGCAACAATTTTACAATCAAAAATAGCTCAAATTACAAAAACGTGCATCAATTTTTTTATGCTGCTTAGCCGAAAACAATCTTACGTAACTTATCATTGAGGCAACAGCTTAGACCTAGTAGTGTTGATGAAGTGTCCAAAATATAAATCATTAATCTGGGTCTTAGTGATCGCTATATGATCAGTTTCGAATTTGACTGGCACCTCCCACAGGAGTACACCTAACACACTTACGATAGACAACACACCAAAGTCGAAATGTCTGCCGTTAGGTCCGCGCTAGAGACCACCTTACATAACATCATTAGTGCTATTGGATTTAATTCAAGTATAGACAGAATATGGGTCATTTTTAAAGCAGATATCCACTAGGCTGTTGATCAATTTGTACCACTAACGTAGATCAAACCAAGGGGTGCTCACGAACCAAATTGGTTTAATAAAGATCTCGCAAACTAGTAAATAAACAGCGTATGTTATACAATATATATCAAATACGTAAATCACCTGGTGACCTAGAAAAATATAACAACAATTAGAAGACCCAATAAAAATAACAGGAATACATCTATCAGACTTTATATGATCCTCTTTTACAAGGCCAATCCAAACCTTTTTTATACACATGAAGCGATTGACTGGCAAAACTACCAGATTGCCCTTAAAGAATGGCTCCGGTCATTTCTATATTTACCTGATATGTCATTGATATGTCCTTATGAAGTGCTTCAAATACCAACTTCGTCAAAATTCAATTGATTTCTATATTTTCTTAACACAATTAATAATAAGCATGCTATGAGTGTTGTCTCCCCATTCCAAAATCTTCGAAATATTCTGGGAAAACCTATGGCATACGCAAGTGTTTTAGCGAACGCTAAACTTTTGTTTTATATTTTGATTGGACAATTTTTGGATCTTGAAATCACTGAAGCATAACAAATAACAGTACATCAGGTCATTGATTGATATAACTAGTAAGTAGTAATAGCAGCACATGTGGTTAGTAGTTAGCAGAAACCAACGTTTAGCGTTCGCTAAAACACTTGCGTACGTCATATGTTTTCCCAGAATATTTTGAAGGGGAGACAACACTCAGCACATGCTTTTTATTAATTTTGTTAAATAAAAAATATAGAAATCAATTGAATTTGACGAAGTTGGTATTTGAAGCACTTCATAAGGACATATCCATTACATATCAGATCAATTACATATCAGATAAATATAGAAATGACCGGAGCCATTCTTTAACTATCCTTTGAAACACTGCACCGTGTCACAGCTTTCAGACAACATTAACATTTTTTTTCCAGAAGGTTTTCCCCCAGCATCCACTGCTGCTGCAGTTGTAACTTGCAACTCGCATTCATCAGTTGTTGTCTCATGGATGGAGTAGCAAAATTAACAAAGCCGCGTTTACATTGGGTGACTTTCCTTTCAAGTTTGCCGATATGTCCTGCCGCATGGAGTTTGTGCAACTTTTGGTGGAAACGCATGATTGCCACAGGCCGAGACGCACAACCCAGCAGTGTCGGGTTTGAGTGTCAAGTTGCAGCAATTTTACAGCCACATGACCCAGTCAAACCTGTTGCTCTATATAGCTGTTCCAGTATTTTGTTTATTCAAGCCTGGATATAATAAAAGCAATTAATGTTCGAAGATCGTAAGGTTTTCAATAAATAAATAATTGATTATTACCAGCATTGTTGATATTTGTGTATTATTTTTTCATTAACTAAATCAAACTCCGTACGTTTAATTACATAATTCATATTTGGGGTAATTATTTTTATTTTGAATGCAAACATTAGAAAACCAGATTTTCATCAAATTATTATTTAATTTTAATAATTATTAATATTATTTGTAGATAAGTCCAAATTTCATATTATAGATAAATAAAAAAAAACGTTGGATGCATAGAGAACTGCTAAAACCTGGGTCACATATATATCATAGATGCTCGCAAGTGATCGCAGATCCTCGTACGACGATCTGCGATGTATGTGAACCTGGATTTGCAGTGGCTCGTACGCTGTCGCAGAGGATCATAGAAAAGTTAAGTTGAACAAACTTTCCTGCGACGTCGTACGACTTTCTTTCTCAAAAACCACAGTTAGGTCAAGGTTACTCATGTAAACATGACTGCCATCGAAAAATTATAATAAATAATAAAATTGTTATTGCTTAGTTATAAATATTAATTATTATTCATTATTAATTTTCCGATTGAAATATTATGATAGTTGATTTAAATGTATAAATATATAGAGTTTCGATAGGGTTTTATATAATGGCATACTTAGTATATTATTATAAATTGAGATTCAAAAATGATATATTAAGAGATGGTAGAAAAAATAATATGCACCGTTGAACAACAGTTATAAATTCAATTAAAAATTCTGGAAGAATATTTAATGATAATATGAGTAACTAACAATATAATAAAATTTAAAATAGTAAATAGATCGGTGTAATTGAGCAACGATAATTCATTTAGTATATATATAGTCGTTGGTCAGTGAAGACAGGCTTCGAGATTTTATTATCTCCCGGTCAAGAGAGTGAATATACCTGAGTTTGCCAAGTTTATGTGAACATGAATCGCGGATCATCGTACGAGGATCTGCGATCACTTGCGGGCGTCTACGATATGTATATGAACCAGGCTTAACTGGTAGAAAATTGTAAATAATTAAATCAAAAATCATTAATCCAACTGCGTGAGCAAAAACGCACTAAGTTATTTTAGCTCTGCTGGTTGGGCAACTCCAAAGTTGCAAACTCAAAAATTACTTGTGTTGCAACAGTGTAAAAACTACTTGCAACTGCATGTGCGACCATCAATTGAGACGGAGACACAGTTGCTATAATGTAAGGAAAGGCTCCTTGGTGTCAGAAAAGGATACCAAATCCGTCCTAAGATCCTTGCATTATAATTTATATAAAGTCGTGCATGAATTTCATAACAATATTAAATATGTTGCTGTTTTATTTTTAAATTTAACAAAAAGTCTATAATAATTATTTATTTCTAAAATTAATAAAATATTACTGAAAAATTGAAAAAAATTATATTGTTTCGCATAACAAAATGTCACCAAAAAAATTAAAACTTTGAATAAAATCAATGATTCATAGCACTTATGGTAATAGACTGATAGGGTAACCTCTTATGACTTGGAATAACAATTTTATTTCATTTAAAAGTGTTGGAAAATAGGAGAAAATTATCAATTTTTGACCAAGGATCTTAGGACGGACCTTGCGACCGTTACGTACTGCTCCTTGAGCAGACAAATTAAGAAATTAAGAATTAAGCCTTGACATTGAAATGACCTCCTTGATTCTAACAAAAAAATTTCAATATTCTTTGGATACTGGTGCTTTACCAGCAATTTGGAAAACCGCAAATATTGTTCCAATATTTAAAAAAGGTTCCAAATCAACATTGTGTAATTGCAGACTCGTATCTTTAACCTGCATTTGTTGCAAAGTGTTGGAGAAAGTAGTTGCTGTTCAGCTAACTATTATCTAGAAACTTCCGTAGGTAACAGGCAGCATGGTTTCAGAAGAGAGCTATCTTGTACAACCCAGCTTGGAACAGTTTTGCATGACTTTATGAAATATATCAACTAAAATCAAACAGTTCTTGCAGCCGTTTTAGATTTTTCCAAAGTCTGTGATAAAGATGACTATAACTTATAAAGAAATTGCCAGCCAACTTCTTTCGTCCGGGGATTGTATGTACGATACAAGGCTGCCTGACAACTAGAACATGAAGAGCTGTTATAGAGGGTCATCATTCAAGGCTTCTGTCATTTACATTGGGGGTGCCTCAAGGATCTGTCCTTAGTCCGTTGTTTCTGGTCTTTATTAATGATATAGCTAACTCTTTGGACACCTCTTCTATAAAGTTATTCGCAGATGATGCTTTGACCTACATGGTGGTGAACAGTCCTGAGGATCATAACAATTTCCAGCAAGATCTCAACAACTTGACAAAATGGACTGAACAAAACTGCATGCAATTCAATGTCACCAAGTGCCAAACTGTAGCGTTTAATAAATAACCTAATGTCGAGGCAATGTACACATTGGAAAACACACCACTAATACAAGTGATAGAGTTTAAATATCTGGCTGTCAATATATACAACAATTTTCACTGGGATTTACACATAGACATGATGACCAGTAAACTTGCCAAAAATTGGGAATTATCAAGAGAGAGAGCTCTCCATGGCGCTCCTATGAAGGTGAGACTCGTAGCATACCTCTCGTTTTGTCTGCCGGTCCTGGGTTAGGCTTCCGAGGCTTGGGATCCCTACTTGGTAAAACATGTGTAGCAGTTGGAGAGATTGCAGAGGCTACCGATCCAATTCATATGTGGCCTAAGGGGAATCATTAGTGTAACAGAAGCTAGGGAGGCGCTCGGATTGCCCTCATTAGAATGGAGACGGAGGGATGTCTGTATAAACCGATTAATAATATTGTCGGCGACAAGTATTCTTTTCTGGAGGTTGATTTTGAAAACCACCAGAATTCTTCCCTATCCAGGCATCTTACTAGATCAGGGGTTAGGTCAGTGCCTCCAGTGCAAGTTTCCGATACAAGTTTCATACACCAGGGCTTTTTCTATCGCATTTCCAGAGAGTTGACAGCACAGCCCAAAAGATAAACTACTGATACCAGCTATTGAGCTTTCCGTCTTTTAGTATTTTAGTCCTGATTTTATGTTCAATTTATTTTTTAACTTTTCCACCTAACATGACATCTCACAATGCCATTACTAGCAGTATTTCCCTTCTTACATATACCCACCCAGTCTATATACCCACCTCGCTCTTCTCTCTCACCTCGCTTTATCTCATGTTACCCCACCTCTCCATGCTACCCCACCTCCCCCTGTGTCTGACCTATCTTTCCCGCCACCCTTTACTTCTCACCTTCTGACTTGATTTACCTCTGCTCTGTTCCACCCCTGCCCCGCTCTACCCTCTTCATCTCCCTTTTTTCTGGTGCTATTGAGCTTTCCGTCTTTTAGTATTTTAGTCCTGATTTTATGTTCAATTTATTTTTTAACTTTTCCACCTAACATGACATCTCACAATGCCATTACTAGCAGTATTTCCCTTCTTACATATACCCACCCAGTCTATATACCCACCTCGCTCTTCTCTCTCACCTCGCTTTATCTCATGTTACCCCACCTCTCCATGCTACCCCACCTCCCCCTGTGTCTGACCTATCTTTCCCGCCACCCTTTACTTCTCACCTTCTGACTTGATTTACCTCTGCTCTGTTCCACCCCTGCCCCGCTCTACCCTCTTCATCTCCCTTTTTTCTGGTGCTCAATTTGATGGAAAGTCTCAAGGTTGTTCTAATTGGTTGTGGAGGATGTATAGAAGGGCATTTTTTTTATCTCTGTTGTTGATAGCATTCAGTAAAACCAATTCAATGAGAAAATGAAGGTTATTACTTTTACAGATGGAGGATTGGTATTGGGATATAAATGATATCAAAAACAGTCCGTCATCAAAAGTGGGAATAGATAATGCAACAGAGACACGATATCGCACCGAAGGGTCAAAGTTCATTAGCACTGTTGGACAGCAACTTAAATTGTATCCTTTTGTATTTGTTAATCAGTATATACAGTACAGTACTATATATTGTATGTCCACGTTAGTATATACAGTACTATATATTGTATGTCCTAATTAGTATATACAGTACTATATATTGTATGTATTCGTTAGTATATACTGTGTTATGTCTCGTCTGTCCTTGTTAGTATATACTGTGTTATGTCTCGTCTGTCCTTGTTAGTATATACTGTGTTATGTCTTGTTCAACCTCATTGATACGTGATATGAGAACAGTAGTTTAACTAGTTACCATTCGCAAGTGGAGGTGTGTCTCCTTGACTCCTCTACAGGCGGTATATCACTCTGGCTACTGGTACAGTATACTTCCATAGGTTCTACATGTACCATTCCTTCAAGGACTACCACAGATATGTGAGTATGGATACATATAAACTACATAGTCAATACCTCTGTGTGCAGTTATGTCACTGGATACTCTGTGTTGTAGGCGATAGCATCGGCTTGCTTATTTCTAGCCGGTAAGGTGGAGGAAACTCCTAAAAAAGCACGAGACTTGTTCAAACACATACAAGCCAGTGGACTAATCACCGAGCAAGCAATGCCTACCGTTTTTGGAGAGGATCCAAAGGTAATTGTATTGATTGCCCTCTTCTACTAACACAAAAACTCTTAGGCTCATTGAAGCAGTTTATTCTATTGGTTTAGGAGGCTTTGATGACTCTGGAGAGAATACTTTTGAAGACTATCAAATTTGATTTGCAAGTTGACCATCCATACAAGTTTATGTTGAAATATGCTAAAACATTTCTTGGGGACAGATCCAAGATAGAGAAGGTTGTACAGATGGGATGGACCTTCATAAATGACAGGTAGTTTAGCTTTTGGTGAATGAACTCACTGTGAAAGGTTCTCTTTAGGCGATGCCATTCAGTAAAGGACAACTCCTCGACACTTTCATAAAAACTTGTGGATTAGCAATTTATTGTCCTTAATAAAGATAAATGGAGAACAAATTGTTTCTACTTTTTGTGGTCAATAATATTTTAAATAACAAGCTTAAATGAAGCCTGCGAATGACGATTTTAGATGTTATGGTTTTGTTGGTTTGTTTTATAGCCTGTGTACCACTCTGTGTATACAATGGGAACCTGAGATTGTAGCCATAGCTCTAACAGATCTGTCATGTAGAATATCCAAATATGAAATCACAGATTGGAATGGCAAGCCCGAAGGCTATAAAGGAAAGTGGTGGGATCAGTTTGTGGCAGATGTTTCAGTGGAGCTGCTAGAATGTAGGCTGTTGTCTTCTCTTTCTTTGCTTCTGCTCATTTGTATATGGTGGTGTTACTTGCAATCATTGGTGGCAATAGAAATGAAGCGGGAGAATATGTTTCACTCTTGGTAACATACATATACGTCAAATCTTTTCAAAGAAAATTTTCTTTAGCGGTTCCACTCCTCCTCCCCTTCTGTATCCACCACTGCAGATAATAAATCCACCACCACCAGTGCAGAGACCTGACCAGCCGTTGTTAATGGTTACTGTGTTGTTTTGTTTAGCCATTTGCCACCAGGTGTTAGACTTCTACTCAACAGCTGCACCATCTCAACAAGGCAGACCCTCCAGTTCTGCCAGCTCCTCTGCTAAACCACCATCTGAGCCAACTAAACGGACTTTGTCTGAATCCGGTACGCTTCGACTTTTCTGTCAAGAATATTTGATATCTGCTTATTTGTAATGACTTTTTGATTGTACTTTTAGAATAATGCAGCTACTGATTTGTTTAAACATGGTGTAGCTTTTGCAAATTTCCGCCAAGTAATTATTGTCAATGCAGAATTTCAGAGTCGCTTCTTTTTGTTATTAAGTAGACAACTCCAAATACCTTTAGATAAAACCCATTTTAGTTGACGCTTAGCTGTAAATAATCGGCTCATCGTTAGCCACTCTCAGTCGCCAACTATCAGTTATGGTGTTTATTCACACAAACGGTCACACATCGATAGTCTTTGCATCCTGTAGCGTTTGCTGCTTGACGTCGCGTACACTATATGTATGCAAGTTCTACATCTATGTATTCTGTATTATTTTCTCAAAGTTCGTCAATGCCATTTATAGCGTCTCAACCAGCTGCTAAAGTATCCAGATTGTCTCAGCCAGCTCAAGTCACCAGTGCGGTAGTTCTGGCAGCAGTTTCCACTCAGCCTACCAGTTACCAACAGTCAGTAGCTCTATCATCACATGCATACCCTCCGCCTACGACTTACCCTCCTCAGGTCAGTGTCTGAGGGTGCGTGATCAGTCGAGCGTGTTATTGATTGGAAATGTGTCATTCAAGATGATTGCTGAATTATTATTGGGAGTCGTCTTTCCATTCACAATTGTGTTGCTCATTGTAATGCATTTCTTAATTGGAGTTGTGTTATCTATAAGATTTGCGCTGGTCACTAATTACAAATCCACACCATTTGATTTGATGTTACATGCCTTTGCTATACCTGTAGCCGATGCCACCGCACACTGTGTTATCTACTGCACTTCCACCACAGCCTGGCTATCCAGCGCCTCCCCCGGGATATGCACAGCAAGCCTATCATGCACCTCCACTACCTGCTCAACCACCTGTTGCTGTCTATCAGCAGACAGCACAACAATACTACACGCCTCCTCCTGGCATGCCTCCTCAGCCACAGTAAGTACTCTCTCTACCTTATCTATTTGGAGTTATACCCTCTTTTCTCTCTAGTACTACATGAAAAGGCAATTCCCATTAATCAATGGCACAGCATCAATTCCTCTCCCACGTTGAAAGCTCAACTATAAAGTCATCAAGTGAAAGCTCATGAGAAGACACATACATGTTGTTTTTATTGTTGCAACATTCAGAAGCAAATGAGTTTGAGATGTGTGGGATGGATGAGCAAATTCCATCATTTCATCTAAACACCTGCTGCGTCTCCCTAGTGTAATGGTGCGTTTACACTGCTGATTTGTCTGTCTGTTTGATGCTCAGTGTAAATGGGCAAATGTGATAAGAATGTCGGCGTCAGTAAATGTCATAGAGATCTTGTTGCAGTAACCCATCAAATCAATATCACAAATGTTGGTCAACTCCTATTGGCCGACACTTGAGCCAGCGACTACGGGATGGTGGCAGACAAATCGCCCAGTGTAAATGCTGCTTTCACTTAGTTGCAATGACTTCCACCACAGTTACGTTGTCATAGAATAAAATTTGCCAACTGTTGTATTTTAACTTATCAGTTCAAAGTTAATAATTGTACAGGAAGCTATAGCCTAAGGTTGTTGCTTGTAGATATTACGGCGGTCAGCCACCCCCTGCCCCACCAGCACCGTACCAACAGGTTACACAAGGCTATCCACAGTATCCACCACCCCAACCACAACAGAGACGTTCCACTCTGAAGGTCATCGATGTACGACCTTCATTGGCCTAACAGCGTATGCCTAGACTATGATACACAGCAGCTAGACATGGTCTTGTCTTGATTGTAAATACACAGCATGGATGGCACAAAATACATACTATTGAAATTTTCAACAGGCATTTGTCTGTATGTAAGAATGTGTATAAAGAAGTATTAAAAAGACTGCACATGTACAACAATACAACATGTACCATACAGTATATATGTCTATATGTATGTACACGTATATTAGCTATTTACAAGTCACCACTACACCAACAGACATATAAATACTAAAACTTGAACTCTTTGTGCTTCTTGCTCGGCTTATCTGTTCCTTGCTGTTTCTTCCTTTTCTATAATGAGAAAAAAGACATTGATAGTCGTAGTCATTCACTACACTAGCACAGGTCAAGGCCATAGTCATTCACTACACTAGCACAGGTCAAAGTCACAACTTTCTATCACAAACAAATACAGGAAGGCTATAAAGAGCACAAAAGCCGCCATGACTGCGTGTGTAGCCAATGACGGTGGAATAGAACGCATTGAATGACCTTGGCAGCCTTGGCCGAGTGTTCCGCCACCATATCAGAGAAGTCTTCCTTATGTATGTCTGCTTGTTGTTGTCTGACTGTCTGCTCGTACTTGGCCTGCATGGCTACAGTGTCCATGTCCAGCTCTTCTGGGTTTAGTGTTACCTACAACAGCACGGCCACCTTACACCGCTGTAGTACACATACACACACACACACCGCTGCATAGACACACAGCAGTACCCTCATACACACAGCTGTACATGCAATGATTATTCTCCAACAACTGATGGTCTATCCACACTAGGGAGAAGACAACTTCACTCACCTCAATACCCTCAGCTGTGACTTTTTTGGCAGCTCCGACATCATATGTGTGAGCAGAGCCCATCATGGCAGCTCCCACAGATGCACGCTTCTCCGGTAGAACCTGCAAACAATACATTATAGTATCACTTCACCACCCATACAGGGTTATGACTGACTCAAACAGTACAATACTGAGATAGATGTAGAAGAGTAGCCAATGCTCACCTGGTAGAGGGCGGGTGTGTCACCACCCCCAGCGTCCATTGAGTCCTCAATCTTCTTTCTCAACTCAATGGCATCTGGAGTCTCCATGCCTGCAGGAATGCTTGTTAATCCACTAGGAGTTATGAGCCCTGCATCTGCAGGCGTCACCAGTCCTGTAGGAGTTGTCAGTGGTTGTGTACAAGATAATGTTAATATAGACAATACAGCGTTTGCACAAGGTGTATTGAAGCATAAAATATAATACACAAACCTGCAGCCATTTCATCCTCATCTCTCTCCTCCTCTGACTCACTCTCCGACTCCTCTTCAGACTCTGACTCCATCTCTCCCCAGTGACTCTTGTCCATTGTGTCTTCACTCGTCTACATGTGATATACACACATATGTATACATGCATACATATGTATACATACACACACATATATATATATGTAAAACCATGTGTAACACAGTAAGTAACAATAAAAGGCAAGCACTCACCGGCTCAGTGTCCTGCTCATCTCTCTGACCAAACACATCACCATATAAGGGTTTACCCATCTCATCTACTGGGGGTTTACCCCACCCACCTGTCAACCACGTGTACTCAAGTGTCAATCAATCAGAATGATCAGGTAATGTATCTCCATGTAAATACTAAATGATCATTCCAAGCGTTGAATAATTGCCCACTGGACAACAAGAGGAGCCAACTCCAAAACTAGACCATTTGATTACACTAGAGAGCAGACAATTATCACAACCAATGCATATACACTACATATACAATATTGTACACATAGACAATACATACCTGCGTGATATCCAAAGCTACAACCTTCTGGGATGGCAGCATTAAGTCCAGGTATCTTTAGGTTGGGATAACTTGGCGGAGGTCCATACCTCTGCATGGCAATGAGCCAAGGAGGGGGGAACCGCTCAGAGCCCGTACCAATAGGCATTCCCAACGCAGTCCTAAGATCCTCAGTCAGATTTCCTGGTTTCTTTTCCCTCAATTTAGTCTCAAACTCCTTCCCCTAAACATACAATATAGCGGTGGCTATTGAACACCTCAGACACAAGTTGTACACGAGCAACCAAGAGAACACCAGCTACAGACCTCGTAGTACAAGTCCCCGTGCACAGTCATCTTTGGCTTCCTCTGGTACTTGAAGAATGCATCATGTAGCTTCTGATAGTCTATGTCTATCTTACCCATCTTTGGTCGCACTTTCTCCCTCATCTTCTGTTTCATGCTCTTATCACTCTCCTAGTGACACACATAGACATAGACAGTAACTGCTGATACATAGTCTATCCGGTGTCAGTATGTCTATTATAAGAAAGTACTGACCTTGTCAGCCAATGCCTGTCTCATCTCCATAATGCCTGTAGCCTGGATGTAGTCGGGCAACTCAAATGGAGGCTTCTCGAAGCCTCTCTTTCCTTGGAGATACTTTCTCTTGTTACACCAATGCCGAGGCACCTACAACACAAGTCAAACACACCAAGTGAAACAGCTAGACATCTAGTCATCTGCAGTTACAAGTAATGCCCCAGCCAACAGTTCTCCAAAATGTGTTCTTCAAATAAATAAGAAAATGTTTCACACAACTTCAACAATAGAAGCAGTTGCAAAACTGGTTGATGGGTCCGCACAGAGAAAACAGCATAAAACGTAGCCTGTGATCCTAGGTACAGAAAAAAGTACAGACTTACGGGTACGGTGTTCCGTGTAGCCTTCAAAGAAAGCAATAGCTTGGGATCCGGTCCAGTGACATCATGCATCTCTACCAGGTCTGGTCGCACCACCGAAGTCTTCAGGTCGGCTACAGACATCCTTGTCAACTTCTTCAGCTGTTTCTTACTAAATTTACCGGGTTCTTTTTTTGCTCGAGGCTCGTCCTGCAGACATGAATGAATCGTTTCAGCCAGAGGAGACAAACAGAAGCTCAAAGCCGATACTCTGCATCAATTGACTATTTCCCAAAGGGGGTACAAAACAATACAAAGCTAAGCAGACGTACATCCTCCTCAAGCTCTCCGAATAGAGCAGCTCCTCTCCTAGGAACCCCGGAATCTGCGTCAGACCTCTCCGACTTCACTGGTTCAGAAGCGTTGTCTCCCTTGGATGCATCGCCACCAGTTTCCTCTATCTGTTGTGTAAGCAAATAATTCATAACAGCAAGCTAAAGTACATTTATCTGCTGTTTGGAAATATATTTTAACAAGCACAAACAGGAGAAACAGCTTATTGGCGACATGCCAGAGAAGAGTACATACACACTCATATAGTATGTTATTGATTAACAAAAGGTCTGTATGGCTATTGTTTTAGTAGGTTTTATTATTATTAGCCATACAGATATAATCTGTATGGCTATTGTTTTAGTAGGTTTTATTATTAGCCATACAGATATAATCTGTATGGCTATTGTTTTAGTAGGTTTTATTAGCCATACAGATATAATCTGTATGGCTATTGTTTTAGTAGGTTTTATTATTATTATTATTATTATTATTTTTCTTTCGCCGAACTTCCTGCTTCTAAAACTACAGATTCGCTGATAAGAACACTCTAAAAATTAGTTGGTTACATAGGGACACATCTGAGCTTTTATGAAAGTATTTTTCTTGAGTTGAAAAAGTCATGGTGTCACAGCTATTCCACTTTCCGCAAGCCTCTTCAACAGCCATTTTTAGTCAATAAATGCTAAATAGCTCTGTCACTTTCCATCAAAACTGCATGATTTTTATATGGGGGTGTGCAGCTATGGTAGATGTACACAGGCATCAAAAGTTTTCAATAGTAAGTTTACAAGTTTTTCAAGGAGAGGCAATTTTTAATGATTTTGAGAAAATTTGAACTTTTTTGCTGGAAGAAATTCCAATCTAAACTGTGTAAATACAAGCAGATATGGCGTGTTTTCTCACAGGAGGGGCCTATTAGGACGTTATGTCATGACACGACGTTGTTGAGTGAACTGCAGTTTGATCAACAACGTCGCGTCATGACACAACGTCATAGTCTGCTGGAAGAAAGTCCAATATAAACTGTTGGAATACAAGTAGATATGGCAGGTTTTCTCACAGGAGAGGCCTATTAGGACTTTAAGTCATGACACGACGTCTTTAAGCAAGCAGCAGTTTGATCAACAACGTTGTGAACTGAGCTGCGTAATGACACAACGTCATAGTCTGCTCAAACGAATAGAGACATTTGCATTGAGTAACTTACTTGGAATGTTACCAAGTGCATGTGTACTTTGACAGACCATTTAGAGAGTTGCCTGCCATCTCGGAGAAGACAACTCCGAACGAAACACTTATATTGCTCTTTAACTTTTGAACCGTTTGTCGCAAGTCACTAAAACTTTTTTTAATCAAAGCCATGTGTGCATGTTTTACAGCCAATAATGCCGCATACAATGGTTTCACACCACTACACGCTCTTCCATGAAAACTCAAAGCAATACCAGTTTTTATTGGTTCTTACGTTGTTCATAACCGATCTTGGAAGACACATTGATTCAGTCACATTGATTAACATTCCGAAAAAAATGAACAGTAGTAATATATGAGCAGAACTGGGTTGCTTATGTTTTTGGATGTTAAACATTATACAGAGAGGACAACTTTTAAGTTATATGTGCATTTATCGTCAATATGCACAGCTTGTCTGATCTAAATGTTATATTCTGTCACTACAGTAATTGCCTAGAAACTTTGAAAGATTTGTTGAGAGGGTAACTCCTAAAATAAACCAGTTTCCGTCTTGACAAGGGAAGTTAGTCGTATAAAGACAACTTGATGCAATCATAAGTACTCAAGCCATGAGCTGCTTATTTGGAAAGCTGCCAAGTTTCTTTGAATCATGTAATTTCATTAATAGCTACGTTTTAAATCAGATACCGAGAGGATAACTCCTTAAAATATGCATTTTTCTCCATAACTTTTGAACTGTAAGTCGAATTTGAAAAATTTTTTTTTCGTTGAACCGTGCATCTGTATGGCTTTTATTTTCTCTACAGAGAAAACATTTTAGTCTAGTTATTATTATTATTATTATTATTTTTCTTTCGCGAACTTTCTTCTTCTATAACTACAGATTCGCTGATCGGAACTCTCTAAAAAATAGTTGGTTACGTAGGGACACATCTGAAATTTTATGAAAGTATTTTTCTCGAGTTAAGAAAGTCACGGTGTCACAGCTATTCCACTTTCCGCAAGCCTCTTCAACAGCCATTTTTGTTCAATAAATGCTAAATAGCTCTGTCACTTTTCATCAAAACTGCATGATTTTTATATGGGGGTGTGCAGCCATGGTAGATGTACACAGGCATCAAAAGTTTTCAATAGTAAGTTTACAAGTTTTTCAAGGAGAGGCAATTTTTAATGATTTTGAGAAAATTTGAACTTTTTTGCTGGAAGAAATTCCAATCTAAACTGTGGAAATACAAGCAGATATGGCGTGTTTTCTCACAGGAGGGGCCTATTAGGACGTTATGTCATGACACGACGTTGTTGAGTGAACTGCAGTTTGATCAACAACGTCGTGTCATGACACAACGTCACAGTCTGCTGTAAGAAATTCCAATATAAACTGTTGGAATACAAGTAGATATGGCAGGTTTTCTCACAGGAGAGGCCTATTAGGACTTTAAGTCATGACACGACGTCTTTAAGCAAGCAGCAGTTTGATCAACGTCGTTGTGAAGTGAGCTGTGTAATGACACAACGTCATAGTCTGCTCAAACGAATAGAGCCATGAGCATTGAGTAACCTACTTGGAATGTTGCCAAGTGCATGAGTACTTTGACATACCATTTAGAGAGTTGCCTGCCATCTCGGAGAAGATAACTCCGAACAAAACACTTATATTGCTCTTTAACTTTTGAACCGTTTGTCGCAAGTCACTAAAACTTATGTTAATCAAAGCCATGTGTGCATGTTTTACAGCCAATAATGCCGCATACAATGATTTCACACCACAACACGCTCTTCCATTTAAACTCAAAGAAATACCAGTTTTTATTGGTTCTTACGTTGATCATAACCGATCTTGGAAGACACATTGATTAAGTCACATTGACTAACATTCCGAAAAAATAATGAACAGTAGTAATATATGAGCAGAACAGGGTTGTTTATGTTTTTGAATGTTAAACATTCTACAGAGAGGACAACTCTTAGGTTGCATGTAAATATATCATCAAATTGCGCAGCTTCTCTCATCAAAATATTATGTTCTGTCACTATAGTAACTGCTTGAAACTTTGAAAGTTTTGTTGAGAGGGTAACTCCTAAAATAAACCAGTTTCCGTCTTGACAAGGGAAGTTAGTCGTGTAAAAACAACTGGATGCGTTCATAATCATTCAAACCATGAGCTGTTTACTTGGAAAGCTGCCAAATTGTTTTGCATCATGTAATTTCATTAATAGCTGCGTTTTCCATTAGATACCGAGAGGATAACTCCTCAAAAATCGCATTTTTGTCCATAACTTTCGAACCGTAAGTCGAAAATGGATCATTTTTTTTTCGTCAGACTGAGCATCTGTATGGCTTTTAATTTTTCTACAGAAAAAATAATCTTTTCTAGTTATTATTATTTTTCTTTCGCGAACTTTCTTCTTCTATAACTACAGATTCGCTAATCGGAACTCTCTAAAAAATAGTTGGTTACGTAGGGACACATCTGAAATTTTATGAAAGTATTTTTCTCGAGTTAAGAAAGTCACGGTGTCACAGCTATTCCACTTTCCGCAAGCCTCTTCAACAGCCATTTTTGTTCAATAAATGCTAAATAGCTCTGTCACTTTTCATCAAAACCGCATGATTTTTATGTGAGGGTGTGCAGCTATGGTAGATGTACACAGGCATCAAAAGTTTTCAATAGTAAGTTTACAAGTTTTTCAAGGAGAGGCAATTTTTAATGATTTTGAGAAAATTTGAACTTTTTTGCTGGAAGAAATTCCAATCTAAACTGTGGAAATACAAGCAGATATGGCGTGTTTTCTCACAGGAGGGGCCTATTACGACGTTATGTCATGACACGACGTTGTTGAGTGAACTGCAGTTTGATCAACAACGTCGCGTCGCGTCATGACACAACGTCATAGTCTGCTGGAAGAAATTCCAATATAAACTGTTGGAATACAAGTAGATATGGCAGGTTTTTTCACAGGAGAGGCCTATTAGGACTTTAAGTCATGACACGACGTCTTTAAGCAAGCAGCAGTTTGATCAACAACGTTGTGAACTGAGCTGCGTAATGACACAACGTCATAGTCTGCTCAAACGAATAGAGGCATTAGCATTGAGTAACTTACTTGGAATGTTGCCAAATGCATGTGTACTTTGACAAACCATTAAGAGAGTTGCCTGCCACCTCGGAGAAGACAACTCCGAAGAAAACACTTATATTGCTCTTTAACTTTTGAACCGTTTGTTGCAAGTCACTAAAACTTGTTTTCAATCAAAGCCATGTGTGCATGTTTTACAGCCAATAATGCCATATACAACGGTTTCACGCTTTTCCATTAAAACTCAAAGCAATAACAGTTTTTATTGGTTCTTACGTTGATCATGACCGATTTTGGAAGACACATTGATTCAGTCACATTGACTAACATTCCGAAAAAAAAATGAACAGTAGTAATATATGAGCAGAACAGTGTTGTTTGTGTGTATTGATGTTAAACATTATACAGAGAGGACAACTCCTTAGTTATATGTACATATATCATCAAATTGCGAAGCTTGTCTCATGTAAATGTTATGTTTTGTCACTATAGTAACTACCTAAAAACTTTAAAAGTTTTGTTGAGGGGGTAACTCCAAAAACAAACCAGTTTCCGTCTTGACAAGGGAAGTTGGTCTTGTAAAAACAACCGGATGCGTTCATAATCATTCAAACCATGAGCTGCTTACTTGGAAAGCTGCCAAATTACTTGGCATCATGTAATTTCATTAATACCTGAGTTTTCAATCAGATACCGAGAGGATAACTCCTCAAAAAATGCATTTTGCTCCATAACTTTTGAACCGTAAGTCGAATTTGAACAACTTTTTTTTCATCGAACCGTGCATCTGTATGGCTTTTATTTTCTCTACAGAGAAAACATTTTAGTCTAGTTATTATTATTTTTCTTTCGCGAACTTTCTTCTTCTATAACTACAGATTCGCTGATCGGAACTCTCTAAAAAATAGTTGGTTACGTAGGGACACATCTGAAATTTTATGAAAGTATTTTTCTCGAGTTAAGAAAGTAACGGTGTCACAGCTATTCCACTTTCCGCAAGCCTCTTCAACAGCTATTTTTGTTCAATAAATGCTAAATAGCTCTGTCACTTTTCATCAAAACTGCATGATTTTTATATGGGGGTGTGCAGCTATGGTATATGTACACAGGCATCAACAGTTTTCAATAGTAAGTTTACAAGTTTTTCAAGGAGAGGCAATTTTTAATGATTTTGAGAAAATTTGAACTTTTTTGCTGGAAGAAATTCCAATTTAAACTGTTGAAATTACAGGTAGATATGGCGTGTTTTCTCACAGGAGGGGCCTATTAGGACGTTATGTCATGACACAACGTTGTTGAGTGAACTGCAGTTTGATCAAGGACGTTGCGTCATGACACACCGTCATAGTCTGCTGGAAGAAATTCCAATATAAACTGTTGGAATACAAGTAGATATGGCAGGTTTTCTCACAGGAGAGGCCTATTAGGACTTTAAGTCATGACACGACGTCTTTAAGCAAGCAGCAGTTTGATCAACGTCGTTGTGAAGTGAGCTGTGTAATGACACAACGTCATAGTCTGCTCAAACGAATAGAGCCATGAGCATTGAGTAACCTACTTGGAATGTTGCCAAGTGCATGAGTACTTTGACATACCATTTAGAGAGTTGCCTGCCATCTCGGAGAAGATAACTCCGAACAAAACACTTATATTGCTCTTTAACTTTTGAACCGTTTGTCGCAAGTCACTAAAACTTTTTTTAATCAAAGCCATGTGTGCATGTTTTACAGCCAATAATGCCGCATACAATGGTTTCACACCACAACACGCTCTTCCATTTAAACTCAAAGAAATACCAGTTTTTATTGGTTCTTACGTTGATCATAACCGATCTTGGAAGACACATTGATTAAGTCACATTGACTAACATTCCGAAAAAATAATGAACAGTAGTAATATATGAGCAGAACAGGGTTGTTTATGTTTTTGAATGTTAAACATTCTACAGAGAGGACAACTCTTAGGTTGCATGTAAATATATCATCAAATTGCGCAGCTTCTCTCATCAAAATATTATGTTCTGTCACTATAGTAACTGCCTGAAACTTCGAAAGTTTTGTTGAGAGGGTAACTCCCAAAATAAACCAGTTTCCGTCTTGACAAGGGAAGTTAGTCGTGTAAAAACAACTGGATGCGTTCATAATCATTCAAACCATGAGCTGTTTACTTGGAAAGCTGCCAAATTGTTTTGCATCATGTAATTTCATTAATAGCTGCGTTTTCCATCAGATACCGAGAGGATAACTCCTCAAAAATCGCATTTTTCTCCATAACTTTCGAACCGTAAGTCGAAAATGGATCATTTTTTTTTCGTCAGACTGAGCCTCTGTATGGCTTTTAATTTTTCTACAGAAAAAATAATCTTTTCTACTTGACAAGTTTCACATCGACTCATTAAAAGACTTTCAAAAACCTTCAGCGTAAATGATATTGCACGTTATACATAGACTGAGATTGCACATTATAGATGATAGACTGAGATTGAACATTATAGATGACAAACTGAGATAGCACATTATAGATGACATAATGCCAGAGACAAACCTTGAAAGTCTCAAATATTTTGTGAAACTGGCTGTAGAGGGGGTTGGTTATATCCACCACTGGTTTCTCTTGTATGTACTCCACCTCCACCCCGCTGTCCTCCTCTGTATCAACCCATCTCTTCTCACTGGCAGCAGCTGCTCTCTCTTCGGCAGCACGCTTTTCCTCAGCCTTTCGAGATGCTCGAGACTTTTTTTTCTTCTTTTTCCTGCGGTTCTTTGACTTAAGTACAAGTAAACAAATAGAGTGGGCTCCAGATGACTAGAGGGATGAGTCAACAAAATAGGGTAAGGACTGGCTTCTAGAACTTGGAGTTATCTCTACATTCCCCAAAATGTAATAATTATTAGCCATTTGATGATAAATTTTATCAAAACAATGATGGGAAACTAGGGCTAACCTGGGCCGAATTGGTTGGAATATTATTAATTAACATAACTTAGTATTCCATTTATCGTGTCACGAAATCCTAACGATAGGAAACGAAAGAATGGTTGGGTTTAGCGTAAATTCAAAACCTACTTCTCTGGTCTGTGAGCCCTTGACATCTTCATCCTCATCATCATCGTACTCATTGACATCACCAAGAGGTCTCTGGAGTTTAGTTGTAGAGCTAATTGTTACAGAGCTTCTAGACTCTTCCACAGCCTGTTCCATGTCCTCCACTCCCACCTGCGCACAGTAGACATACAAAGGTAACCTATCCACCACACCAACGGAGCAGACTACAAGACCAAAGCAGCCACAGGCAAGGTCACAAGGTCAAGGACATACCTGTTTGGCCCTGATGTCCTTCAAAGCAAGCACATCTTCGAGAGCTTTCGGTAGTTTTTTGTCTGACTCTGCACCAGCGGAGAGTTTCAAACCAGTCGTGGCTGGACGGGTATCCATTGTAAGCAGTGAAGGCATGCCTGTGCCCTCACCTTGATCCTGTCAGCATTTCACAAGACAAAGGTAATACATGATACAGGTAGATTTACCTGTTACACAGTGGGGTAGTAACTCAAAACAGCAAATAAAATTGCTCTGAACTGAACTTCAGCCAGGGTTCCTACCTTTTGTGCATTTTTCTCCGCTTCCAATTTTGCAGCATGCGCCGCCTCTATTTTAGCCTTCCGTTCGGCCTCCTTCCGCTCGGCTTCCTTCCGCTCAGCCTCCTTACGCATCTCCATCTCCAGGCGCTGTTTAGCGTCGGCCTGCTCCCTCCTCTGCTGCTCCTGCGCCTGACGAGCTGCCTCCTCCTGCTCCCTCTGCCTATCCAGCAAGGCCTTCTGTTGCTGCCGGAGGAGCTCTGCACTCTTGACCTGCTGCTCGAGAGCCTGTTGCTGAGCCAACTGATACTGTTCATGCTCAGCTATCAGCTACAACACAGGGTACAGTCTACAGTAATGTCCTGTATCACACACACGCACGCACGCACACAGAGAGATAGCATACAAACTCAAGTGAGCCAAGTGGTTGTGTCTCTTACCCGCTGCTGCCGCTCTAAAAGCAGCATCTTCTGCTGCTCAGACTCCTGCAGCTGCTGCTCTTCCATCACCTGCCTTATCAACATCTCATTGCGCTCTCTTTGCTCCGTGTAGGCGCTGGCTTGCTCAGAGAACGTACTCTGTTGGCTTGCTATAGCCTCTCCCTGAGCCAATAGCTGCTGTCTCTGCTGCTGCAGCTGCTCTAGCAAGCCCAGATTGCCCTGCATCAACAAACACAAAGTATGCTGTACAACACAGTGTACACATAGGTATATAGGGTAGACAGGGTGTACACGATGGTGGGTGCACCTCACCTTGTTTTGTGACTGTAGAACGCTGTTTTGTCTCAACGCTGCCTCCAACTGCTGCCGCTGCTCCTGCAGTAGTCTAGCTTGTCTCTGATTGGCCTCGTGTGCTGACTTTTGTTTGTCCAGTAAAGTCTGTTGTTGTTGCACTAACAACAACATCTCCTGTGCCTACCAACACACACCACACACTTCTGAATACCACAACAATACCAGCACACACAACAACTAAAGATATGGCTATAAGTGTAACCAGCCATATCTTTAGTTGTAACCAGCCACAGAGGCTACTCACAGGGGCCAACGCTGGTTGCTCAGCCTTCTGTGCCACAGCTCTTAGTGCTTCTTGCTCCTGAGAGAGTCTCAACTGCTCGGCAGCAGCAATCTTCTGTTGTTCCTCGGCAGCTTTCTGTTCCTCAACCAATCGCTGCTGTTCAGCCAATAGTCTTTGCTGTTCAGCCAATCGCTGTTGTTCTAGCTTTTGCTGTTCAGCCAATCGCTGCTGTTCTTCTAGCTTTTGCTGTTCAGCCAATCGCTGTTGTTCTAGCTTTTGCTCTTCAGCCAATCGCTGCTCTTCTAGTTTTTGCTGTTCAGCCAATCGCTGCTCTTCTAGTTTTTTCTCTTCAGCCAATCGCTGCTCTGCTATTTGTTGCTCTTCAGCCAATCGTTGCTCTTTTAGTCTTTGCTGTTCAGCCAATCGCTGTTCTTCAAGTTTTTGCTGTTCAGCCAACCGCTGCTGTGCTATTCGTTGCTCTTCAGCCAATCGTTGCTCTTCAGCCAATCGTTGCTCTTCAGCCAATTGCTGCTCTTCAGCCAATCGCTGTGTTTCTAGCTTTTGCTGTTCAGCCAATCGCTGCTCTTCTAGTTTTTGCTGTTCAGCCAATCGCTGTTCTTCTAGTTTTTGCTCTTCAGCCAATCGCTGCTCTTCTAGTTTTTGCTCTTCAACCAATCGCTGCACTTCATTTTCTTCTGCCATTCGCTTTTCGTCAGCAATTTTCTGCTCTTCAGCAAACTTCATTTCGTCGGTTTCCTGTGCAGCTTCTTTCTCTAACTCCTGACCCTCAAGTGCCTGGTCCACCTTAAACCATCACATAAACAAATACAGCGAGGACAGATAACGAGGGAGCTGGATCAGGCAAACATGAGAGGTAAACAAAAGATTACATAACACCTAGAATAAGCATACCCTGCAGGATGAAAATATTCGTTGGAAGTTAATTTCGCGTTTACGCGAGTTCTAAATTCGTGAAATATTATTTCCATTAAAAATTAATGCCATTTTTGCATTAATTTTTATTTTTACTTGATTTTTTGGCATATACGTAAAAATATATGCGAAGTTGTCTTCTCCTACCGCGAAAGTTTCCCCAAGAATTTCCTAGTCCAAGAAGACACTCGCAGGCATTTCTCTTATTAAACTTGCATCAGATGTTCGTACTTGTATGGGCATGTACCATGCAACAATATCTGTCAGCCAGTCATTAAACTTTCATTATGTCTCCGTCAGTAAGTCAGGTGATTCAACCCCACCACTGAACCTGTTGACGTTCTGATCGACAAATCTGTAAGCTGTCACTGGCAAGTAGTTGAAACTCACGAAATAATGTCCAATAATAATGTTTTTTAATTATTATAATTATTATTATGATATCAAATTAAAAAAAAAATCCGTAGGTTATTACTACTACAACTCTACTGTTTGGTTTCTTAAAATTAATTAGTATTCATTGGTTGGTTTTGGTTTTTCAAATTGTTACAACATGTAGCTAGTTTTTAACAGGATTGCGATTTGCCTTTACTGTGTCAAGGACGTTTTCGAAATTACTAGAGGATTCGCGAAAAATAATATCTGTTAAATCATCAGAGAGAAGACAACTCGCAAAATTAACTTCCGTTAATAATTTCATCCTGTAGGGTAAACAAGATGATATATCATTCATACCTCCATGGCTTCAGGCTTTCCACTTCCACTACAAAAATAAAGAAAAGTGAAATGAGAATTAACATCAAAACGCAGAGGCTATTCAGTTACAAAGAGATCATGTATTCTAATAGCTGAAACAAACCATTTACTGGTGCAAAAAAGCACTCCAGTCATGTGACCTGATAATCAATCTAGGACAACAAGGAAACCTTTTACTCAAAAAGTTTGTAGCAACAACAACGGAACAGTTCCAGGGTCAAAGAATTTATGGCTTTAAAACGTTTTTTATGACTTTTTGCGGACTGGCTTTTTATATTTCAATTCACTTGCTAATTTAACAGAAATGAATACAATCGGAACCAAATGTCACAATTTTCCTTTTTGTAGGCCGTAATTTCCTTCAATGCACAAAATGTCAAATTTTTCCTGGTGTTTTTAGCACTAACTTTTTTTGGAGTTCGCTGTGACGATTTTCAAATATACATAACCAACAATTGAACAGTGTAAAAAGTATAATATAAACATCCTCTTGCCAATAATTAATTAAATAATAATGGATAATGCAAGTAAATACCACATAATTGACTTTTCCAAGCTTCAAACAACATTACTTCTTATAATTATCAGTATTTACTAGCATTATTATAACATAAAAAATTATTTATTAATATGTTCAGAGAAAGTTTGACTGTACTTGTAAAATTTGGATTGAAGGTTTTTCACCCGCTGTCATACCATATAATCCAAAATAATCCCAAACAACAGTCAAACTAATTCGTTTTGCTCCATGAAATGTTAATAAGAATAATAAGGTAAGAGACACGTGAAAAATTATATATGAAAAAGCTGAGAATGAGACAGATGCCGCAACAGGAAGAACCTAGCTTGGTCCAAAAGTCTTTGGGATAAAACAATGCGATGTAAATTGCATTTAAAGATTAGTTAAACCAAAAGAATCAATAATTTTCATCAAAAAAATAGCTTCGCACTTTTGTAATGTGCAGGTTCTGTAGCAAGTTTGGATTTGACTAAAATTCTTTTGCAAAAACTGCTATTGATTTAAAAACGAAAAAGATTTCTAGTGCACAAATTCTAAGAGCAATGCAATACTTCTCTGTACAAAAGAGGTATTGCTCTATATTGGGCTGTAATGGTGACAGTTGATTTTAAACCATAAATGGGAAAGTGATAACATTTTTTGCAAAAGTTGTTTTTGTTATTTTTGGCGGAGGTGCCACAGTAACAGTTACAACAGCGTTAAAATCTGAGTACAGGAAAAGCATTCACCAACAAACCATTAGAAACTCAAATAACAAAGCGAACAAAATAACATACAACTTACCTAGCAGCGCTGTCAGCTTCCTACAAGTACAATGTGTACAGTAATATAAGGTTTGTAATCAAACTGTGAACAAGTTTGTATTTAAAATATGACATTGGTAAGTGCGTTGTGTCATTACATAACGCCAGCCTGCCCTTCAGCAATAACAATACACTCGCTCAGTTTTGTGGAGTTGCTTGCTCACTAAATAGTGAGAAAATAACTCCAAATCAATGTGAGTATGATGTGAAAAAGTGAGCAGGAAAATTTATAAATGGAGATGGAATAAAAGATCAGCATGGGATTAGATTGATAGGGTTTTAGCTAACGAAACCACATACAATACACAGCGAAGGGGTCCATATAACAATGTGTAACTAGCAACAACAATAATTGCGAAGATAATGGCAACAAATCAAAATTTTGAATGTTTCCTAACTTATTGAAAAACAAATGAAAACTAACAAAAATAACATTGCTAGTTATGTCTTAACAGCTGCAAGTCGTCAGAAACAATTTTATCGGTTACCGATTGCCATTTGAGAATAAATATAAATCAATAATGGGAGGAACAATAATGTCTGAAGCACGTTGCATTAAGTTTGTTAACCATGAAATGCTACGTCATCTCTATTTTCTCTTTCTATAGATTTCAGAGAAATTCAATGCATGCTACTTGAAAATACTACAATCATCATACGTTAACAACTTGTTATTTTTGATTCAATGCAAATTATTTATTTCCGTGTTGTTTTTTTGTGAAAAAATATGGGAAATTATTTTAATAAATGTTTTCTGTAAGTAGGGTGTTCAACCTAGTAAGATCATATTATCCAATAGTAAAGAGCGTACCTGTTCCAAATGTTGGTGTAACCTAGCAACCAATTCATCTTTTTTCCCTAAAATGAAAATAACACTACATCAAATCCACAAGTCAATAACGTTTTTATATGCGTTAATCATAGATTAAATAAAATTATCAACATTCAGACACAAACAATAAACCAGTACTTGAACGAATCCAGTTCATGGGTAATAATAGCATTACCTTCTACATTATAGAACAGAGTTAAGCCACGACAAGCCACAAATAATTTCCCAGGATTAAAATTATGTTAACAATGAAGAATGAATGTAATTATTCCATAAATCAGTTTCACAAAAGTTTACATTACTGCTCCGCAAAACTGTTAATTAAAACAAATAGTTTGTATGTCAGGATAAACTATTTTTAAAAACACAAGAGTGTTAGTATTGTGGGTAGAAAATGTAACGAGTAAATATTGACCAAGGCAGGGGTGCTCAACCTTTTGTTAGTGCGGGCCGTACAGCATCTCATAAACATCATGAGGGCCACCACTTGAAAGTGTTTGCCAATTGTAATAAAGCGATGTATAGACATGTTGTTAGTGAGCAAGCAATGAAGTTTGTTTGAAACTTTATAAAATATTGATCATAGAGTTGATCAACAAACACAAAGAATCAAATACGAAAGGTTACCACTTTACCAAGACAAAACTTATGTCGACAAGACAGTGGGAGAAAAGTCAGAGTTGATTATTTCGTGTACCACGTGAATTTAGTGGGATACCTAGCATTGCTCATTTTATATCAAATAGTGGGCTGAATGCCTAAAGTTGACAGTCTCAAACAGTCTTCGATGTGACTCTCTGTCAACCCTGACCAGTATTTATTTTTGGTGAAGTTCATGGCGATGAACAGCTGTTCACATCGATACGTTGAACCAAAAAGAGACGGCACGAGAATGAAACTTGGGATATTGTTTTTTGCAAAGATATCTACCGTAGAATTCGAAAAGTGGCTTTGATTAAAAAAAATCTTTCAGATTGCTGCTAGCTTGCAGGTCGAGTATTTCCAGTTGAATGCTATATAAAGCAAATCTGTTACATATGTCTCGCAATGTTGTACATACATCAGATGCCATCGATCCTACACGTTCAGTTGCAGAATGCCGTGAGAGCTGAACTTGGCCAGCCAACTTTTGTAGGTCAGGACTGGCCTCTGCAGCAGAACATTCCAGACTTTCTTGGGCAAACGACCCATCAGTGAAAGGCTTTTGGTGTCTAGCAAGTATTTCACTAGCAGAAAAGCTAATCTTGGTTGCTTTTTGGAATATTTCCTTACATAGGGCAATCCCTTGTTGGTGTTGCTGCTGACTGCATTTAAAGGCAGTTAGGTGGTCATGAATGGCTTGCCTTGCAGGTACAATTAAAAAAGTAAAATGGATATTTTTTTTACTAATTCTATCAATTTATTATTTCATTATTCAGCTAATTTATTGCGAAACATTTTAATAGTATATTTTGCAAACTGTATATGTGTTGTCATAAATAAATAAATAATAAACTTTTGAGTTTTGCTATGTTTCTGTTGCTCATCATTGAATCTGTTTAAATCTTCAAATTTTTGTCTCAATTTCATCAATTCAAATAAAATTTTGGTCCAAAACTCTCTTAGTTTGTGTGTCTACTTTCAGTTTTGAAGCTTGACAATTTTGTAATATACTTCTCAAAACCTCAATGAGGATTAATAATTGTTAATAAATTATTTTGGTACATGAAAAACAGGGAGGGCGATACAAATAATGATACTAATAATTGAAATAATAATAATTACAACAATAGTAATTATAATGATTCCAATAAGTAAACTTATTACAATAATAAATCAATTTTATTGTTATTATTATTATTATATTATTATTATAAATTATAAATAATATATATATATGCATGATGTATGTATATATTATTGATATTGAAGTATTATTGAATAATGGTTGTTGAGTCAGTAGAGATGAGCTAGTATTATTGATTCATACAACAGTTGAAATAAATAGTGCCACAACAAAGTACTCACAGCAGCAACGACATTCAGGTTTATTATTTATTCTAATGACCTCAAATGAACAACCACAAAACAACAGTAGAAGCAGTAGTAGTAGTAGTAGTGGCACTGAGTGCAGTACTAGCATGTACAATGGTTTGATGGTTTGTGCTGTGGGGGCCAACAAAGTAATTGACCTCCCAATTGTTATTAAATTGGCGACTTTCATCCTCTGAGTTTCTTTTGTGGTCAATGATTACATTACAAAATTTGCCAGGTTGAGTCACTGGAAGTAGACTGTCGTGCTAAGACTGTTCTTGGTAAATGACCGTACATACCTTCGATGCATACAATAGCAGGAAGCTCAGGCTAATAAGTTAATGTCAAGGGTACTTGAACAAAAGCAAACATCTCGTTATTTATTACGCCATACACTAATCATTATTTATAACATGAATGATGATCAAATCAAATGCTATTAATTAACAATAATTTTTTTATGTGTATGACAACATGGAGGGCCACCCTGAACTGGCTGGAGGGCCGGATCCGGCCCGCGGGCCGCCTGTTGAGCACCACTGGACCAAGGAATGTTTACCATTCAATTTGGTGCGTAAAACTTTGAAAAACTCCTCGCACCATCAATGATTCCAAATCTGTACTTTAATGATATTTTAACTGCATGTATAATGAATTATGCTCGTTATTAAATCTATGGTCACATAATGTGGGAAATAACAATGTGTAGCAAGACTAAATAATACATGATGATGAAAATCGCTAAATTCAAATGTCATCCTTCAGGAAACAATATAAAAGTTGATTTCAGTGGTATGGCACATTTTATTTGATTTTTTTTAAACAAAAATTCAGAATCACATTAGAACCAGAATGGGCTACACAGAATAACAGTGAGCCCAAACTATAGCATGAAATTAAAAAGATTATCAAAAATTACAAAGCATACCCATCAGAGTGAAAATTTTCATGCACCACAAGTGAGTTGTTTTTTTTTTTGTTTTTTTTTTTTAAATTAAATTAAGCTGAGTGATTCAGAATGGTTTTTTTCTTAGATATTTTCGGCATTTCTGCCGATCTCTCCTAAATAAGTTTGAGGGGGTCAGACAGAAATGTGAATAAATTGACCACGATTTAGTACTATATATTAGATACTGTTGAAATTCTTTTCTATTCATTCTTTATTACAACAACAGTTTGTGACTAATCATACATGGTCCACTGTGGTAGGTAGTTAGCACGCATTACTCATCGATTTGTTTTTATTTATTTTTGACTAATATAAATACATACAATGCTGACGATAACCATAATCATTATATAAATATCAAACTATTATTATTCAATTATTATTATAAGCTTTTGCTATTATCATTTATTATTATTGTCCAAATTTATTGTTATTATCATGTTATCATCTTGATAATTATTCTGATTATCATTATTTATAATTATTATTTATAGATAATTAATAAAAACAACTATTACTACTTATGCACTACTACTAATACCAAACAATAGTTATCATCAATTATATAAATGAAAAAATTATATATCAATAATAATTATAATAATAATGATTAACAACAAATTAAATTAACATAGCAATAAAAATAATAATTATAGTAATGCAAACAATAAATTAATTTTTTTTTTAGTAACTACTATAACCAACGATTATTTTTTTATTGTTGTTACTAATAACCTATCTATTATCATCTATAGTAGTTATTATCTATTAGTACGTTATTAATTAAATTATTTAGTAATAATAAATAATTTAATATTATTTATTTCTTACAACAATTTAAATAAGTAAGTTAATAATAATATTACTACTATTATAAATACTATAAAATAATAATAACTAAGTAAGTAGTAGTCTTTAGTAGTAGTAGTAGTAGTGGTTGAACTTGTTGTTGTCCAATCCGTAACAGCTTCCAGCCAGTAGTAGTATGCAAGAAAACTAAAAATTGGCAATGCAGCTGAGCCAAATATCCTTTGTTACCTGTTGTTGGAAGAGCAAGGCCCGACAGTTCTTTTCTCAAATCGACCACTCTCAATTTTTGAAGCTCTTGCGATGATCTATAGGGAGCATCCATCTTTTCATTCGATTTAAGTCACTCACCTTCATTCGACCTTGCTTGTAAGCCTGTCAAATAATCGAAAATGACGATAGACTGTGTGGTATTATCACCCAGGTTAATCCGTTTCCGTTGAGTTTAGTAGTTTGTGTTCCAAAAATAGTTATTAACAGCACCTTACATCAGACCAGAACCGTATATACGGCCCTGCATCAGACATAAAAACAATAATGAACCCACATTCTCATTCTAATTTGTAACTAGAAGCACTATAATGAATACTGGTTGACGAGTTCTAATCGTTTAGTAATACATATATTCGGAGTATATTATTACCCAGTTACTCCAACCTGTGTTCAAGTATTTTAAAATTAATGTGATGGCTGGTGGGTCAAAGCCAAAGAAACAGAAACTCATTGATTCTTCGGATAATAGTGGTAAATCATCCAGTGAAAGTAGCGGCGGTGAATCTGAAGAGGTAAAAAAAATATTAAATAAATAATTTTATTAATATAAATTTAATAATTAATTAATAAGAAGTTTCACTACACTGTCTGTGGGTAGTGACTACTACTGGGTACTGTCTGTAGCATAATAATGATTATCATTGCTGGTATTATTATCATTATTTTGGTTATTATTAATAATTGTCGTAAATAAATGTAATAGTAGTATAGTTACAGTAGTAGTAGGTAGTAGTAGTAGTACGTAGTAGCACTACAACAATCATAATGGACACGACAAACAATCAATGGTTTTTAGGAGCTAGGACCCAGGGAGTGGTTTAATAAATAATGATAATAATAGAGGGGCAACGCACCACCATGCCTCTCCCTGTGAATTATATCTGGAGTATCTCGTGGTTCAGTTTTGGGCCCTCCTCTATGCTTCCTGTACATATAGCGACCGCTTGGCAGTTAGTTTGTCGATTGCTGGATTTTGCACTTTCTGTTTCTGGGAAAATTGGTGAGTAATCGCCAGCATTTTAGTTGAAGTAATCGCGAAGTTTTGATCCAGATCAAAAAATCGACTAATCACAGCGTACTAACGCCTTATCCTCATTACCAATAATCTCGCCATCTGTAGTGCTCCGATCTATCAACAATCATGTAATAATTTGTTGGCTATTTTTTGTAACAATATTTTTACCACTGTTGCTGAAGAATGGATTAGAGTTAAATCTTGGGCAATTTTTTTGTGAACTTTGGCAATTGCTAAGAAAGATTTCCAAGTGGTCGCTATATGTATATGAGGCTTTAAACTCCTCAATGAGACTATTTGCAGATGATCCTCCGACTTACATGATGGTAAAAGTCCTGAATATCATAACAATACTCAGCATGATGTAAACGATTTGATCAAGTAGGCTAAGCTAAACCGTATGCAGTTTAGTGTCAATAAGTGTCGATTTATAGCTTCTCTTTACCAACAAACAATTTTTTGAGGTCATATACCCGTCACAGTGATCTATGTATGATTAGAACAAACTAGCGTTGTGATGAAAATGAGTTTAAAAAATTTCTTTCATTATAATATACAATAAAACTAAAAGTGTGGATACTTTATTCGAATATCAGTCTGACACTCTTTCAATAAATGTCAAAAATATCTGAAAGAACATTCTAATTCACTCACTTAGTGCTAATTTTCTTAGAGTGGACATTTTAAGCTCACATTTGATGCTTAAGACTTAGCACTCTGATCCATTTTGGTTAGCAATTTTTGACGCCTTGAATTGTGTGTCCAATCTTTTGCTCATCACAAATGACAATTGGATATAATATTATCACCAAATATTTAACTGCCATTGATAGAAATTGAGTTTTTCTACATGAACATGAATGATAACTTTGCAAGTCAATGACATGAATCTGGAAAAAAAATTATTGACACCATTCCCGGGAATTTGTGTAAATATTTCTTCTTGATTTTTTTAAAATTCACCTAATTTACTTACAGCAGCACCTTTCCATTTTCAAACACCTTGAAGTCTTTGCTATACCCAGAGGTCTAGGAGACCTTGAAGTCTTTGCTATATCCAGAGGTCTAGGAGACTTTGAAGTCTTTGCTATATCAAGAGGTCTAGGAGACCTCCTTTGCTTTATCCAGAGGTCTAGGAGACCTGGAAGTCTTTGCTATACCCAGAGGTCTAGGAGACCTTGAAGTCTTTGCTATATCAAGAGGTCTAGGAGACCTTCAAGTCTTTGCTATATCCAGAGGTCTAGGAGACCTTCAAGTCTTTGCTATATCAAGAGGTCTAATGATTCTCTGAACTCTGTCAGTTTCCCGAAAAATAGTAAATATCTTATAATTAATTAAGCTGTTGTTAAACTTCCATAGAGTCATTATTGTAAAAATAAAATAAACCAAAACTGAGTTACAGACAAAACACCAGTTTAATGCCTCCCCACAAAAGAACAGTCCAAGCAGTTCGCATTCATCAACATGAACGATTCCCATGATTCTAATAAATGCTCAACTCGAACGAATACAAACGAATGCGGTTTGAGGAACCGCACTGAGCTAACACAAACGAACCCGAACCAACTCATACGAGTCACAGTTCCCATGACCCTAATTGACAATTTATGAGTTCAACCCGATCGAATTTGAACCATGGGAACATAGTGCTTGAAGTATTTGCTGTATCCAAAGTTCTAGTAGACCTGGAAGTATTTGCTATATCCAGAGGTCTAGGAGACCTGGAAGTCTTTGCTATATCCAGAGTTCTGGGAGACCTTGAAGTCTCTGCCATACTCAGAGGTCTAGGAGACCTAAACTCACATAATTACCATAAAATTATTATGAATAATGAATTAGTTAATGATAATATATACACCAACTAATTAACGGCATTGATATTTATGTTATAATGATATGATGATAATAATAATCATGATCATAATAATGATAACAATGGGGTGGAAATGATAAACAAATAAATACAAATAGTGCAATGTAATAAGAAATTATAGTTGTTACTCTGATAAAAAGATGATGGTGGTGATTAAAGGATAGTGCTGTTATTATTGAATTCAATAAATAATAAATATTTTTGAAATGATAATAAGAGTATACTTATTGATAACGAATAGTAATAAAATATGTTGCATTCCAGGCAGGTAGTGACAGTAGAATAGGAAAAATATAAGGATATGTGACAACTTGTTATTATTGATCAAATTATTAATGCTTCTACTTTTAGGTTTTTTTATGCACCGTCTGTTTTTCTGACTGACTAAAAAAGTTAGCTATAAAACAACTTCACTCAAGTTGTTACTCAATGAAAACACTTGGTCACTTCAACGATGGTAACATGGTGGTATAACGTATTTTGAGAAGTAAATAATAGTTTGGTATATGAAGAACGATCGACTGGCGAGCCAAATATAATTGAAAATGTTTTAACAACTTTTTTGAGCATTTTGCACGAAAATTACAGCAAAAAGTCTCTGGCTTAGTTTGTGTCATACAGATACCAGTATCTTATCCAATCATTACCAATTGGCATCGGTAAATTTTTGTGGAGTTGGAATTTAGTATTTATCAACAACTGCACGTATTAGTTTTGTTTGGCAAATTTAGAAGGCTTTAAAGGACAGAACTTGTTCCGACTTCATATGAACTGAATAGTGTCAACAATTCTGGAGGATAGGCCGATATCTACTACGGTAGATATCGGCCTATCCTCAGAGAAATCACTAAACACTTATGAGACGAAATAATAATTATACAAAAATTATTATAGGATTATAGGATAATAATTATACAAAAATTATTATTTCTGTTCAGTTTTTTGTCTTGAAGGCAACAATATTTGTCCAGCGTATCAGTTCCCCTTGCCAGTAATACTTCCCAAAAATACTGCTTTTTGTCATCTCAGGTGGCACACTGAGATGAATGCAGTTGACATTTTGTATTTTTCTTTCTGACTTTGGACAAATATGTAAAGTAAATCTATTTGTTTTCTTTGTTGTGTTTTTTAAGAGCACAAAACGGCAGACCAGACCTAGAAAACAGACAACACACAAACAGAATCTAGCCACTTATTCTGACTCGAGTTCCGAAGAAAGCGATGAAGAGGTATGGTTGCAGATTATCTTTTGCAATTCTCTTTTTATTTTAATGGTTTGTAACCGCCACACCTTTAAGGTAACTATTAGCAGTAAAATATTGTTCTGCTTCAGTGGACAGCCAGCGGTAAGACTAAGAAGAAGATAAAGCCTGCTAATAAAGGTCCTAAAAAGGTGGTGAGAAAGTCATCGAGTGAAAGCAGCAGCAACTCGTCATCGTCTGACGATTCCTCCAGCAATGAATCCGCTCAATCGGAGATAGAAGATGGTTTGTTGTTGTTTCTTAGTTTTCTGTCTAGCAATAAATGAGATGGCAATATTCTGTCTCTAGTTCATCTAATCAAAATTGAATAAAAACAATCTCTTTTCTTAATTCAATAATATTTATTGTTTTTAATCAAGTAATGTTTTGTTTCCTCTGCTGGTTATTGATGAAGTCATCATTTGGAAAGTTCTTTGAAACAAGCGTAAATGTTTGTCAAAATTATGTTTGTATATAAGTTTTCACCTATCGGCGACATACAGTAGCCGTTATTGCTGTAATTTATGCGTGTTCCTTTTGTTGCAGCTCTATTGTTTTATCCAGGCCAGTCCCTCATTATGAAGGGATTTCCCTACGCTCTATTGTTTAAATTTTATTGATACTATTAGTGGTTGCTTAGCAACAGCACAGTTATACAATGGCTGCTCCAATTGCTGTTGGTAATTTCCTGACTTTCGACTGCAGGCAACTGCACTAAATATTGGTCATCCTACAGACAGTCATATCTAGTTGGCGATTGCTGCATTTCAGATCTCTAGTTTTTATATTTCTGGGTTTTCAGATTTTTAGTAATCCTACGCATAGAATGACTATTCCATAGTAATCTAACTGAATTCATTTTATTTATCGGGCTCGGGCCCCTTCGGGATAAGAAAGTTTTATTAGAGTTGTCCTCTCCTCAGTAAAAATGGTTGCATAAAGGCAATAGATGTGGAATTGCGTGCTATTTTTGCTTGTGTAAAGCCATAAATCTGTTTGGGGAAAAGTTTGGCTTGTTTGTGCAGATAGCATCTGGTCTTTAAAATCTCAAATGTAATCAACACTTTTTCTTGAAACTAATAATTTTTAGGTTTCAAATTGTTTTAACGAAAGCTATTTTGAAGCAAAAGCTATTACCAATATTATTTCTTGTTCCTTTTTTTGTTTTCAATAGTTATTGATCAGTTATTGATCAAATGGTAAATCAGCGGTGGCAAAAGTTAAACTAAATTACTAGTTATTTGACTGAAAGAAATAAAATGCGACCGTGTAAATTAGACTCTGTTTCATCGATTTAAAGCAATCCAAAATACAATTTAGGCCAATCTAGTTTTTAAATAGTAATATGTCGATTGGCTGTTTAGGTTCTGCAACGAATTTTTGATGTTCGAAGGTGAAGCAACTCCAAAACTCTTTAATTACGGTTTATTAACCATTTTTCGTTGAACTTTGACCCTTGAGTTTCAGTATGTTTTAAGCCGATCGACTCTCAAAAGGAATAAAACTTTGTTATTTATACAGAATTGAATATATTATATATGTGTAGGTGAGTTAATATATCTATCACAGACATATTATATATGTGTAGATGAGCTAATATATCTATCACAGACATATTATATATGTGTAGGTGAGTTAATATATCTATCACAGACATATTATATATGTGTAGATGAGCTAATATATATATCACAGACATATTATATATGTGTAGATGAGTTGATATATCTGTCATAGACATATTATATATGTGTAGGTGAGTTGATATATCTGTCATAGACATATTATATATGTGTAGATGAGCTAATATATCTGTCACAGACATATTATATATGTGTAGATGAGCTAATATATCTGTCACAGACATATTATATATGTGTAGATGAGCTAATATGTATATCACAGACATATTATATATGTGTAGATGAGCTAATATATCTATCACAGACATATTATATATGTGTAGGTGAGCTAATATATCTATCGCAGACATATTATATATGTGTAGGTGAGTTAATATATCTATCACATCATGTGCAGGTGAAGTGTCCGGTGCGTCCGCCCCCTCCAGTCCAGCTGCACAAAATCTCGCTGCTGATTCATCCAGCGATGAAGATGTCTTCGATGACGGTTATGACGACCAGCTGATGGGTGACGAGGAAGACAGACGGAAACTGGAGCAAATGACTCAAGTTGAACGAGAAAAGATTATTTTTGAGCGCCTTGAGAGGCGAGACGCCCTAAAAACCAGGTGTGTAGCCAAGAAATAGTGATTTTAACTCGGTTGGCTCATTCGTTTTCTGAAATATTTGAGCTTCTTCATATCTGCCATCAATGGTAATTCCACTCAGTGCAGTTTTTTTGCCGCTATTAAAGTGCCCACAACTGCAAATATAAAATGGCGCAGACAGCATTCTGTCTAGCACAGTGTGTAAAGTTGTAAGTTACACAGATGGGTAGTTTGTATCTCTGCATATATTTCTTTAGTATACAACGTGCGCGCCTTAGTTGAATAAATAACGTTTTGAAACGATTTCGTTCATAGATTTGACATCGAGCAGAAATTGAAAAGAAAACAGAAGAAAGAAGATTCTAGAAAGCACCAGACAAAGTCATCGAAGTCCTCCCAGCAGGCAGCAGACCCGAGTAACGTGTCAGTGAGGAGTCGAGAGAGAAAGGCAGCGATAGAAAGCAGCAAAGCATCGGAGAAACGATCTGCCATCGAAGCCCTGAAGGCTAAGAGACACGCCAGGAAAACTCAAGGTCTCATTTCTGTCTGTCTGTTTGTTTGTCTGTCTGTTTATAGAGTGTTACGTGCTGTCATAACCTTCTTAAGTTGTACATGGCACTAGCTTACATCTCAGTAGAAGGGTTTCTCATTACTTATTGAATATAACAAACCCTTTGAGGGCAGACAACTTTCTTTACAAGAAGATTTTGTCCAAGCCTGTTTTAACCATACAATTTTCTTACTTTGGTACAGAAGCAAAAGCTGAAAGAATGAAGGAGAGAAAAGGCAGGCACGTGTCTGAGAGTTCAGGCAGCGACAGCGAGGCTCCAGAGAGGGAGAGTGAAGGAGCAGACGACTCTGGCTCTGATTCAGATGCCAGCAGCCGTAGCTCTGTGCAGTAAGTAACCAATAGTACGTCTCTTGGCTGCAGATCTATAAATAGAAGCCCAATACAGTCACTCTACAAACAGCATTAATATACTTTAGACACAAAACCTAAGCGCCTGTTTGGTAATCAGTAGATAAACTCTCACATTCAATACAAATTGATTTAACAAAGAAATACAAATAGTTGAGTTGGCTTGTTGTTTTCTGCTGAGATTAATAATTACTCTCGAGTCTACAGTAGCTGTGACTATGCACCAAAGGTTCTTATTTCAACATTGACTTGGTGTTATAATCACACGCAATCTTTATGTGGCCCACCAATCATACATCTTTGTTTAGTGACCAGCCAATCATGTACCACTGTTCTGCAATTGACCAATCATGTACCACTGTTCTGCAATTGACCAATCATGTGCCACTGTTTTTGCAATTGACCAATCACGTGGTAGCTGTTTGGTTTATTATTAATCAACCTATAGAAGTGACTCAGAAGGGGAGACCAAACCCAAGTCTAAGGAACCTACAAGGTTTATACAGGTGAAGGAGGAACTGGAGGACATCAGGCTATCCCGACACAGGCTGGAGAATTGGTGCCACATGCCTTTCTTCAAGAAAGCCATCATGAACTGTTTTGTCCGAGTTGGTATCGGCAATCGTGAGGGAACGCCAGTGTATAGGGTAAGTGTCTAGTGTAAATGTGCGGGGTGAGTGTCTAGTGTAAGTGTACAGGGTAAATGTCTAGTGTAAGTGCGCAGGGTAAGTGTCTAGTATAAATGCGCAGGATAAGTGTCTAGTGTAAGTGTACAGGGTAAGTGTCTAGTATAAGTGCGCAGGGTGAGTGTCCAGTATAAGTGTATAGGGTGAGTGTCCAGTATAAGTGTACAGGGTGAGCGTCTAGTGTAAGCGTACGTGACATAACGCATATATACATTTGTAGTGCGTAGAGATCTGTGATGTAGTAGAAACAGCCAAGATATATCAACTGGGTAGCACAAGAACTAACAAAGGCCTCAAACTCAGGTAGGTTGGTGTGATTTCGTGTTTTATATCATGTCACCAGCCTGTGCTGTGATGTCACCAGTCTGTGCTGTGATGTCACCAGTCTGTGCTGTGATGTCACCAGTCTGTGCTGTGATGTCACCAGCCTGTGCTGTGATGTCACCAGTCTGTGATGTCACCAGTCTGCGCTGTGATGTCACCAATACTTGCTACAGGTTTGGACAGGCTGAGAGAGTCTACAGACTAGAGTTCGTATCCAACAGTCCTTTCTCTGAGCACGAGTTCTTCAAATGGAAGGAGGCTGTCATGTTTGCAGGCTGTCAGTTACCCACCACAGAGGATGTAAAAAAGAAGGTGCTCGGGCTAACCCAATGTATAATTGTGATTTAACTGCGGTCCTCAGACCTGCTCTGTGAACACTTGCAATGCATGTCACGTTGTTCAATCGAAATTGTCACAGTTTATTTTATGCAGGTATCAGACCTGAAGAAATACCTCAAACTCAGTCTAACTGATAAGGAAATTGTCAATGTGGTTGCTGAGAAGAAGAGATTCCAGAAGAATCCAACTAACTTTGCTGTCAAGAAGCATGAGATAATGAAAGAAAAGGTAACTGTGCTCTCTCTATGTATGTGATCTCTCTATGTAAGTGCTCTTTCCATGTATGTGATCTCTCTCTATGTATGTGCTCTCTCTATGTGTGTGATTTCTCTCTATGTATGTGATCTCTCTATGTATGTGGTCTCTCTAAGTATGTGATCTCTCTATGTATGTGCTCTCTCTATGTAAGTGCTCTCTCTATGTATGTGATCTCTCTATGTATGTGCTCTCTCTATGTATGTGATCTCTCTATGTATGTGGTCTCTATGTAAGTGCTCTTTCCATGTATGTGATCTCTCTCTATGTATGTGCTCTCTCTATGTGTGTGATTTCTCTCTATGTATGTGATCTCTCTATGTATGTGGTCTCTCTAAGTATGTGATCTCTCTATGTATGTGCTCTCTCTATGTAAGTGCTCTCTCTATGTATGTGATCTCTCTATGTATGTGCTCTCTCTATGTATGTGATCTCTCTATGTATGTGGTCTCTATGTAAGTGCTCTTTCCATGTATGTGATCTCTCTCTATGTGTGTGCTCTCTCTATGTGTGTGATTTCTCTCTATGTATGTGATCTCTCTATGTATGTGGTCTCTCTATGTAAGTGCTCTCTCTATGTATGTGCTCTCTCTATGTAAGTGCTCTCTCTATGTATGTGATCTCTCTATGTATGTGCTCTCTCTATGTATGTGATCTCTCTATGTATGTAGTCTCTCTATGTAAGTGCTCTCTCTATGTATGTGATCTCTCTATGTATGTGATCTCTCTATGTAAGTGCTCTCTCTATGTATGTGATCTATCTATGTATGTGCTCTCTCTATGTATGTGATCTTTCTCTATGTATGTGATCTTTCTCTATGTATGTGATCTCTCTATGTATGTGCTCTCTCTCTATGTAAGTGCTCTCTCTATGTATGTGATATCTCTATGCCTGTGCTCTCTCTATGTATGTGCTCTCTCTATGTATGTGATCTCTCTATGTATGTGATCTCTCTATGTATGTGATCTCTCTATGTATGTGCTCTGTCTATGTATGTGCTCTCTCTATGTATGTGATCTCTCTATGTATGTGATCTCTCTATGTATGTGCTCTGTCTATGTATGTGCTCTCTCTATGTATGTGATCTGTCTATGTATGTGCTCTCTCTATGTATGTGATCTCTCTATGTATGTGATCTCTCTATGTATGTGATCTCTCTATGTATGTGATCTCTCTATGTCTGTGCTCTCTCTATGTATGTGATCTCTCTATGCCTGTGGTCGTTGCTGTCAGTAGTTGAAGTTGTGCTGATGCAATGTTGCAGGAGCTCGCTGAGATAGCTGGAGATGATTACAGAGTACAACAGCTCACTGATGAGCTAGACGAGGTGGAGGAGAAAGCCTCCGAGTTGGAGAAGAGAAGAGTGGGAAAACTCAACTCGATCACGTTAGTATTTCTCTCTGGGTACATGTTTTCTTCCATCATCTGTGTCGTGTTATTGCTTGTGTGGGCAAGTACATGTGCACAGTTGTCTTCTCTTGATCGGTTACCAGTGACACTTGGTAGTTCGTATTTCTATTTGCGAGGAGTTGAGCGTTAAAAACATTAGAGCATTTTCTCAAAAATATATCAGATTTTTAGAAGATGAATTGTGTTCTCGTTGCTATCACTTGGTGCAGAAGTCAAGTTAGCCATCAGTTTCCTACACTGGGTCAGCGAAGTAACATACCTATAACATGTGTCACTGTAGGTATATAACATACATATAACATGTGTCACTGTAGGTATATAGCATACCTATAACATGTGTCACTGTAGGTATATAACATACCTATAACATGTGTCACTGTAGGTATATAACATACCTATAACATGTGTCACTGTAGGTATATAACATACCTATAACATGTGTCACTGTAGGTATATAACATACCTATAACATGTGTCACTGTAGGTATATAACATACCTATAACATGTGTCACTGTAGGTATATAACATACATATAACATGTGTCACTGCAGGTATATAACATACATATAACATGTGTCACTGTAGGTATATAACATACATATAACATGTGTCACTGTAGGTATATAACATACATATAACATGTGTCACTGCAGGTATATAAAATACATATAACATGTGTCACTGTAGGTATATAACATACCTATAACATGTGTCACTGTAGGTATATAACATACCTATAACATGTGTCACTGCAGGTATATAACATACCTATAACATGTGTCACTGTAGGTATATCAACCAAAGAAATAGGTCCAACAATATCAAGCATGCGGAAGAAGCCATGCGAAAGGAGTGGATTGAAAGTAAAAATGCTGCTGCAGACCCCTTCACTCGTCAGCAGTGCCGTCCTGTCCTCAGTGAGTGCTTGTTTATTTCTTTCTTGTATTCTGCCGGATGTATTCACTGGTTGTTAAAGGTGAATTGTCTTGAATTCAGTACGCAACTCACTCTGTGGAGTTGTCTTCTCCTTAGTGTGGAAGTCCGTTCCAAGCCAACAGCAAGTTATTGAAATAATCAATGATTAGCTCATATCCATTTTTTTATTGTTTTGGAATGATCATTGGTTTTTATTGCTACAATTTTTTTCAGTTTAATAACTTGTGATTCAGATTTGAGAATTATCCCAGCCCTAGTTGTTGATGAACGATGCCAGTAAGATCAACCTAGCCCACTCTTTGTCGTTACTGATAAATTATAACTCTGGTAATTTCGGTATGTCGACAATTGCAAGCTTGAAAATACTTCTATCAACTTTAAAATTTATTTAGTTTTTCATATATTGGTTATGTAATATACCACATGGACACAGGTGTGTGGACACCGGTGTGTGGACACCAGTGTGTGGACAGTGGACACAGGTGTGTGGACACCGGTGTGTGGACAGTGGACACAGGTGTGTGGACGCCGACGTGTGGACACAGGTGTGTGGACACAGGTGTGCGGACGCCGGCGTGCGGACACCAGGGTGCGGACACCAGTGTGTGGACACCAGCGTGCAGACACCAGTGTGCGGACACCAGCGTGTGGACACCAGCGTGCGGACACCAGTGTGTGTACACAATACTAGATTTGTCAGCAATTAATTAAAATGCTGACTCCACTAAAACATTTTTTAAAAGGTCTAAAAATGATTGCAAACTCAAGTTGTAGTCTCTTGGAATTCTCTACGCAATGTCTAATACTGGGAGGCTCTCATTCTATGCAAACAGGACAAATGTTTGCAACTCCACTTCATGGCCTCATATAAGTTGTTGTGTACAAGTAAACATCTATTGCACTTATTACTATAGATGGAATTAGCGAAAGCACAACTCCACAAAAGTCTTTTTTACAAAACTCACCAAAAATAGATAAATTAGGTTTAGTTCAGCCCATAATCTGTGACAAATCACCTTCAAGTCTTTCTTATATAGTTGAAAGAACAATTCTTTACTTTCCACTGCGCGTGTGATTTATTGTGGGGCAGATTCATGTTTAGCCTTTGGTCCTTTTACAGCAACCAAGAAAAAATCAGACGCTCCCGTATTGGTTGATGAAAAACCAGAACTAAGTAAACAAGACAGCATTGAGGCAGCGGAGGACATGCTCCAGAAACAGACAGCGCTAAACGTTAGTATTTGATTTTGGTGAATCCATTTACAACATTTATCCACCTCTAAACCATCACCCGTTAGTGACAGACGGGTAGAGACAGTTGGAGGTTTAATCACATCGTTTATTAGGCTCCCTAATTGTGTCGTCCCATTATCTGTGCTGCTCAGTCTATGATACTACATAGCATGATTACCTTGTAGATTCATTCTACAGCCAAGGACGTGAAAGAACATCGCCAATCTCAGGATTTGTTTTCTGTTCATGACTTTGATATTAAAATAGACTTGGATGTGCCATTGTCTTCAGGTGAGATATTCGTGTTAGCTGAGCATGTGTCTGTGGTTGTGTACCATGTTTGACTATCCTGATCACTTGTCCTCCATGTTCGCTCTCTACCTATAGTGATGTATGTACTTCAATGGGCATACAACTCCATACTATTCTATGTTCTAAGCAGCTGCGTTCAGCTGAAGAGAGGGTCACGTTTAGAATACAAGCTGGTATTCACACTATAGAAATATCGTATGAGTGAACTCAAACCATACGTGTAAACAGTGCGCATGTTGACGTAATCTGTCTAACCAATCAGCAAGCATATTACAACACTTCTTAAGAAACTTGCAGCCTCTGAAAAAAATTTTCTTGCTCGGTCTATTTCCGTTCACAATTTGTTTGTTCTGCTTGAAATTTGGTTTTGCACATTTCTCTGAACAAATTATAACCTAGAAATGCAAAATATTTAGGTTAAAACAATCATACCAATAATAATATTTAAAAACTGAATTATTATAATAACATGTATTTATTAATAACGTTCATAACTTTCTATTAATTTTTATTTTATTTGTTATCGTTGGTGAGGAAATACCACAATGATATAATATATTCATAAATATTATTATCAATATGTTTTCTTGATCAAACAAGTGCGCTGTGTTGCCTCGCTATTTCATCAAAGCCATGCAGTATTCGCTCCAACGATCGCTAGTGTAAATTAATGGAGATAATCAGAAACAAAAACATTTGATTTTGGTCCAGGAAGGCTTGCAGGTAGTGTAAAGGCAACTTTAGAAGCTTGTCTGGCCACAATCAAAGAACACAATATCAGTTTATCGTTTGTCAGCCACTGTAAACATTTGAAGTAAGAACCAAAACTATCTATTGCAGGCACCCCCCTTTCACTGCTACCTAAAGCTCAAGCTATCATGAAAGACACTGCGCCTAAACGCTCTCTCAATTTGTCCGACTACAAGAAACGCAAAGGTCTCATCTAGAAGCTTCTATGCCAACGCTTATCGTTTGTTTAAATTACTCTCTACTACGCCATTCGTTTTTGTATATAATTTTATAAGGCATTTTTTACCAGACAAATGGTGTATGGTAGGAATCTCTTGTATGTCCGGCTAACAGATCAGTGATTTCCGCGATTGTGTAGATCACGCGTGTTTGTATGGGTTCCCCTAAACCTGGTTTAGATCTGGATCCAGGATATTTAACCTTGAGTCCATGTTGTGTAGTCTCGGACAATGATAATATCACATTAAAGCCTGTAATTCTGAAGCGGTAAGTTATTGTAAGTAGCCAATGGAATGAGAATAGCATTGACCTAGATTTGTACAGAGTAGACAACTCCTCTCAGTTATTGTATATATGTAATACCCATACATGAAGGGTTTGATGATGCAATCAATATAATATGGAGCACGGATATCTGATTGTGTTAGCGGATTGATAAGCAATAAATGTAATAATAATCACAAAGATGTATTTTGTATATTAATGTATACTTCATATACCATGGTATGCACTAGTGGCAGACAACTCCAGTATGTTGGGAATGAGTTTGTTAGGCATATGGCTAGCCAATGTTTGTTTGCTAAAAACTGGGAGTTGTCTCACACTCATCTCTGATTCTGACTATAATGTTCATGTGTGGATTAAGCCTTGGACAAAGATTGTCCTAATTATGAATAAAGTAAAAAAGTTATGACTAGTTTTTGTTGACTGATTGCAGCGAGTTGTACACCAACCAATATAAAACAGCTGATGACTTCGTTTTATAAAAAAGATTGAGCATTTTTCTACCCCTTTGTAACGGGATGACAACTTGTCGTTCTTTGGCCAACTATCTCCGCCCCCCACTCATTCCGTTCTGATTGGGTCATCTATGAGCTTGAACAGTTGGAGGTAGGCCCCGAGAGAGGTGAATATCGACTGCACAACGTCTTTCTCAAAAGGAGACATTAATCTCTTCATGGGAAGCGCACAAACTGATACTTTGCTTGGCTTGATTGCTTCTTTTACATCAGACATCATTTCTAGTCCGCCAAGTGTGGAGGCAAAGTTAGATCCTCCTAGTATGACAGTAGTGCGTGTGTAGTCTCTTTTACTCATCAGCTTTCCTACCTCCTCCCAGAACCTGTCGAGGGGGCAAAATACATCTGAAGTGTGAAAGTAGCTTGTGGGACTTGTCTGTCCAAAATAATTATGATGCGATTTTGGCAGAGCACTGAAAAAGTTTGTTACTGATGCCTATCAGCTTATTAGCTTAAAATGAGTAATCAATTCCTTGTACATGTACTAGTGCAGACAATAGACCTAGAACCTACAAATGGACCAACACTTAATCTACAACATTTTAATCCATGGAGTTTTCATCACTCAATTATGTCTGTTGGTATGTTACGCAATATATTAGTCTTTTATTATTATGGTTGCAAAATTCCCTCCCACTTGTAAGCTCATGGACAGACTTTTGCTAAACCAATGTAGTAGATGAGGTCAAAGAACACTAAACATACGTACCATTTTACATCAGTATTTTTACGTATCTTTGCACCAGTCATAATCTGTTTATGTAGAAGGTACATGTGACCAGGTCCGCCATGACACAGCAGCACCAGGCGCTCAGCTCTAATGCCTGAACCGTACTCTTCTAGCGTCTCCTTCATTACTCCTGCAAATATTGATTCATTTATTTCTACTGAAGCTACTGCAGGATATGAAACAGTAGGCAGACAACTGCTAATATAATTTTTGTTTGCTAGAATATTCTATAATTTACCAATCATAAATTAAGTTGCACTGTGATAGAAATTTGATTTGTTTATAATTGTTGCTTTCATTTGCATGTGAGTTCAATCGGTATCTTTAGTTTATATATGAACAATCTCTGAATAGTTTATTTTATTCATTTATTTTTCACATAAATTTTACGCTGGATAAAGTTGATTTAACTATTGAGAAAGTTTCTCAGACTAAACCAGTCACTCGAGCACACAGTGAAAGACAAAAACTCACTGATAACTTCTGCTGGAGTGTCCGTCATGTAGTCATATACTATGGGTAGAATACTATCTGTTTCTCTCACGGCTAGTAATACTTCTGCATTCGTGTTCTGTTGTAGCTGTGAACTTACTAGCTGCAATGGTGAATGTTTGTGTAGAGTATCAGTGAGTAGTAATACAGGAGCAGATCTCTATCATGGAGTCTAAGGACAAGGTTCTCCTGTACTACCACTTCAGCGCATTGCTTTTTTTAAAAAAAAATATCTGCGTAATTTCTTATAATCTTCCATAATTTTATACGCACAAGAATTGATTGTATACATGTAAGAATTACTTGTATATAACAACTACCTTTATTTTTTGTTGTTGAGCAAATTATTTTTATATGCAACGCCATTTCCATCAACAATGATCATCAGTATACAGTTTTCTTGTCATGCCCACAAAAATCTTGACAGTAAAAAAACTTATTTTTAAATTTTTGGATTATCTTCAAAGCCACGTACCACAACTGTTACAGGTTTGAAATCCTCTTTCCTGTTGATGGCCCACATTTCGTTGTCTCTCTCCTCCAGCCAGGCATCTTCTAGAAGCTTTGACTGGGCAGCAGCAATAGCTTTTTTCTTGTGCTCTACAAGTTTATTAAAAGCCTCTTGAGCAAAATAAGTTAGGCAAAAAATTCATATATTTTTTATTCTCCTTACTCAAAAAAATTGTTATAAGATAGAAGTAGTAATGTAGGAGCAGATCTCTGGCATGGAGTCTAAGGACAAGACATCAAAAAGGCCTGGGAAGCAGGTGCAGCATCATATTCTCACCTGGTATAGAAATGCCTGGCTTGTTATATTTTGGTATTTCTTCTTTCCAAGGTTTCACCCTTCTCTCCCTCCAGGACTTCCTGTCGTACAAAGATTTGTCTGATGAGAACTGAGCCAGGTTTGCACTCAAACTTCTCGTCTGCAGAGGTCGGCGTGCAGACTTCCTTTCCTCAATCTTTCGGAAATGTCTGCAGAAGAAAATGATTGTAACTGAAACTTATTGCTTTAGAATATATCCATCTTGAAAAAAATTATGTTTGGCTTTCCCTAATAACAATCTCAAACAAGTCTTTTAAAAATGTTGGGAATTCCTTTCTACCTAGGTTAGCAAGTTTATTTGCAGGGTGAATCGGTCAGCTCCTGTTTTTTGTAAAACCAATAGAGTTTGCAATACTGTATGCACAAAACGTTATTATCGTAAAACATTAGGTTTTTAAGTCAGTCAAAAGATTCAACCTCAAGCATAAGCAAATTTAACCAAAAACTTGTTTCTCGTATCTCAACCAAACTTTTCTCCACAAGCGTCATTTAGGTATGTTTGCTGTAAGGCCATCCATGGAATATTAATTAAGCACACAGCAACATTCAATGGCCGAAACATCAATCTAAGCAGAGAACGTCTTCAATACACCACTTTTCGTTTTGTTTAAAATAAGTTGTTGGTAAAGAAATTGTTGTTCGAGTGGGAAACTACAAGGGGAGGAGCAAACAACAGCGTTGTGAGATCAGGAAAGGATGGTATTTCTGAAAATTTTTCAACTTTTCAACAGCTAATTATTTCTTCCCGCTACAATCATAACAAACCATATAACAATGGTACTAAATACTAGTGCCTGACATACATGTAAGTAATGTGGTTAATGGTTTAGTAGAATAATAACCAATCAGCTTTTAGATACAACTAGCTAATACCAGCTCATACTTATACCACCTAATATCATAATATACCAGCTAATACCATAATATATCAGTCAATGTTGTGAGAAGAATATACAAGCTTACATACATGTCTAGTGTCTAGTGTAGTTGGTATCAACAAGTATATTATACACGTATTTGGCTGTCGTTTGTTTCATCAAATACTGTAAGTAGTTTTGTACTAGTCAACGAATGTTTGATGTAATATTGTTATTCCGTTTATTCGTTTCCACACACTTTCTCCCCAAATAAGTCATAAAAGCAACATGTTGTCCGAGTTCTTTGTTTTCTGCGCTGGAAATGTGAAAAAAACTGGATCCGGTTGTCTTTAGTGACAATAGTCGCAAAGTATTTAAAAGATATTGAAGTTTCTGCTCAAATATGATCAGCTGATCATTCGGTATTCCCACCTGTCTGGTCTCACGCGTGTCAAGTACACAAGAGCAAGATAGTTAGCACAAGCAAATATAATAATGATTGTTAAGACTAGAGTTTGCCAGGTGAATGGATACAAACAATAAAGTTATGTCACATCCCAGCTGATTCGTCCATTTAATCTGGTACAATTGTTCAACATCGAAACCTGATCAAAAAGTAACCAAAACTCACTTCATGATTATGTAATCTAAAAGCCTCTTTATGGTTGAATGCACCATTGAAAACAGAAATGTGGGAGTTGTCTAACCCTGCCTGTAATACTGACACAAATAACAAAACTTGCATTGTCAAAACTGAGTGAATTATAATATAATAAAATACATGAAAAATGTTTTTAAAAATAGAAGTTCTATAAAAAGCCACACCGGTGATGTAATATTGTGGAGAAAAAACCTTGAGAAGTATTATGTAACCGGTAGAGGAAATCTTTTTAATCTGGCTTGTCTTTTGCGGAGTTATGATTGGTCAATGTTGGTAATCGTTTTCTCGTCTGCAGAATTGCCAAAGATTCCTTAGACTGTGTCGGGGACTTTGCGGTTTTACCAGGTTTACCTTGAGGATCTATTCGACTGGCAGATATACTGAACATGGCGGGTGGCTGGTTTCCTCTTTGTTTTTGGTTAAACTGCTGACTAGACACCAGACGCCCTTTGAAGAAGTCATCATCTAATATTATATTGCTGACGGCTGACTCGTGGTCATCGTATGGAGTTGTCTGCTCTGTACTACTGTTGGGTGTGAATATTCCCTCTGACTTTAGTATTTCATCAACTCGATCGAGAGAAAAGTTAGCGTCAGCGTCTTGATATCGACTGACGGAAATAGAAGAATCGGATTGTCGCTCATAGCCTTGCTGTATCGGTTTGATGTCTGGTAAATGCCTAAACTTCTCCCACTTGCACTAAAATAACAAATCACGAAGTCAGCATGTAAGGTTGAATGCACACTGAGCCTAATGCTGCCATACAAAAAAATTACATATCTAAGAATCTACCGAGCAAGTGCTGCTTAAATTTATTTTAATTTTATTAGCAAAAATTCACATCGCAAAATTTCACAACTACCAAAAATTGAGTTCTCAAAACCAGATTTCCTTTACTACGCAATAAATACCTGGTAACCCGGGGCAAAGCTACCCTTCACTCTCAGATCTGGTACTCTAATGTTAGTTCTTGAGTTACGCCTCAGCGATTCCTCCAGCAGCAGCTCATCCATGCTCTTCACTCTTGAGGGCGGAGCCTTCTTTTTTCGATGCCTCCACTTTGGCAGCGCTCCAAGAGGTTTGCTAGCAATATCTCTGCTGCTGTGGTTGATGAAGCAGATGTACTCCGGCGCCTTCAGCTGCCAATAGAGAACCAATTTCTAGAATGTAATAGACTCGACCAGTATCTAGACTACTTTCATACAAAAGAAAGCCTGCAGGTCTCAATAATAGTAATTAAAATCGGATTAAAATTGTGGCTGATTTAATCCTCCAGGGGTCAGCACGGCAGCAAGCGGTCAGTCAATATTGTTTGTTGTTTGAAATGAAGCAGAAATGCAGGTCGGAGTACGGTCCTTGTATTTCAGAATTTTTATTAAATGTAGCAACGCAGGATTCCTTGTCAAACTTCTTAAAAATGATTATCTCGCCATTTTTACCAGCCCGCACCTACAAAACTTTTGTTGGAAAATTTAAGCCATAATACATAAAATATCTTTAGAAAATACCAAAGAAACATTATTTATTTTATTACTCCACTTTTTTAGTAAGTCTTACTGCGGCACTGTAAGAAGTTGTTCAACGTAAAACACAAGTATGTTCCTGTCAAATCTAGTAATGAGTCGATAGTCTTCAGACGAATATAGATCACAACCGAAATAATTTCGTATATGTAACACTTGTCGTTCCTACCTACACTGTTTTGCTGTCCAGTAAGTCAGCGATGAAGCAGTGAAACAGCATTGTATAACTACTGCTGCCAAAATAATTAGTTTCAAATGAATAGACTAAATCCAAGAAATTTTTAATTGGATAACAAAGGCTAGACTGGTCCAGCTATTTAAGCTCAGCTATTTGGCCAAGTGCCAGCAGTTTGACTTCAAAAAAGCTATATAAATAAAGCACCCGCTAGTACTTGCCAACTAACCTTGTAGGTTGAAGTAGACGGAATGGTGCTCTCAGTTAAAGCATCTCTCAGTTCACTCACTTGACTCACTCTGTACTGATCGCATGTGCCATCTTTGACATGATCCAACTTGGGTAGAATATACGCGTCGTTAGAGTTGAAGCCATTAATTCTTCTTGGAGACAGCGTCTGCGCAGTATATATGTAAATGAAAATAGAATGAGAAATTGATTAAACTGGAGCTTGAAAAAACAGGTGGATTGAAAAAAAATGTTTATCTCTTTTTATTTGGGAAAGGCTCATGATTACTCAACGAACATTTATCAGCAACAACCTTCAAAAGTTTCAAGTTGGCCTAAACAATTTTCATTTAAATGATACGCTCAAAAAACTTAAAAAATCTTTGAAAAAATTCCTCTCAAGTTTTGTCTCAATATATACACCCCTGAAGAAAAAGATTTCACACTATATCACACTAGCATATGCGACAGAAGTTGTGAAAGGACTTGTGAGGTGGAAATTGCTTTTCTTACAATTTCCTGATGCACTCATCTCAACTAACTAGATGAGAGAATACAAGATGGAGCGATGTGGGTGACAACCTTTGCCCTCAAGCGTGCCACTCAGGTATTCTAAGGAGCAACAGCAAACTTGTGTACTGAGTATACAGGAACGCCATTGCTGGCAGCTCATGCTGCCGTGCCACGTAGATTACTGGGCCACCATTCAACACCACCCAAACGTTTTTATAACTGAATAAACGTAAAAACAATTGTGTTTTAGGTAATAGTGTGTTCCATCAACAATATTAGACAAAAAGAGTAAAACTTGAGCCAATACATACTTATATAGGTTTTAAAGAAAAAAACATCAAATTAACTTTTGCTGCAAATTGCTATGTTTAATTGTAGACACGTCGTTGTACCTTGACCTGAACAAATGCCCTGCAGGTAGCGCAACGAATCTGACTTCGTATATAAATAACCTGCTCAGGTATAATGTCATTTGTACATTTATCGATTGCCTCGCGATTTCTGCCGAGTGGAAATGACGGTTGGGTGTTTCTACTTTGCACTCTCACTCAGTACCAGTTGAACTCACTGTATATGATGTCACTGCTAGCCATAAAATACTTTGCAACAACAAAGAGGGAGGTCTATAAACGGCCCTCTTTGGATGAATAATTGTGGAGGATAAATAATTTTATTGGAACCAGTGATATTATGAGGCTGTCTAACGATTTTTTGATCACCACCAAAAAAACCTACCGATAACTTTAAATAAAATGCTACTGATTGGTTTATGAATTTTTACCAAAAACAAGAAAAGAAAAATTCTCAATCGGGAGGGGGAATCGGAAGATGTACTTGAGGCCTAAGGCAACTGACCTTCATCACATCAGGCAGTTGTGAATCTAGTATTTGGTTGACTATTCCAGCAGTTTCTGCGGATACTCTCTGACCATTGTAATACTGAACACCCTTTGATCCGTGACTAACTACTACAGGCAGATGAACCATGACTCTCAGAAAGAGGCTGTAATATATAGGTCACATTTGCAGCCGGACAGTTTCTGTCAGTTAGCCAATACATGCATAACACAATCAGAATCAAAATCCTGTCAATGAACTTAAAAATCTTGAAAGCCCTTTCATTAGGGATTGTATTATATAGAGGTGAAGACCAATTTATATAACAATGGTGGACAAAGAACTTCCTTTTAAAACTGATATTTCCAGTTATAATTTTTTGAATCATTTGTTCGAAAAAGAAAACTTTTGGTAGCATTGAGCTATTTTTCACGCCAGATTATATTTGATAATAAAAAAGTATGTAATAAAATAAAAAATATTTTACAAGGTTTTTTGTACCAAAGATGCACTTACCTGTGGAATTCATTTAAAACTGAGAGAGCTGACACGAAGAGATTTCTCACCTTCACCCCTGGCAGCCATTAATAAGTCTAAAATATTATCATAACAATGATGTCGCTAAGATGAAATTGCTCAGCAGACTGTGAAACAATGTCAACACAAACAGTTTTACGGGGTGGGGCAATAGCGTGCCCGACATTTTGCAGCATACCACTGATGCACAATGATATTTAATCAATTACTGTTGATCCATTTATTTGTTGTACGAGATAATGAAGGGTGAAGCCGATGCCTTACAAGTGGCTATTGTTATTTGTGACACCTACACAACAATACATCTAACAACACCTCCTTATCGATCTGCTACGTAAACATAACTCGCTGTCACAGTGTAGTGTATGAAATCAGCAACATTCAGCTCTGTCATCACCATATCAATACGTGTGTGTGTTGGATAAATAAATGTATTTGCTAAGGAGTATAATAATAAATTAATTCTCACCTTGGATAGGTCCTTTCATTGGAGCTTCTTTTTAAAGGTCACGCTTGACACGACACGGCGTGAGAGCTAACAGGGCGACTCCAGTAGACAACTTCTCTGTCGTTCACGGATAACGAAAACGCGCTTTTGGTCATAATAGATTTCACAAAAAATTTAAATCCAGTATGCATCTTGATGGAAGCAAAAATTTAAGAAGCAGGGACTAAATGATACGCAACTATTTTGCTGTGTGAGCAGACAACTCTCACGTAAATCACGCATGGCTAAACCTCATTTTATTTTTTACAATTGAAGGGTACGCTTATCAAATACAAAGAATACCAACAACTACTAGTCATCATAAAACTACCACAGTAAACTCTATGGGAATGCATGGAGCCCTATGTGATGTCATATCATTACTAAACAAACCATAGACATAGATATCTCACTACAGGTTTCTGTTCATTGTACGCTCATTAGTGCCATCAATAAGCAAACTAAATTCTGTGATTGTTAGGTTGGTACATTCGATGAAACATCTGAGCACACAAACAGTGGCCTGGATAGCAATGACCAGTACACACACATTAGCATTTAGGTGGACATAGGTGAGAGTGCTGTGACTATTTTGTACATCATACAGGTACCACGCAGGTATCATGCAAGTACCATTCACTGGCAATCTCCTTTTTAAAGGATGCCACACTGGTGTTACTGTTACTGCGTTTGTTTGCTGGGCTCCGATGTATTATCATAAAGTTTTGAGTCCAACCCTTGTCGATTATGCGCTGTTCTTTGCACGATTGTGGAAACAGACTAAACTGACTGACCATGAACTTTTTCTAGCATTAGCAACTTTCTATCTAATATTTTGTGTGCATGAAGGTAAGTAGTACAAGCCACCAAGTGCTCATATTCATTTCTATAATCTATTTATAACTTAATTGTTAAAAAGTTTCCATACGAACTATTTAGGACAGCGGATGTTTTGTGCCAGAGCTACATGCTGATTGGCTACTCTTTCTGAACTGACCAATTATTGAATTCCTTCTGTTTACGAAGTTTCTTAACTGCTAGCCGCTCTATTCTTTATGGGAAGCACAAACAAAAGTTACCGGTGCTCGGAACAGCTTTTAGCATGTTAGTCACCCCTTCATCAACTGAATGCATTTTATTCAACCCTCATTAACTGAAGGCATATTAGTCACCCCTTAACCACTGAAGGCATGTTGATCAGCCATAATTATATGTAAGCATTTTAGTCACTACCTCATTATCTTAAGGCATATTAGTCAGTCTTCATTAGCTAAAATCATGATAATCACCATTTCATTACATGTAGGCATGCTAGTCACCCCTTATCAGCTAAAGGCAAGTTAGTCACCGCCTAATAAACTAAACGCATGTTAGTTACTCCTCTTCAGCTGAAGACATATTAATCACCACTTCATCACACTGTAGGCATGTTAGTCATCCTATTTGATTAGTTGGAAGTCTGTTAGTAAAGACAGACTTGAATAATGTATTCAATTTTGATTTTTTATACTTTTCCAGTTTGAGATTACATCTCACAAACAACTTACGAGCATTTCTGTATGTCTGTAAACAAGTGATCCAATGTTCTCTGACATCTATTTTAGTTTTGCTCACATTTAGGATTCTGCATGTCAGCTACCAAAAGTGCACTGTATTTACACATACAGCATTCTTTCATCTCCACTGAACCATTCTTTGTTATATTTATACTACGCATAATAATGGTTTGGAGTTATGCATACATAAAGCAAACAACTCCAAATACAACCAGATATTTCGCTGGTACTTGATAATTTCTCACTAAAGCCGAAGAGTAAGACAATAGCCTTAGACAGGGCATTGTATTATATGAACTGATGCTATTTCACTTCAGGAATGAACTTATTTGGATTCTGTGAGCCGTTGCTTTAACAAAAACTACAAACATCTATTTGTGTCTCTCCACTTAGCTTCAGTCAGCGAATTATTGTGTACAAATAATATAACACGTGTTCTATATGTATTGCAATATACCTATTATGTATTGTAGACATCCTCTATTTGTATGCATATATATCCAGTCCTATATCTATACACATATATATCCTATCCTATATCTATACACATATGTATCCAGTCCTATATCTATACACATATATATCCAGTCCTATATCTATACACATATATATCCTATCCTATATCTATACACATATATATCCAGTCCTATATCTATACACATATATATCCAGTCCTATATCTATACACATATGTATCCTGTCCTATATCTATACACATATATATCCAGTCCTATATCTATACACATATGTATCCAGTCCTATATCTATACACATAAATATCCTATCCTATATCTATACACATATATATCCTATCCTATATCTATACACATATGTATCCAGTCCTATATCTATACACATATATATCCAGTCCTATATCTATACACATATATATCCTATCCTATATCTATACACATTTGTATCCAGTCCTATATCTATACACATGTATGTTACAATGAAACATATGAAAGAGTTTAACTTACCTTTTAAGAGCCAAGGTAGAGCTAGCTTCTCTCCTCTCATGGCAGGGTTCTCCTTCTTGTTCCAGCAGTCTAAATGGTAAGATCCTCTATATAAACGTTGTACGTTATACAACAGTTGTATGTTATACGTTATACATAACAGTTGTATGTTATACGTTATACATAACAGTTGTATGTTATACGTTATATACAACAGTTGTATGTTATACTTTATATACAACAGTTGTATGTTATACTTTATATACAACAGTTGTATGTTATACTTTATATATATATAGCAGCTGTATACAGACATTATATAATATCACACATTACAATATACTGTGTACAGACTTTGAAATAACATACACAAAATGTAAGAGTAATTAGCTAGCCTAATATTGACAGATTCATGACTCGTCTATCCCAAGTGGTGCTGTCTCACAGCTATACTTGCTATTCTCTAACATATCTCATCAAATGCATCAGGTAAAAATACAAAAGAAATATATAAAAGAAATACCATAACATCAGACAAAACTCTGCCCTGTCGTTCGTTATTTCATGTGACAAAATTATTTGACTAGTCGCAAAAGTCCAGATAAAGTCACCCATTGAAGAGCCAACTAAAAAGCGGAAATAACTCAGACACCTATATTTGTTTTACAAAAAGCTGCCGCTGTTTAGATACTTTTATGCTTCAGTTTCGTATCGTGACATTATTTGTTATTATCCATAAATAGCTGCCAATCGACACATGAAGTGTTTAATGTAATACAAGAATGCTTTTATAGCTTTATTGTGGCAGCAGTTTGGGCTGCTGACAGCTTTTATCCAATAAACAAGTGCCCTGCCGCACGTGCCACAATCAGCTGTTTGTAAAAATGCTAAACTTTGTGTAATTCAGTTTTCATAACCAACGGGTAGCAGCAATAATTAAATATTATTTCTGCTGCCAGTTAACTAAGATTAATCTAAGTTAGTTATATCTTACCTGTTTCTGATGACACCTGTAAGATCTAACCCATCATAAGAAAACCTAGCCCCAGGAGCGGATAAATATCTGGGTGTGGGGGTAGCAATAACCTCTAAAGATGCTGACTTAGGTTTGATATCCGGAGAGCTGCTGCTACGCGGGAGGTCTCTAAGATGTACTTTACCAAACTGGATGGCTACCTTACTCAACTTGCTACGTACATTTCCTTGTCTGCTCGTACTCTGCAATCGTGTGACAGTAAAACACTTTTAATTGGTTAAACTTTTAAACCAGAATAACATATTTACGTAAGCGACAAAAAAAAATTTTCAAAAAACTTTGACCGGCCAAAATAACTTCAATATTGATATTTTTATAGCTTGCTGCAGCTATAGCAAAAAAATTTGAAACAACAAATATTGACGTTTTCTGTGAAGTGGTTTTTATCGATGCCTGTCAAAGTTTAAATCACACATTCTACTTTTAATGCAAACAGTTTGCACTGATTGAAAGACATTTTTTTTTGCAACTGGCATCACTTGCATTCCAAAAACTACCTGTAATATGGCCTCATCATCACTGTTACAACCAAAACATTCTTGTTAAAAAATATTCATTTCTGTGAGTCTATGTCAGAAATATTGAGAAAAACGTGTAAAAGTAATGTATATAATTTATTTGAAGTGTCCTTATTTCTTTTTGCAAATTTATAACATCGAGTTAATGACAAGAAAATATAATAAAAAAATTAACGAAAACATCACCCAAGCTATTAGTAGATTTAAGCACTGACTCCAACACTCGGATCTGTTATGGTAAAACTATGGATTATAATCCCAGGTAACTTGTAAAAATATTCATAACCAGAACGTTGGGAGTATTGCTCGAACTAGTCTGCTTGATGCATGGTTAAACTACGACTCACTTCCAACCTTGAGAAAAGTGAAGTTTTGTAGATAATTATTATTAACCAAGTAATCTTTCCATTTTCAAACTTGGTTGGAAAATATTTAAAGATAACTTTTATGTTTTGAAGTTTCGGTTTGTTTTCATTTCAGTAGCCAATGCAATGATTCTGTTCTTCAGCTGATTAGATGAGTCTAAGGTTATGGAAGACAAATAGCTTTATGTGAAGTCTTTTGGATAAATTTCAAATACTCTTTTCAAATAAAGCAAAATAAAAAGAAAGACTCAGGCACATACGGGTCTGAAGGCGGTGTCCACATCTGGTTGAACCCGCTGCCTGAGGGCAGGTAGAGAGTTTGGTCTGCTACAGACCCTCTCCATCAGGTCACGAGATGACAGATGTTGGTCTGGAATCTTCAACACAATTTGCTACAAAAAAAATAAAGTTATTTGATACATAATATTATTTTACATCATTTTTACTGATAAATTTTTGTTACTTGAGAATTTTTATGGTCAATCATGCATGAGTGGTTCCACAAATGCAAAAAAAACACCTCAATAACTGACTAGCGTGTAAACTCAAAGACCTAGTTTGTGTGTTGTCTAATGTGACTGGCTGCTAGCCGCGACAGTATTGACCTGAAGCGTTGGTTTCAAACTCCGGTCAGCTATGAGGTATTTTTCGGCAAATGTAAAAATAATCACTTCTGATTAAGCGTGAGAATTCTCTGGCAACAAAAAAATCATCATAAAAAATTATAAATAATACAGAAAATACATCTGGTTAATTTTTCAATAATTACTTGTTAATTTTACTTATCGATCAAGTCCAAGAGGGCTGAATCACAAGTTTCAGCCAGATGCAGGTCTGAGATACTTGATGAAATAAAACGAAAGAAAAAACTACTGAAACTGTATGGTGATCTTTGTGAACATCACAATGATAACATAATGTACATCGAAGTAAACGCAATGAAGTTGGTTACAGGACTTTAAAATTAAGGTTGATCTTTGATATATTATCATCCTCCATTAGACAGAGTTGAGTGAACACAAAAGTAACAAAGACAATAACTAGAAATATTACTTCTTTCTAAATGAAGTTGTTAACATAATATGTGACAAAAGAGTCAAAGAAACTATTGGATTGTGTAACAGTGCAGCACTTTAGTCTGTACATTGTGACTGTTGATACAATTTGACGTAAAACAGTTTTCAATTCACTTTCTGCTTTATATTTTTTAGTTTTCTACAGAGATAACACGTAACAACTACTAACTAAAAATATCATCAAACAATCAAGTGTTTACAATGTATTAGTCAATATTTGGGACTCCGGAACCAAACTGCAAGCAGAGACGGTGAGCAAACCAATTAATTTCACATCAATATGAAATTATGCTCTAAGCAAGCTCAAAGGTTTAAAACACAAATGGCAAAAGTATAACAAATCAAATTTTTTTGAACAAGAGTAGAACAACGTTGCTTGGATACTTACGGAATAGCCATTGAAATCTGAGGCAGTTCTCTTTCCCACTGCTACATGTGAATACGTAGTCATTGTTATTATATAACACAACTATCAATGGCCAGATCGACAAAAAGTTGTAACTAAAACAGTGAATCCTATAGAATAGTTACAAAAAAGAGTCAAACGGCAAACACAAAGTCTTTGAGGTGTTTGTTTGATTCGTTCACAGGGCCGATAAGTGAGTGAACGAGCCAGACTATTGATTTTATCCCACAGATTCAATGAGACGCACACATACCTCAATGAGACGCACACATACCTCAGGTGACGACTGTGTCTTCTAAGCTAATATTTGCCATGAGCTGATGTTAAACAGAATAAAATGATTGCGCTTACATCCAACTAAGTAACAGCTAATTATGAGCCTGTGTAATATTCTATCCCCTAGGGAGTTGTCAGTACAATGTCTATTGATAGCGTGGACATGGCAGAGCTGATGTCGAGTCGAACATACGTGACCTCACTTCACCCCTCACAGAGCCTGGGACACCGATACACAACTAAATACAGCTATGACATCATGCTAGATTCTATTATTCTCTGATACAGGGCACGTCATTCAACAACCCCCGGGGCTAGTTATTGCAAGGGAATTGAATTACGTGAAGGAGAAAAAAAATAACAAAAAGCGATTTTAAAACTTTGTTTTGACAAATTCCGCTTTAATTTGTGATTGCGAAATTTAAGATGACCGCCAGACATTTTTCGTTCAAGAATCATATGATCATCACAACTGAAACTTTGAAATTTTGTTTCGAGAAATGCCAAAAACACAATTCCTAAACTTGAGGAAAATAAATTTTTCAAAACCAGAATTTTTTTTTAATTCAACTGCGATGTGAAAATGTTTCAATATTTTTCTCACCAAAAATCACTTTCCATTTTCACAACTTGCACCAATACTTGTACTATGTATGTAACAGTTTTTAGATGTCAAGTAAAATTCTAGGAAAAAAGTCAAACCAATGGGAGAATTTTTTTCATCATTACAAAAAACTTTTCAGATACCAAAGGGTGTTTAAAAACACGCAAACGCTGTTGATGCGAAGGCGCTACCAAAAATAAATTGTAAATGTATCATCCACAGACATCCTGATTGTTGCAATAAATATAGTGACAGGAGAGGTTATAGAAAGGAAACAAACTAAATAAAGCCATTTCTGTGTTGTCTGTTCGATGGAACAGCATATACATTTCAGTTACAGTAACAATTCATTACATCTTTATAGCTTACCAATAACAATTATATAAAATAGATATACCACTAGTAAGAGACACTCGGGTGTCTGACAGTTTACTGGTCGTACGCTCTACGTGGAGAGAGAGGAATTATTATGTCATTAGTAAAAGGTGGAAATTCAAATCTTGTAGCCTTGACATAGCGAGTAATCACGACTGGAAATAGAGGCATAGGAAGCAGTCTAGAGTCTAATTGACCACAGTCTATTGGTAGCTTGAGCAATACTGCTAGATTAAATATGAAGTAACGTGTAAAATCCCCAATGACTTGTTGGACAATGCGAGCAGACAATTGACCTCTCAGTGATTGGTGTTGCACTAAATGAGAGCTCAATTAGCGTCTTCCTTTATAGAGTTGAGACACATCTTGTACAGCTGAGCTTTGGCCTGCAAACAATCAAACGCTCTCAGCAACTGCATAGCCAAACAACAAAACAGGACTTGTGTTTTCTGGACATGAGTTCTCTGTTATATAAAATATTTCATTCTACGCAAAAATATTTACGCATCAAACTTAGAGAAAAAATGTTAATTTCAAAACAACTTGTTACCATATATTTTGATAAATGGTAACAATTGCATTACTGTCGAGGTGACCTGTCATAACCCCAGAGTCAGCAATTTAGTCAGCGCCACTACAAGAACGACTCCTCAGACACCACATATAAATTTATCGTAATAACCACTTCTCGATACAATACGGATATGCGTCTATCTGACAGCCTTGACACTACCGTGGGGCAAATAATTCTGAAAACAATTATAGTTTTTCCAGATAAAACTCAGATTTTGATCAAAAACTTCATCGGCTAAAAAATTGTTTGTCCGCGATAGCTTCAGGGTGGTAACATGACCCCGACCCTTGCAGACACGCGCCACAGCAATGAATGACCAGCAGATAAAGATGATGACAACATTAATAAAACTTTTTTTTCATTCTATATTTGTCTAAAGGCACACAATATCGTGTTACTAGCTCCAAACGGCTACAACATCAGTTCGGCAAGTCTGTCTGATAAATATACAAACTTTGAATAATATCAATTTCATTTAGGATCTATCTAATACACTACAAAGACTCAAATCGAAGTTTTGTTAAAAAATCCGCAATTGACAAAAGCTATGATAATCAAGTAATAGATGAAATATAATGTTATGTTTGAGAGGGTGTTTGTTGCTTGGCACAACTACTTCATAATATTCCTTGTCCATTTATTGTTGACCTTGCCACTGAATACGCTGATTCACCGACAATGCTATTGAAATATGTGATTAAAAGTTGTGAAATATCGGATGAAAAAATACCGATGTGTTTTTAAAAAATGAATACTCAAATGGAAACGCAAAAAAACTAATTGAAAATACACGACTGGGAAAGAAACATATTCATCACAAAGTATTATAACTTTAAATGATAAACTGCAACCGCCAAAAATAGCCCAGTAAGTCAATTATTTTGGTGGCCCACAATTCCCGGCTGCTGAACCAGTCAAGCGTAGAGTTAAACGAAGTAACCAGAGCTAAAGTATCCAACCCGTCACATACCAGATAGACACACAGACAGACGCAGTAAACATACCTTTGCGTGTTTTATCTGTAACTCCGCCATTTCTACTAAATTTTTTCTAAAGTGAACTATTCTCCTCTCCTTGAATGCAGTCAACTCTGCAAACACACAGGCAAATACAGCAACAGCCCAGCCATGTGCCGATATATCACATTAATATCCTGACTAAATTTTACAGAAAAAGTGCTGTGCAAAGTGAGGTTATGACAACTAATTAAAAGTGACACTGTTTGTCAAAAACAGGAAAAATAATTATTTTTCATTAAATTATTATATTCATTCCTATTTGAATACGAGGACAAACACAATTATCTATTTTATCAGTTACATTGTTTAGTAACAAAGATATGAAACAAGCTTTGTTTTAGCTTGTAACAATAATTGCATTCAGCAGTCTACGATTTTCTGCCATATTTGCACTAATCACCATTAGACACACACGACTCTATCATTAGACACACACGACTCTATCATTTGACACACACGACTCTATCATTTGACACACACGACTCTATCATTAGACACACACGACTCTATCATTAGACACACACGACTCTATCATTAGACACACACGACTCTATCATTGGACACACACGACTCTATCATTAGACACACACGACTCTATCATTAGACACACACGACTCTATCATTAGACACACACGACTCTATCATTAGACACACAGGACTCTATCATTAGACACACACGACTCTATCATTAGACACACACGACTCTATCATTAGACACACAGGACTCTATCATTAGACACACACGACTCTATCATCAGACACACACGACTCTATCATTAGACACACACGACTCTATCATTAGACACACACAACTCTATCATCAGACACACACGACTCTATCATTAGACACACACGACTCTATCATTAGACACACACGACTCTATCATTAGACACACAGGACTCTATCATTAGACACACACGACTCTATCATTAGACACACACGACTCTATCATTAGACACACAGGACTCTATCATTAGACACACACGACTCTATCATCAGACACACACGACTCTATCATTAGACACACACGACTCTATCATTAGACACACACGACTCTATCATTAGACACACAGGACTCTATCATTTGTATCCTAAAGTAAACTCATAACATATTTTCTTATCAAATTATTTCTAAAAAGTGAGAAATTTTGATTAAACCATGGATGAAATATAACAGGATTGCCAGAAACCTGAACGGGGTGTAGCCAATTTTGGCCAATGGGAAGTCATCCATGGCGCCCATATTGAATTGGTTGTTCGGAGCGGAAACATAAAGTACTATAGCAGCTCGCAAAATACCGTAACTATTCTATTGAAAAGGCGATGATCTGATTTTTTAGCTTCGGAGCGGAAGCTGCGTAAAATCAATAAATTGTGAAACGAGTTTGCCACGCACCAAAGATTACATATATGTTATCGTTGGCATATCCAATTTTGTTCTCGGAGCGGATATGGTATCATAAGTAACAATACTTGAAGCGTCAAAACTAGCGCAGTATGCCCACGGCGTGAAATGAGCGTGTTAAAAATCAATAAGAAAACGATATTGATTACGAGATCCAAGTGGTCTTAAAAATTTTGGAGCAGTATGGCGGCTCCCACAAACGGCTACATTTGGCTCGTCACAAAATCTCTATTACGCAGCCAGCAATCCTGGTATATTTCATCCATGGATTAAACACAACAATTTATACCTATTGTAGAAAAAATGCTATTGTCGTAGCCAATGGTGTTTTGACATCAATAATTATTACAGACTATATTCTTGCTATTTTAAACTTTACACCTGAATACAAGCGGGACGTTTGTAATATAAATTGAACGCTTTCGGAATAAAACACCGATGACCACTAAAAAATAGCACATGAACCTTACGTAATAACAAATATCAATAACCTACAAATACATCTAACGTGTGAATTTATTGCACACATCAAGTGCATGCAATACCATCCGCCGATTAAGAAAACAAAATAATGTTGACTCTATAATACACACCATAGATTGCACACACCATAGATATACACAGCATAGATACATACACCATAAAGTGCGCACTCCAGAGATAAATACACTATAGAGTGCACACACCAAAGAGCGCACATACCAAAGAGCGCACACACCATAGAGACATGCACCATAGAGTACACACACCATATAGATACATGATATAGAGTGCACAAACCATAGAGCGCACACACCATAGAGTGCACACACCATAGAGATACACACCATAGAGTGCACAGTCCACTTACCATCTTTGGCCACCTCTGTTATCTTCTCAAACTTTTCAGACATACTTTGTTGAGTAGCCTCAGCTGTTGCTACTTCTTTGTTCTTTTGCCGTGCCTTGTCCAGGGCCTGTACAACACCCCCAACACTACATTTAGCATGAGTTCAAGCATATGCATTTGTGATTGTCTTCCCTTAGCAGTTTATAGTGAAAGGGAATGTTAAGAAATTAAAAGCTTCAAACTTTGATAAATAAATAGTATTATGGTTCTACTTTTCAACGAGTTTCTATATAAGACGACTCTCTAAAACAACAAAAATTCTCACTACGCAGGTTAAAATGGCTGCTGCAGTACCTTGTTGGAATGTTCAAAGTTGGCCAAGGCGCGAGACCTTCGGTACAACAAATCTAGGGCTGCTCTAGTGTCGTTGGTGTAGTAACGGAGTAAATCAGAGAGCTTGAGGTCAAAGTCAGAGGCCATCCGCCCTTCCAGCTTCTACAGGGACCAAGAGAGAAAATGGATACAGCGAGCGTATGTATAATCACCTGAGCTCATAACCATTAGAAAAAAAAAGTATTATATACCAACCCTCGTCTTCTCAAAACATTCTGCTACCTTGCATAGTAATCTACAAATGGGAGGGAACGCTTAGTGAATGTATTAGTAAACATAGAGTACTTATGACTACCTGCAGTACATAGTCACTGAAGTCACAGTACATAATCACAGGAGTCATAGTACACAGTCAGAGAGCAGGTATAGTACACAGTCACTGAGCAGGTATAGTACACAGTCACAGAGCAGGTATAGTACACAGTCACAGAGCAGGTATAGTAGACAGTCACAGAGCAGGTATAGTACACAGTCACAGAGCAGGTATAGTACACAGTCACAGAGCAGGTATAGTACACAGTCAAAGAGCAGGTATAGTACACAGTCACAGAGCAGGTATAGTATACAGTCACTGAGCAGGTATAGTACACAGTCACAGAGCAGGTATAGTACACAGTCACAGTGCAGGTATAGTACATAGTCATAGAGCAGGTATAGTACACAGTCACTGAGCAGGTATAGTACACAGTCACAGAGCAGGTATAGTACACAGTCACAGAGCAGGTATAGTACATAGTCACAGAGCAGGTATAGCACACAGTCACAGTGCAGGTATAGTACACAGTCACAGAGCAGGTATAGTACACAGTCACAGAGCAGGTATAGTACATAGTCACAGAGCAGGTATAGTACACAGTCACAGAGCAGGTACAGTACACAGTCACAGAGCAGGTATAGTACATAGTCACAGAGCAGGTATAGCACACAGTCACAGTGCAGGTATAGTACACAGTCACAGAGCAGGTATAGTACACAGTCACAGAGCAGGTATAGTACATAGTCACAGAGCAGGTATAGCACACAGTCACAGTGCAGGTATAGTACACAGTCACAGAGCAGGTATAGTACACAGTCACAGAGCAGGTATAGTACACAGTCACAAAGCAGGTATAGTATACAGTCACAGAGCAGGTATAGTACACAGTCACAGAGCAGGTATAGTACACAGTGCAGGTATAGTACACAGTCACAGAGCAGGTATAGTACACAGAGCAGGTATAGTATACAGTCACAGTGCAGGTATAGTACATAGTCACAGAGCAGGTATAGTATACAGTCACAGAGCAGGTATAGTACACAGTCACAAAGCAGGTATAGTACACAGTCACAGAGCAGGTATAGTACACAGTCACAAAGCAGGTATAGTACACAGTCACAAAGCAGGTATAGTACACAGTCACAGAGCAGGTATAGTACACAGTCACAAAGCAGGTATAGTACACAGTCACAAAGCAGGCTACAAGAGGAAGCTCTACTCACTTGTCTAGTTCTGTATTATCGATAGTAGAAAGAGTCACCATTCCTGTAGACAGTTTAATATAAACGTCAGCTACATCTACAAAGGTCACAAGGTCAGAGTTATATGGCATCAGTGGGGGTTATCATGAAATGTATTACAACTTCTTGTATGTGATGCAGTTGCCTTTGCACCATCTATAGGATCTACATTTATATATTAGATGCATTCCAATTGCTAGTCTCAATTTATTCAGGATTGTCTTCTCTTTAGATAGAAAGAAGACAACAACAATGCTGCAGCCAATGATAGCTGAATGGAGGCCAAGGGTGGGAGATACCTTTTTGACTTCTTGTTAGTCTGTCAGCCTTCTGTGTGGCAACAGCCAACTTGCCGTGGTACTCTGTTAGAAAAACCTTCTCCTTCTCAAAGAACTCATCTGGTTCCTGGTAGACATAGAGAGGACAATTAACCAATCAGAGCTCACAATACAAGTCCACTCACAACAGAGGAAGACGATTAGTCACTAGAAAACGCACCTTTTGTCCAGACAGTATCAGCGTCTCATCAGCCTTCTTAGTCAGAGCGGAAATGAATCCACCAAACTTTTCTTTTTTGTTCTTGCTGCGAGCGCACAACTACAAAACACGTGATCGAACACTGCAATAGCTGACAACTCCCACAGCCAACATAAACCAACTTGGTTAGTTGAAATATGCACAAGAGCGTACAACTCCATGTTTGAGAAAGAGGGCACATATGATCGTGCTATTTAATCAATAACTAAGCAGTAGACACTGAAATATTTACAGTTTTCAACGATACAGCTGTTTACCAGTCGGCTATGATGGATAAACCTTAAAAGGTTAACTAGGACAGACACGGCAGCATGACAACTGTAACGTACTTCTGGTTATATACATCAATAATCTGACAGAAAACAAGATCAAAGCAAGCATAGACTGAGCACCAACGCATCAATTGTTTTGTGTAAATTATGGACTACTCACATCCTCTTCGTACTCTAGAAAGACTTTAAAGTTGACATCATCTCTAAGCTTGCTGTGTACTGCAATACGCTGTAGGAATACCTCATGCATTGCTACTGTCTTTTTAAATGTCGCCAGATATTCCCTGCAACAATGTCAGCCACCAGATGTGACACAGGCACAAGTACAACAAAGAGTAGATTGTACGGCAGGTAGCTGAGTGAAATAACAAATAAATTTCATCTTTGTGAAAGTACTCAATTTTGCATTAGCTTTTTGTAGCTTTGGAATGACCACAGACAGCAAAAATAGGATGTAAAGTGAATACAAAGAAATATAATTTGGTTAATAAAAAAACACAACTTTCACAAACTTACGCCTCAAGCTCTGCCTTCATCTTATCAAACTCTTCCTTGGTGATACTTCCTTCACCATCACTCAACCTCTGCAGTTTCTCTCTCGATGCATCAAAGTCCGGTTTGGGAGGCGCTGGTGGAATCTACAAACAACAATATCTGTTAGAGTGCAGACAACAATATCTGTTAGAGTGCAGACAACAATATCTGTTAGAGTGCAGACAACAATATCTGTTAGAGTGCAGACAACAATATCTGTTAGAGTGCAGACAACAATATCTGTTAGAGTGCAGACAACAATATCTGTTAGAGTGCAGACAACAATATCTGTTAGAGTGCAGACAATAATATCTGTTAGAGTGCAGACAACAATATCTGTTAGAGTGCAGACAACAATATCTGTTAGAGTGCAGACAACAATATATGTTAGAGTGCAGACAACAATATCTGCTAGAGTGCAGACAACAATATCTGTTAGAGTGCAGAAAGATTTCAAATAAAAGCCACCAATAAAATGAACAACTCACAATTACTCCAGCGTAGATTTCTGTCTCTACGAAACGGTCATGTAGCCACACAAACTCTTCATGCAGACGAGCGACTGAGAACTCAGGCTTCTGAAACTGACTGAGAGTAGTCTAAAACAATATGAACGACTCATGCAACGAAGGGACACAACTCCCAATAGATACAGACAGAGATGACGAGAGAGACAATGCAGTACAACCAAACAATGGGGAGACAAACCTTTGTATGTACAGTGAACTTTACTCTATCCTTCTCACTCAGCGCATCACTGATGTCTATCTCTAGCGAGCTGTCAGTATTGAGGTCTACAGATGTACCAGTAGGACTACGTGCCTGTAACATATATCTTGTTACATAGACATCAATGTATGTAGCATTGAGTCAGTTCGATTGGCAATCTTATGAGCATGATTAAAACTTTTCACAAATGGTAAAAATTAGTTACTTCATATGAACTTTAAAACACTGATTGTCCTAGCTAGCAGCACTTTTGTTGTTGCTGGCAGCAAGTACAGCATTGTGTTGGCTTTCAATAATGTACGGCATTACACCTCATTCAACAAAACTAACAATATTATTTGGCGGACATGTTGACAACACCGACCAAAGATAATCTGCTGTTCTAGAGACTTGAAAAATGATTGTAGGAACAAAACAAAACAATTCCTATAAAGATCAAATAATTCTATAACCAAACCACATCATACCTTCTCTGGTTTAACTCCATTGACGTTGTCCTCAAGGACATCTTCCATTCCGTCGTCCTAAAAAAATAACAAACAGTAAATAGATGAGATTTGTATTTACAAGTAAAGACTAACAAAAAAAAATTGTGTCTTCTGTGATTAGAACACAGATATTTGGTTACGTGAAACACACATTCTACCAGCTATACCCCCACATTTTCCTTGACAAAATGCAATGAGAACACTCTAACTGTTGCTAATCATTAGGCTTATCACTCAATATACATTTATGCAAGGCCTTTTTATGTGCAAAAGGTTTCCAAACCTGGAGATCGAACCCACACCCTGTTAACAGCAAGTCACAGTGTCAACCATTAAGCCATCAAGCAACATTGACAGCAGCATATCAGCAGCTGTTAAAAAGCAGTTTGTTTGGCCTACATACAAAAAAATATCTTAGTGCGCTATTTGACATTGAATCAATTCTCAGGAAGTCAAATTAAGGATGTACAGTTTCATTTAGTACATTGCTATTGAACCTTTTATTTTAATACATGTATGATCAAGCGTGTCATCAATACTATGTAATTGTCTCAAGTAAACAAAAGGGGTGAGCCTGTCTGATTTAGCAATGACGGGGAGATAAATGACCATCGACTAGAACGTTTATAAATACAATAAAATTGATGTGAAAATGATTATTTTCAACTTTTGTAGTTGCTTGGAAATGATAAAGCGATACATTAGTTAATCATTAACAGAAATGGCTGAGATTTCAAACTATTCAATAATAAAAATTTAGTGAAGTGAAAAATATTCATTTTTAGCTAAATTATTTTGACTAAATATTCCATAAATAAACCTTCATTATTCGAAAACAGAACATAGTGACTTAAGCTACAGTATCATAGGCCTACTTATGACAAAAATGTTACCATCATTTCTGAGTTGAATGGTTTTGGAATAAGCACAGCCAGTAATAACAGTCAAAAGAAACAGCATAGACAACATGGAATGAATGTAAACAAGAACAAATGTCAGAAAAACTCAATTCAAATGCAAAGTAAACTGTAAAAAACCTTGAAGTTCTGCCTCATCTATGGAAAAACGAAAATCATAACATCAAACAAAATACCATTCAATATCATAATTGTTTTCATTGCAGATAATATTTACTTTCATGAAAATTAATGAATGTCAAACTTTTATCGAGCAAAAACCGAAAAGAGAGTTAGGGGGTTGCCAGTGATGAAGGTTAAAACTTCGTGGAAATCGAATGTCGAAACATGCTTTCATTTCACAGTTGATGTGTGACCAAGGTCTGTCGACACTTGCTCATACATTCCAGGCACGTTTGCATTGGGTTTTGTTAACGTTTATTCTGAACCCCCATGTACATTTTAGGCCCTAAATAATGATAACGCTGCTGTCACATAATGTTAAAATTTAGCTTGAAACTTTGTAATACTATCCTAATCAATTTATTGTACGTATATTCATTATTATGATTGAAAGAGAGGAGGTATATAAGCACTAACAAAAATCAGAAGCAATAAGCAGTATGATACAAAATTTGCATTATGCATGCATTTTTTATTGGGTTTCTCAAGTAAACATAAAGCCTTCCTAAACCAAAAATAAATAATTAACTTTTATGAAGAAAGAACGAAGTGTTAAAAAGAGAACGAAAACTTACTACAAGATAATAATGATACACTACTATCGATAAATAGCAATAATAATCACAAAAGTAATCTGAGCGGAGCATGGCGTGAGAAAATTTTTCATCAGCATTGCACACTCACAATTGACAAATTACTGAAACGGGTAATCTATTAACTCATTGACTCATTCAACCTAAAAAATAATAAAATAATTGTAATTATAATAATGAAAGCACTCACTCACTGGGCTATCATAATTATACTTACTATCTTAGTAGATGAAAAATGGTGGCTATGTAAAAAACTATTAATTTTATCACTTTTTATTATTATTATTTTTTACACCACATCAGTTGCTGGTGGGATGGATAAGTTATGTAAGATGATCATGATGATCGTAAAGTGATAATCAATGAAGTGTTCATTCATCCATTATTATCAATTTTTACTTTTTATTATTGTTGAAATTATATTTTTATTATTATTATTATTCATCATAATAATAAATAATATAAAATAATACTACTACTACTAATAATAATACTTATTTTACTACTACTACTACCACTACTAATTAATTACTACTAACTTCCTAATTAGTTGCTGCCATTTATTTATTTAATAGTATTAACAATAATCTATTATAATAATAACAATAATTAATGATAACAATTATTATCAAATTATTAATTAATTTAAATAACTGCCACTACTATTATAATACTCTAACTAATAATATGATAATATATAATAATATTTAATAATATTACAATAATAATAATAATAATACTACATGATGATGATGATGATTATTATTATATATATAATAATAATAATGATAACATCATCCATCATCAACTATTACTATTATTATTTATGATTAACAATAAAGACTCATATTAAATTACTTATTTATTAACAGTTATTGTTATTGTACATTTACTATT